>JBBMOI010000001.1:20900000-21415000 GCA_038088405.1 Porites divaricata | reverse complement strand
TCCTAAGCTGTGCAAGTGGGCAGAGGAAATACAACCAGATGGAAAAAACAGCAAAGGGTCACTCAGACTTGTCCCTCTTGATCAGTACACTCTGTTGTATCACAGATTAAAACAAGATTATGGTGAAAAGCTTGTTAAGGTATCAAGATGGCCATCTTTTCTTACATGAGATACTGTATCCAAAATATTGAAGTATCTGTTAAAAGTTGTTTGGAACTACAAAAACTGAAATAGAAAATAACCTTTGGCTCTTGAGTTTTGTCTTTTTTTTAGTCAGGTCAGGGTGCAAAGAACATCAGTTTAGCACCCTGCAGTTCAGGCAAGCTGTAGCTAGCATGTAAGACCCTTTTTCATTAGCAGGATTGATTACAATCCTTCTGTAATTTGAATTTCCCAAAAAAAACAGCACCTGCCCATCAGGCAAGTTAAGAACAAAAATCACTAGCCCAATGGCAAAATCCACCAGCTCCAGGCTATTGGACACGACTTTCTTTGCACGCTGAGTCAGGTACACTGGTTGTATTTTGTACCTAGCTACTGTCACCTTTTCCAAGATAATAGTTTATCCATCCCTGGCATAATAGCTTTTTCACAGTGTACTCCAGATCAAAAAGGGTGGACTCATTTGTGGCATACATGTATAGCTGTTACATTTACTCCTGGGAAATATTTTTGTTGTTGTTCATTATGAGCTTGAAAACAATACAAAATTCCAATGGAGAAATGTCACAGCTAAACGCATATACTGCAAATGTAAGTTACAATGTTACTAATACAACTATGGGTGGATATCGTATGTTTACCCAGTTCCTCTTTCTCTAGATCTGGCCTGAGAGAACAGATCCTCAAAAGTTTGTCTATGAAGATATTGCTATAGCTTCATACTTGTTGGTAAGCAACTAAACAGTTAATTTAGTTACCCTCACAATGACATCAATGAGAGGTGATCTTAAGAGAATTGATGGGTGAAGTATCTAGTTAATTTGTGATAGTTCACAACTGTGAGGATCATTCTTCATTTGATTTCATTTCTGCAGTTCTTATATGATTTATTTCCTTTACATTATTCACATTCATCTCTTTCACTGGAACATATGAACACATAATTGACCAGCTCCCAACATCAGTGGCTTCATACCTTAGTTGGGTAGAGCATCGCACTGTTATCGTGAGGTCATGGGTTCAAATCCTGTTGAAGTCCTGAAGTTTTTTTATTTTTTTTCAGGCTTCTTATGCAATTACATAAATTGCATTCACAGGTGCAAGGATCATTCTTCATTTTATTTTTGTTTCTGTTTTGTAACTACATGTAAACTAAGTTGAAGCAATACAGTAGAACCCCGGTAACTCGAACTCTGAAGGGAAACAAAAAACAGTTCAAGTTAGCGGGGAATTTGAGTTATTGGGATAAATTTCAGTGAAATTGTGATCAAGGGAAAAGAAATTTAGTTCAAGTTAGGGGGGAATTCAAATTATCCAAGTTTGCGTTATTGAGGTTCTACTTTATTATAAAGCTAATTCCACTACTTTGGGTAGCAGTAAAAACTATAAAAAACACTGGTACACAAACAAAAAATATCGCTATTGAAATTTTAGCACTTTGATCGTTTTTACGTGAATGGATATTTACAGACTCTTTCAGCATTCCTCTGAACTTGGCTTGGGTTGACAAAAATCATTGATTTGTATGAAATTGTCCACTCACACTTCAACCCCACTTCACAGGGTGTGCTAACTGGATAGTGATAGTGGAAGACAAGCATACAAAATATGCAGTTTGGTATCTAATCTATGGTGTAAATTGATTTCTTGTAGATTCTTTGGGAAGAAGAGAGAAGAAAATTAAATCTAGAATTAAAACAAAGTTTTGTTGACCTTGGATGTGGAAATGGCTTACTTGTCCATATACTTAGCGAAGAGGGGGTAAAGCTGAAGTTTTGTGGTTGTTCGGTGATCAGGGCTCAGTTGTTCGAAGGCCGATTAGCACCTAACCCAGGGTTAAATTTAACCCGGGTTTCTTTTTCTTTTGTTCAAAGCATTTTCTCCGATAATTTTCTCTGTTATTTTTAAGGGTATCCAATCATCAACTTGTTGACAGAAATAATGAAACTGAATTTTTTTTTTTTTTACCCAGTGCTAATATCAAAATCAATGGTCTACCAAGTATCAATAGCTAATTACCCCAAAATTATTAATGCAGGAAATGAAAGTGCTTTTGGATGTTGTTGAAACAATTATGTAATAGGAAATCAGTACATGCAAAATACTTAACTTCTCTGATGTTACTGGTAGTTACCAACATTAGTTCACCTTCCTCTGAACTTTATACACCTATTTCAATTAAGGAACTGGCTTCTAATTCCTTACTGTGAGATTTTAAAATTGAAATTATTCAGCTCGTTCAGGCTTAAGAATTAGGAAAATCGTTTGAGTTGAAAGCTCTCTTCAACACCTTTCTCACTATCAGTTATTAATACTTTCAAACAAATTTTTTAAAGATCTCCATTATTCCAATCAATGTGAACAGGACTAAACTTTCTGCTACAAAAGGGTCTACCATGGTGCACAACAGGCTTTGAAGCTTGGATCATGCATCATGTTTCACAGGAGCAACTGACCTTAATTGAAATAGGTGTACACAACCTTGTGATATGCACTGGTTACTAGTTGACAAATACCGTATTTCTTTAGCAGGCACTGCATATGACTGATTTGTAGGGGAAAAAGACATTTACAACTAGGCTTTGTTGTCATTGTTGTTGTTGTTTGTTGCTTTTATTTTCATATTTTTTCTATTGGTTTGTTTTCCCTTTCTACTGCTAGCCTTTTGCCTGAGCTCGCAAGAGTTCTGCAATAGACATATTTATAGTGGTGCTGTTCTCAGTGCGTTTGTACAAAACAAGGAAGAGGAAAGAAAATTTCCAAGTGTCATCCTTAAATAAATGCTCTGTCAACAAGATGAAATGCTTTAGTACTTTTACAGTAAATAAGTCACCCTTCTTGTATTGTACAATAGTTGGAATACTTTGTATTAGTGCAATAACTAAGCATTTTATTTCCCTTACTTATACAAATACATAGATGGCTTTAATGTAATGTTATTTTGTATTATTTATTTAATCATTTTTTACTTTTTTACAGCACCCAGGAACAGGTATTGATGTGCGTCGCCGTAAAATCTGGAATTTATATGGCGGAAAAACGAATCTACAGGTTAATATATGTATCAGCTTCAAGTATAAACAGGCATGCTAAACAGCTGATTATTGACATTGAAACAAAATAGGCAGACAATGTAGCAACAACTGCTTTTGTTGTTTTTATATTGGTAGGAAAGAGCATTAGATCCCACAGGAGCTGGTTTATTTCCTGATGTTGATTGGCTGATTGGGAATCACTCGGATGAGCTAACCCCTTGGATACCAGTCATAGCAGCAAGGCAAGTTAACTATGTACACAAAATCATAAAGCTTAAAGGGGGCTGTGTCTGGCACGGCTGTCTAGTTCATCAGGTTGCCTAGCGAAAACGCGTATTTTTTCGCTAAGGAACTTGACATTAGCAAAGTATTTACCTGTAAATGCTAAAGTTGCTCTCTGTCAAAGATGTCATGCTGACGAATACTGCAATACTCACCAAATGTCCTTGAGCAGTGGGCTCAAACTGAAGATTTCTCATGTCACACCTTGTCAACCAACTTATCTCTATGTATACTTCTTCTCCGCTAATGATGACATTAGCGTTTATTTTCAAATGGGTGATACATGAATCAACATTTGGGATTGGCGTAACATGACAATTGTTTTAACAAATGCGACAAGCATAATAATTATTGTAGCTCACTCATGGCCAGGTAAAAATTTATTTACTCAGGCACCATGCAGGGGGTGGGGCCTGGGGGGGGGGGGCTAAAGCCCCCCACTTCTTTTTCAGATGGTAAATTTTTTTTTTCTTTGGTTACCCAGATCTGTCACTTGCCGCACAAACAAGGTTTAGTAATCTGACCATACTGAACACCCACAAACAGAGAACAGACAAGTTTTGTCTTGTAGCTAGTCCCAATGAGTTTGTAGCTCTTACAGTGTAATGACAATCGGAGAGGCAACTTTGGCACCTTCAGAGAATCCGACTTACAAATGTCCGGGTGACACTCAACCGTTGCGTGTGTTGGGTTTAGCTTCAAAGTTTATTCGTCATGGTCATTTTATGATGGAGTTTTTGGAGAAAAAGTTGCAGAAACAAAAGAGAGGCATAGTTCATCATGAGTTCCTCCATAGCAGCTCAGTGGTGACAGTGTTTAACCCACCAGTCTTTGCAGGGCAAACAAGGGGGACATGAAGGCAACTCCCACTTTCTTTTGCCTCTAGTCGTAGGAACACTTTTTTCGTACTAAGTGCGACATAATAACATCCTAAAGCAGTAGCATTTTAATTATCCCACTTCAGAAAATCCTTACGGAAACAGTGTCTATTATTCTTTGCATTTGGTCATCGACTGGCCCTGGCTGTACGTAGCATGAGTCTGCAACGATTTTCAACTATTGAATTCTTTCACTATAGATCGTCTTACACGACGCGATATTTTGTGTTGCCATGTTGCTTGTTTGACTTCAATTGCAAGGTAATTCTATCAGCTAGAGGTATATTTATAAGATTATAAACCCCATATCTTGCTAAATGGGCCCTTCTTCAGCCATCTCATACAATTAACTTCAGGGATTCATGGACTTCACTGTGCCATCACTACCTATCACTGAGAGTTAACCGAGTGTGGTTACCAGTACCTTTACAGTCGTGCTTATACAGTCGAACCTCCCATTAGCGACCACCCCATGCAAAGATTTAGTGGTCGCTAACAAGAATCGCACCAACGGGGACCCCGTCTGAGAAGAGGTCACGACACAGCTACTTTTTGGCAGAGAATTAATTACTGGCAATTTCTAAGTTACGTGTACGTGTAGTTCCATGTTGTCACTGAAAGCTCCTTATTCTCGCAGTGGACACCACACCATGCATCAAGTGGTCGCTTACAAGAGGTTAAAAATAATGGACAGTTATAAAACCGTCACGCCAAACAGTGGTCGCCGTGGCTTTGACTGGGAAAAAATTTGGTATTTTGATTAGGTGGTAGCTTACGAGAGGTAGTCGCACATGGAAGTCGACTGTATGTGCTAACATGGAGCTACAATCCTGGACAAAAGTCCCTGGGACAGTACTGCAATATGCATATTTTTCCGTCATTTCTCGGCTCCCTCTTAAAACTGCATCATTTTCGAAATTTTCGTGCAGTTCTCCCTCCCCCCAACCTACACAAAGTTGAATCTCTGAAAAAATTCGGGATACACGCGTCCAACATTGTTTGTGGGGTGAGGGGAGGGGTTGGACCTGTGTGAATTGAAAAACACCCCAGAAACGCAAAAGTGTCCCAAGACTTTTGTCCATGATTGTAGGTTCTCTCCATGACATCACGTTGCTACTTTAGGGCTCTGGAGAGAAGTCCTAACTTTCAAGTCATTTTGATATATTTGTTCTCCTTTTAGTTTGTAAGGCGAAGCAATAAGGTACCCCAGTACAGGGGATACCTGGATTTTGTACATGAAGTGGGAGAAACATGTGGCTTCCAAGTAGAGGAGGACTCCCTGAGGATTCCATCAACTAAAAGGGTAAATTATATAGAGTAAAACACTGTACTTTGTCCTTATTAGGGCTATTTATTTGAGGAACGCAAACGCCAACGTCCCGTGCAACAGCGCAAAAAATGTCGTCCCTTCTTAGCTACAGTACATTGCTGCGATGTTGCGCCTTTTACCACCCACGTATGAACCTGTCTTGCAACAAATAAGGTTGCAAGGTTTTTTTTTTTTTCGTGGTGGTTAAACGCGCAACATCTGATCACTATTCAACTTGTTTTGCAGCAATGTCGCAAAACAAGTTGCACGTTTTTTGTTGCCCGTTTTACCCCACCCCCTTAAACCTGTCTTATGCAGGGCGCGTCATAATTGCCCCCGTATAAATGGCCCTATTGAGTGAGTAGAGGGGTGAAATAATGACCTCATCACAACAGCTTCACTTGTAAAAGTTTGTATTAAATTGACCTCGGAAGTGTAGTGCCCTAGGTATGAGCCTGCGATCAAGCTCTCTGGGGCGCTCTGGCCCCGGTTGATCGCAGGCTAATACCTAGGTACTGACTGTCCAGTTTTCGACTTCTTTTTCAGATATGTCAGATTGGAAGAGTTAGAACGTATCCCAAAGAGAATCAGCTCCTCAGAGACAAAGTAATTAAGGATATGATACTACAAAGAGGATGCGACGTTGATGCTCGTGTTATTCCAGAGACATCTACCGAAGAAAAAGATTTAATAGAACCTCCCCGCAAGAGCTCCCGCCGAACCACAGGGCCGCTTTCGAATGAAAATCCAGAAGACATGAACTGTCTGGAAATTGCTGGACGTGAACAAAAGCAAAGCGTTTTGAGTTGTGCAGTTTCTTGTAACAGCTTTCGTCAGAATGAGAGCTTCGATCATCAATCAAATTCTACCATAGTGTCGTTATCCACTTTCCAGCCACGCCCAGCAAAGGAATCAATGCGGAACTGTACATCCCTGGATCAGTCACTTAAAGATTTTATTGTTAATACAGTGGCTAGGAAACTTTTGGGTATTCTTCTTAAAACTGATGAACTAAGTCCTGACACTGCTGCTGCAGTTGACACGAGCCAACCTCCTTGCAGTTCTTCAACTAGTTGGAGAAGAGGAGGTAAATTACAATAGGTTGAAGTCTACTTTTGTCCTAGATCAAAGCTTTGATGGCCACAAATAGTGTGAAAAAGCCCAAAGAATAAAAGCTATTCTGAATAGTCTTATGCCAGATTTGTGTCTGGAATTTACAACCGGGATGTGCTCAAGTAGCACTTCCTCCCTTTCCAGCGTGCTTCGGATATTAGAATGTCTGTGATCTCTAATGTCACTTTATAATGACAGGCAACTCAAGAACCGTCTTTTTCCAGTTCAATGATCTAATCGGAAAGGGGAAAGCTCTGTTAACCTCTGCAGTGCTGTTAGAGCGGCATCAGTAAAGGACCTTAAAACCAGCTGTTAGCCTCTAAAGTTAACCAAAAGACTCGACTAAAAATGTTGCCCTTACTTGTATGGACTGCTACGACCGACTCAACTTTGAAAACATAGTGTTAATTAGATTAGGACGAAGATCGATCACCTGGCATCAAATAGAATTAATTTTACAATAAAATGAGCTTTTATTTAGCACCATCCGGCTGACCTACGGCAGGACACGTACTACACGTGATGGAAGTTGCACAGTGATTGGGGAATGTTCTCTTAGACTCGCTATCAGGATCTAATTTATGCTAAGCAACCTAGCCTTTGAGTGGAAGCTGGCTGGCGGCTACTTTGTGTTGTTAGAACCTCAGTGCTACTCATATGAATAACAGCGTGATAAACATTTGAAAAGAACGAAGAATACTATCAAAATAAGGTCACCCACCTCCAGTGTCACTTCCACTCAAAGCCAGAATACTCAGCATTCTTGCTACAGAGTTATGACAACCTTAGGGCGTTTTCAGTGAAGGTTGCGTTGGACATTGGGAATTACGCACTGGAAAGCTATTGTTTGGTGGTCACTCAAGCTAATCATTGCAGTGAGTTGCGTATGCCCAAATGGCCAATGCCTAAATTACCAAAACAACTTATATTGAATTAGTTATATCCAGTTGTCAACTTCCACGTTTTATATTGAAGCGTTCATCGTTTTTTAATCACCCGTTTCAAAAGGAAATCTGTTTGAGTACAAACTAATCCAAGTTGCTTAAATTTTTCAGTTGAAATGGGACTTTCTGATGTGGCAAAATTGTTTGACAAAAGCACTTTGTTACAACTAAAGAATGAATGCGGAGGACTTCAGACATTATTACGGAACCATTATTACATTTTCAAGGGTAAGTTCCAGTGTTTAGATAAAACAAGGATTTCTGTAAGCAGTGGTCAAGTCACTTTTGGTATTATTTAGGGCGTGCCCAATGTCAAATTGGTGCTCAATTGGTTTCAGAAATTTCTGTAGACAGGTTTTTGTCTTTTCTACTTTTACACCTGACAGGGCAAGTTTTAAAAAGTTTATTTTTGCCAGAAAGGTGAACTATTTTTGACGCACTACATCAAACGAGTCTTTCCTTTTATCTTACAGTCGCAGGAGGAGTTGTTCAAATAAGGGACTGGACCAAAGAGACCCCGGTCCCAAGAGGAAAGAAAGGTGACCTGGCCAGAAAGCAGCGAAGATCCCAGGCGTTATGGAAAACGTCCCCGTGCTGGTTTAACTTGCATCATCCTGATGGGTGCCCTGTGTCCGTGGAAAAGTGCCCTTTTGCGCACAGTGAAGATGAACTCAAAGAAAGGCCTACAGCTGAGTACCTCAGCAGCCTTTAGAAGTTTTTGTGCCTGTCAATATGAATAAAAACAACAACGACAAACTGGTTACTCTTTTTGTTGCTTAGTCGTTAGGGTGATTGGCGAGTTTTGCATCCCTTACTGCGCACAACATCTCGAATCACTGCAGAAGCATAGAGACAAATTCAAATAACGGTTCATTTGACAAACCATAGAGCGATTTTCGTATGACCTTGAAAAAAGGTTTCGGTAAGTGTTCGTTCTTTGTTTCATCAGCCAATGGATGAAAAGATGAAAACATGGCCTCTTCGTTTTCCCGCCAAAGAAACCCTAATATGGAGAAGGCATTGTTCGATTGGCCAATCGTGTTGTAGTATGACGTCAAAGCGAAGTATCTGTTGATTTCTAGAAAGTTCTCGGGCATGAAGTTTTTTCACCTGAGCATTCGCTTAACCAATGAAAAGCCAGGCGCGTTTGTCTGTCCGTTCGATAAACCAATCAAATCGCTCTATTTCCGTTCGTTTGTTGTTTCTGTTTTGTTCGTGCGCTTTCATTTCAAGGTCATACGAAAATCGCTCTAATGCACCTTGTTTACCCTCTGAACAATTTGCATAACCATTGTTTCCAATTTCTCCTGGGTGTTACAGTCGTAACGAAGAAGAAAATTACCATGTTAAGTAATGGTCCAGATAAGAAGGAAAGAACCAAACGCACTGAACAAGTCGGAATGCAAAAAGGTGCTATCTTCACTATTGTCTCTGCTATACTTCTGATTGGTTTAAACATCAAATTTTACGAAATCTTCGCAAAGGAGAATGTATATTTATCTCTTGTTTTCTAACCAACACAAAATCCCTTCTGAGTTTCTTGGCTATTGTTGTCAACTCTTATGCTTGGTTGAAATCTTTTAAAACAAAAAAACACCCTCTAAAAAATGAGGTTTACTGCTTTTTTGTAGGGTTATGCATTCTCTGTCGAAAAAAAAAACCCTATGTGAGGAAAGCGTATGTCAGTACAAAAGAAAATGCTTCCTTTCTTACCAGGATCATTACTTAAATGATGTGACCTCTTTGTTTGTCTTGTCGTCCCTTGCTCTTTAACATGGCAGTTTTCTATTACGTGACTGACTAGCTACAAAGGGTCTATTCCAATAAAAAGTTTACAAATTGGAAACAAAATATCAGAATTTGCAAATATCTACCATCCTTTAAGTATTAAATAGCCATCTCTGGTTTTCCTGTAAGTATTAAATAGCTTTACAAATCTTTTTTTTTCCAGGTCGGTCGAAGAGAATAAATGAAAGCGACAGTTCAACAAAACTCACGACGAAAACTACTAGGACAGCAAAGTTGAGAGTAAAGGAACTTAACGAGTGCCGATTTTCATACTTAGAAGTTTACACACAGAGAAATGGAACTTACCTTTACTCTAAAATAATGTGTCAGTTTGGATTAATTTATCTTTTCATTTTCTAAGACAGTGGCAATATTTTCCTAGTCTTTCCTTGTCATGTTCTGCAAGTTATAAATTTGAAAATAAAATTATTTCTCAGCGAGCTTTACTAAGCATAATGAAACTGTTCTCTACTTTAAATATTTCACAGATTTATTTATTTATTATCCAGTCAAACCTGGAAAGTATGTTTATACTATACCAGATAGCTTTTGCGCCGGCACGAAAACCATACCGGATAGAGCTTTTTTGTTCACACATAGGAACGGTGATTGCCGAAGAGCAGGGCGAATTTTCCCGACAAGCTTGACAGGTGACGTCACATCCGAAATCGCCGAGGACGACTGGGAACGAGGCTGGACAGTCACATGTCCGATAGGTTCTAAGCCACACTTCCGCGAAATGATCCATAATGAGAAGAGGTTTTCGGACCGTAGCGGAAGTGAATAAGAAGGAAAGAGAACTGGAACTTACTGAGCCGGAAGTAAATGTCCAGGTGGGAGTAAAGATTGGGATTTAGAGAATCAAATCCTCTCAGCCAACCGCTCCGGCACGATGTTTGATGCGTGTAAACGACTTGTTCCAGTCCCGGGCCGTTTCTGTTCTCGCCGCTGGTTCTCACTATACAGCTATTTCGACAAAGGTTGTCGGGAAAAGTGCACGCGACAACCCCGAAAGGCATTATGGGTGGTTTTGAGTTCACTTTTCTTCAAAGAAATTTGAAAGAATTGCACGAGAGATGGACGTAAGTGTGCGAGTGCTAAAGCAAAGCAACAAAAGTAGGTTCGACAGCTACAGTGTGAGGAACAGTGTACTGATCATATCCGTGTGCAAATTTCTTCCGACAACCTTTCTCGAAATAGCTGTATACGGATACCGGATAGCTTTTCGTGGCCTATCCGGTATAGTGTGAACAGAGCAGATTAATCTAACTTAATCTGCTGCTATCCGTCAAGTAACTTCTGCAGGTGTTTAGAGTTTGTGAGTTGAGAATCTCGTTCAAAAATAACCACGAATTTGAGTGGATCGTCTTTTAATATCTATGCAAATACACCGGGATCTTAGAGTCTGTTGTAACAAAAACTATAAATTTCTGTCTGTCTTTTGCTGCTGCGAAACATATCGGGAGAAGTTGCCGAATCTAAACCGAAGCTGTCTTAGACCAGAAAATCGTTAGAAGAATCCAAAGTTTTTTGGTTTCCTCTTTTCTCGCATGCGCCCCAACCCAATTTCCCTTTCCCTCAAGTCGGGAGCTGAAAAAGAATATTGGAAATAACGGAAGTTCTACCCTGCTAGCAGAGGCTTTTCCCTTGTGTTTCTCAGCGTTGTACTGCCATTCTTTTGGCAGTTTTGGCTGCTCGCGTTTTGTTTTGGTTGTTTCTGTGCCGAGGAAAAGACCTCTGCAGACAGCCGTTTGGGATTCCTGTTGAGCATGCGTATTAGATACCTCCAAGATCTAGGAGGTAGTCACATGACTAAACCGGTTGTGGAACCGGTTTTATCGACTCGCGCATCTTTTTTGTACTAGTTTGCTATGCAAAAGTGAGCCCGCTATATCAACATGGCGAGTGCGAGTCTTTCCCGTGGGAAAATTGACTCATGAATACATGAGCAAACCCCGGCGGCGGCATCGTATTACCAACACGTGACACAGAAATTCCATGGTAACCGCATTTTCATCTCGCGCATGCTCAACAGGAATCCCAAACGGCTGTCTGCAGAGGTCTTTTCCTCGGCACAGAAACAACCAAAACAAAACGCGAGCAGCCAAAACAGCGAAGAGAATGGCAATACAACGCTGAGAAACACAAGGGAAAAGCCTCTGCTAGCAGGGTACGGAAGTTCTAGAGTAATGATAATGGAATAATGCCCTTGTGGGTGTGGAATAAAAGAATAACGAAAAATTCCTAGTAGGAGAACGTCCAGAAATACATTATCCACTGAGGATATGAACAGTGTTTTCCTTCCTCTGGAGTGACAAGTGCGGATGTGACAAGGCGTTTAACCCCGAAGAATTCAAACACGGCTGGGAGAACACTAACGTCAAGTGCGCGGGCGTTTGATCACAGAAACTGTAATGGAACAAAGTCACCTCAAGCGGGATCAAGACGGAAAACATCTAATGAATCATCCGCCAAAGGTTCCTAACGTAGTTTCACTTTGCCTTCCTCTAGAGTGACAAGTGCGGAGGGAAAAAGACACTTGATGCGGAAGAGTTTAAATACGTCTGTGAAGACGTCACGCTGATTTTTAATAAGTGAGAGATCTCTTTAGTAAGATCGTGTAGTGGCAAAAAGTACGTTCTAAAAATTGAGTCCAAGTCAGAAACCCTGCATGAGCCAAACATTCACGGCGAACAGTCGAGTTTGCGGGTAAACTCCTTCGTATAAGAAATTCACGAAAGCAACGCGATAGTAGCCCGTGTAGCAGACGCTTGGAAGCAGGGTGGATAAATGTTGGGCGGTGAAACGAGGGGCGCTTTCCATTCAACAAAAATGCCGGTTTGAAATTCCGGAAATTTTCCGTGTTCAATGGAACGGTATATTCCGGTTCCACAGACCCGACCCAAGCCACCGCGCGCTCGGTTATTGTTCTTGCAAGCAGGATACAAAAGAGCGGTACAGGGGACAACAATTTTGTCAAATGGAAAGGAACATTTCGGTCCGACCGACCGAAATGACCAGACCGGTCAAAGAGGACCACCTTCAAAGCTGGTCCCGAATATTCCGGTCGGACCAAACCGAAATGGTCCTTTCCATTTGATGTACCAACCGAAATTACCGGAATTTTGGGTTGAATGGAAAGCGCCCGAGCGCTCCGCTCTTCATTTAATGTGTGATGCGGAGTAGGACTGGCACGAGCGCTCTTTCCGCGCTTCAGGGGCGCTTGAAGGCCGGCGAAATTTTCCTTTCTGCACACTGGAAATCCTATTTTTTTTCTGTAATTTCAGGCTATAGTGTTAAATCGATAAATTCGTTTCATAACAATATCAATGAACAGTTTCATATGTTTGTGTCTGTATGCCTATAAGTCAAACTTGTTGGTCGTATAATGCCAAAATTTGAGTTTAATTTGAAAGTGTTGAATACCTCCTCCTTCCACTAAATATCACCTAATCGTCTTTCGCCGTTTCGTTTGCAAAAGCTTAACACTTCTCAACCTCAATTTCTACATATGTTAAAGGGGGATAAATTTTATATGACATAACAAAAAATTAGAGTGATATATTTTGATATAGTGGCGTTGTACTGCTTCAAACTTTGCTTCTCGGGTGCAACGCGCCATGGCGATTCGCGCAATGCGTCGCAAATCCGGCAACCACATGTAAACAAAATTTATTGAGGTTAGTTGTAAGGTTTTTTCACCGTTTTCCTCTCTAAAACAAAACAAGGTAAACAGTAAAAACTGAGGGGAAACTAATTTTGAGGTTTCGAAGAAAAAGAAAGACGTATGAGAGGTTTTTTAAAATTAAAAAGAAGGATGATGGTGATTGAAATTAGCATAATTTCACCTTGCACGAGCTGCACGCATTTACAAAATACACGTCATCTAGTTATGAAAGACGATCTGCTGTCTTTTATAGTTTTGCCATGGATGAGTTTTTCCTTCGTGTTGTAGACAGTACTTAGTTGTTTTTGTTTTGGAATAACATCGACGTTGGCGAGAAGTAGAACGAAAATATAATTCAGCGGTAGAGTCATAGAAGTAATAAGACTGAAACCCTTTAAAAAAGATGTTTGTCTACTCCAACTGAACCGCCCGCAAAAAATAGCAACATTAGGGAGCTTTAGTATCGACGACGGCGACGGCAGCGAAAACGTCACTTTTAAAATGAAATCGCGTTTTTTCAAACTGTATCACGCTTATTCCAGTTCCCTGAGAATGTCAATTGTAGGCGAATTTCCCTGGAGTTGATTTCTTATGGACCACACTCAAGTTTTGAAAGAGAAAGAAAAATTCGTTTTCGCTTGTTTACGTCCTCCATAAAAGGTGCAATTAAGCATTTTCACGCCGTAGTCGTGCAGTGACGGCAAAGAAATGTACAAAAAAGCGTGATGCACGTGCAAAGTTGCAGTTTTGCTAATCAAACCTATTTTCCTCTCGGAAACAGCGTACCAGCAAAAATTAAGGAACGAGGAAGAAGTCAAGAAAACAAATCAAGCCAACATAATTCAGTGACAGCGGCAGTCTAATGGACAAGCCACATCTCAAGCCCTGACCGAAGAAAAACAAGCGACATTTAATTTCTAAGCAGAGTCCCAGTCCACTGCATCACACCTCTTTGCTCGGACGCGCTCGTTTCACCGCCCAACCTTTATCCGCCCTTCTTGGAAGTAATGGGCGCAAGAAAGAACGGGGTGCGCGAGGGAGAAACGCGTGTCTCCCTCGCGCGCCCGTTCTTTCTTACGCCCATTGTTTTTCAAGCGCCTGCTACGCAGGCTAACGCGATAGATTCTGGCCTCTTATTGGGCCCAAAATTATTTTTTGTGCCCAATCACAGAAAAGCATTCGAATGAGTCGTGGAACTTGTTCGTTAAGAGTAGCATCCCAGGAGCTCTCCTGCACGTTCTTGAAACTTTTCCTGACCCAACTAACCGCCCCTGGGTCTCCGAATATGTCATTAAACGTGCTAAACGCCTTGGACGTCACAAAGAATGTCAGGCATGACGAGACACGTCAGTAAAGCTGGTAAAGTTGACCCGGGTGATAGGGTAACCGTAGCTGTAAACATTTGCTTGTAAATCTGAGCTAACTTTAAGCCGCTTGCTAGGCTAACCCAAGCACAAGGGTAACCCTCTCACCTTGTAAACAGGCCGTAAGTTGAAACTCGCTCAAGTTTTCGTTTACGCGCGACACTTTATACATTATTGCTTCTATTTCATTAAGCGCGTAAAATTTACGGGCGTACGCACGTAAAAATTACGCCCAACAGCGACTCGGATCTTAATATCGCTGTATAATCAAACATGGAGGATCGAATGCACAAAGGAAATGAGCGCCAAAGATACCTTGATTCTTAAAAAACGTCTTCACATATATACGTATGACACAAAGAGAGATTATGCACATATTATGTCTAAACACTTGGAGAAAGAAGACAAAGAATACCTTTAGGGTAAAAGGGAAGAATTTGGGGACCAAAGGGCTAAAAATATTGCTGCAATTTACTAGACCGGAGCTGTTGAACAAACGTCGTTTGCCCATCGGGCAACTTGGTATGGAAATACGCTTATCTGACGTGTAGTTCTATGGCACCTGGACAAGGAAAAGTATTTTGATCGAATTATCGCAAAACAAATTGCTAGCGAAACGAAAAGTCCACAAAAAAACTTCGCAAAAAATTCTTCACTTGTTTTATTCCTTACTTTGTTTGCGGATTAACTTAATATTCTAAGATTTGACAGCCTCAAAGGCACCAGCGCTTACAGTGTCTTTTACAAGCACGTGGAATTACAGGTTTTATTGAAACTTGATTGTCAAAATTCCTGAGAATGTCAAGAGCTACAGCGAAGACAATCATACATATTTTCACCTTCTTCAAAGTGTTGGTTACCGTTTTATGAAGAAAACAATCAGATTAAATACCTTACAAATAACAGAACAAGTGGATTTAACCCAATTTAGTAAAATTAGAAACCCTTATGGGTTTCTGGTAAAATCCAACTAGTGGTCTATTATCAATGCTGCATTCTGATTGGTTCAGCTACTACTTAGTAGCAAAAAGCGCGGGCTTCTTAGAGGCAAAAAAGGATTAAAGTCTAGCTTTAACTCGCTAAAATGTTTTTATTCTCGATATTTTTGACCAACTAGTTGGATTTTACTAAAACAATTATTCCTCTTGCCCTCATGGTCTCTGAGTCAATAGCCCATCGGCCTTCGACCTCATGGGCTATTGCTTCAGAGGCAATTCGAGCTCGAGGAATAATTGTTAAATATTTCCGCCCAGTGAGAAAATAGTTACTTCAACCAGCTACTTTGATTGCACTGTTCTGATCCTTGGGTTTCACTGAAATACTACGTTTGGGTAATTTAAACGAAGTACAACTTAGGCCGCGGTTAAGCAAATCGTTGGACCTCCAGATATATTCGTTAGTGGGTTATTTTGAGGAAACAAGTGCTCTTCCAGTCAAGCCCTTATGCTTTCATGAACCGTACCACGATAAATGGTATTAAGATAAAAGCGTTGGGCAAAGTGAAAATGGTCTGGAACGCCGTTTTTACAACACTGGCTAAACTCTGTCTAAATAACTGGCTCAAATGTTTTGTATAAGAGTTCGTAACCACTTTATTCCTAAGAATGCAAAACCAACCAAGTTACCATTTAGAGAATCAATTCACACAGAGAGATCTCGCCACCCCAGGACCAAATATTTTAAAACTTCGTTAAAATCTGTCACATTGTAACGAAGTAATGCCCCGACGAAACGTCTGCGGGTACTAAGGGGTATTTCAATTACACTATTGACTCTCGTCCTTTGAAATAAAGAATGCAAGGTCTATACGTATAACTTGGTTGGAACATAACTTTTTGAGCACGACTTATGGTAGGGTGTTATCTTTTCCCCGCTAAATTAAAGAATAACAATTTTCTTTTTCTTGTGCAAGTAGAAATGTGGGCAGGATCATCACGTAGGCGTGGTCGCCACCTGTTCACGCAGTCTAATCCTCAGCAGGTCAGATCAAAATCTTCAACGCTGGTTTTCTGCCAAAATATTTAAATGAATCAATAAATTTCAATTTTCTATCAGGTATCAGTTAGCTTCAATTGAACGCCATTCCAGTTCACAACTCCAAATAAAAAAAATTAAAACATGTGGGCAGTCGGTTGAGAAAACCCTCGATTCAATGTTGCATTGAAAATATTTAGCTTTAAGAAATGGTGTTTAAGAAATCCCAGTTATGCCCACGTCTTTCCTTTGTACTCTTTATGTTTAAGGACAGCCTAGCAGGTGTCTTTTCTGTTGTTTTGAATGGTGAGTCCATTGTTTTCGCTCATTAAATTGTCTTCTTGTTTGGAGCAGTTCCTGGTAGTTCAAAATAATCAAAAAGGAAAAAAGTTTGGATACAATTGAGCTGAAACACTGAACTTGTTTCTTCAACAAAGTTAATAATGATATTTCACGCATAAAAATGACACTGCTATCCGACCTGATTACTACAGTAATTCAAGACGCAACATGTCTAAAGCCACCTTTTCCGGCATAAACAAATACTTGAAATCCGACAGTAAATTCTAACCTTAATAGTATTACTATTTCTATTTAAACTGGTAAGTAGACTTGGTACCATTCTTTTCTCTTTTGTGTAAGGTTTAGATCAAAACATTTGCACAGGACACTTAAAGGTTTACAGGCCAACCTTGTTAGCTGAATCAGGCCACGAAAACCGCTGTTCGTCCATATTTTTTTAACTAGTGACACTTTATTTTACGAATAAAACATTTAACGCTCGTGGTACCTAACAGGCTAGCTGTCAGTGTTTTATTTTTAAGCAATCGATAATAAACTTCCATTTTTCGTGTAGTATTATCACTCAGCTGTTTAGGTAAACCGTACCCCTGGCCTACAGATTAAAAATGTGACCCTTATTTCAAGCGATAGAGCTTCGCCAGAGCGAACTGAAACTGAGGTTATAGCGTCCAAAACAACATTTTCTATGGATAATTTACTAATCAACCTAGTTGACAAAACGAAAATTATAATTACATGATCCCCTCCTCCCACTCCCGCCGACGCAGCTCCAAATTGTTAACAGTTAACCAGTCGTCCATGGTTTCATAACGAATTTCATTACTAATCCGGCTTTCATTTGAACGATTAAAATGCTGCTTTCGGTGATCTACTGAGTGCCTCACGCATTTGATCCCCACTATTGATCTTTCGCAGCAAAACAACCAGCGAAAAACCTGTTCAGAAAGAACTTCACTGGAACCTCAATATAAACGAAGGGCCAAAGGACTGTATTCGCTACAACGAGGTTTCGTTATATCAAGGTTCTTTCTTACATCTTTTACTATTGCTAGGTTATAAAATAGTCAGTCGTTACACCGAGGACTTTCGGCGTTGTATAGAGGTTCCACTGTACCCAGTAGCTTTATTATGAATGATACAGACAGACTTAGGCCTGTTTCAAACGTCGTGCTACTGCCGTGCTAAGCTGGCTCGACCGTAGCTCGACTGCAGCACGACTTGGTTTCAGACGTCGAATTTAATTCAGTCGAACAGAACGGCTTTTGCCGAAAACGAAACTCAATAATAAAGAAACGGTTCAACAAACTTTTAAATGTATTCTAATGCATTTGTAATTTATCACACAAGGCTTGCCGTGCTACACAGCAGTAGCACGACTTGGTTTCAAACGTCGCGCTACTGCCGTTCCAAAGTCGAATTTAATTCGATCAATTGAGTTCGGCGCGGCAGTAGCACGACGTTTGAAACGGGCCTTACAGACATATTTTATTTGGAGTCTTATACAATAAATAGTATATCAGCTATTTTCAAATAACTAATAAAAGTTACACACAACAAAAATTCCTAACCGTATATGGCTAATAAGTTATTAATTAATTACGTCCTGGAGTATTTACTTTCTACCGTCTTTCCCTTTCCTTTTTTCAAAGCATTCAAATACATGTTTTGCTATTAGTTTTTGTATTTTAGCATGTCCGCTAGGGGGGGGGGGGGGGTTATTGGAAACATGAATATTTTGTTAGGTGACATTCTGCTTATTTTTATTCTATATTCTTTTTCCAAGTAATCTAGAAACGAACATCTTTTCTCCTGGTAAGCAGGAGTGATTACAGTTAAGGGTTCCATCTCACGACCGTTTACTGACTTAATAATAAAGCAAAGTTGTACAGCATACGAACAATCAACACTAAAAGCACAACTCGGTAATGCCCGTGTTTATGTGACACTCGGTAGCATTTCCTCCCTGCGAGACTCTTTTAGTTCGAACAGCACGTCACATCACAAAAAAAGGCAGAAACAAATAACTGTACCCAGCAGTAGCCATTTCCATTAATGGTGATGGTTTAGGAATTTATTCCAAGACCCCGAAGTGTAAACTGCTTCGTCAACACAGCATGCCGGGAACACCAAAGGAGTAGCTTTCACTTCCAAGGAAAACCTCATGATATTAGGCTGTTATCCACAAGCGCACTGAAAAGCTGGCATCACGTTGAACAGAATAACAAACAACACTAACGAGAACGTACTGACCACTGACTTTCATTTGAATGGTCAAAATTTAGTATTTAATTCACGGCACTCTAAAATTACAACTATACGTCGCAAAACTGAAGAACACCAGCACCAGCTACTCAGTAGGTTTATAATGGATACTGAATTAAGGATATTATCCACAGACGATAAAAGCTTTCATTTCAGTGCTGATACTTGAGAATTTTATCCGCAGAAGTTTGAACCATCTGCTACGGACAATCTATAGGTAACAACAGTACTGAATTTTAAAACTACTGATTCATTCGGTAGTCGGAATCGTGCCTCAAAATGGTGGGATTTCACATCAGTCTGACACAGACTCTATAAACTGAGGTACAACCATGCAGGTCATACACAATAAAAAGAAACAGCACCATAAAAAAGTACTGGTCAATAGCTACCCATTTGAAGAGTGGCTGGAAAGGATTTTATTGCTTTTATCCACACTCTAATGGTTGAAACACGCAGCAAATGAACGGCAACATAAAAGTGGCTCTGCCGAGCTCAGTCAAAATAAAGCAGTTCAGGAAAGTACTGCTTACCAATTTCACTCCAGTCACGGTATTCTTACACTTTCGCTTTCACCTACAGAATTAATTTAATGAACAATGCATGAGAGCGATTCAGTTCTTGGAGCAGTGAAGAAACATGATCCTCCAACTGACCAAAGTACACTCTGAATTAAATGACTCGTATGGAGCAAGGTTTCATTTCTAACATCGAGAACTCCATCCTCGGGTGAAACTGAAAAAAAAATCATAACAGTTAAATCCACACTTCACATAAGCATAAAACATCGGGCTTTGCTATGATTATTGATATAGCACCAGCGAGTAATATTCCTTTTCCCATGTTAACATTGTCCACCCCAGTCTGGTATGGCCTTCTCCATCAATCCACGTTCTCCTGCCTACTACTACTACTACTAAAACTCTTAAAAGAGGGTTGTTCAAAATTTCAACTTCAAACAAATTACCCGGAACTTCTTATATTTTGCGGTAGGTTTTATTGCCTCATTCTTAACTGTAGTACTTACATTCAGTGTCACTAAGGGGGTATACTCACATATCAAATTTGGACATCAGCAATTTAAACTTAGAACCCCAGAAAAATATGTGCATTCCCTCAAATCGAAAGATTTATTATCTTAACAGTTCTATCAAGGATAGCAAAACAAGAGGGATTTTGCCTCAGGCTACTGTGTGAACTATCTTCATCAATTAAATATCATAAAGACCATAAACAACATGGCGGACTGGGGATACGGAGTCCCCAGATGCTGTGGCAGGCGCTCAACTGTTTAAAAATGCGACGAATCCGTTGAAAAAATTCTGGTTCTTTTCACTCCCAGTTATTATTTGTAACGGTTACCTCCTAGGTTTTGACAGCGACACAGTTACTCGCTAGCAATAAAATGTTTGCGGCATCATACCCCTGCATCAGGTGAACGAAGCCGAGGTGTTCGAGCTTAGTCGGCAGACACCTTACAGTCACGAATTGTATAGTGATCATTCAATGGAACTCTTACCCTCTGCTTGTGACGTTCGCCACACAAGCGTCTTGCCCCTTACTGCTCTCTAAAGTCTGCCGGTCTTCACAAAGACCTGGGCGAAAGATGCCTCTTGTGTTTTAGTGGTAAACACAAGTGCTGTAATCGTTGCTTCAAGTCAATAAGTCTGTCGACATGGAAGGATCGGGAAGTTCCTTTGCCCACAGCCATTGAGTCTTCGTCGGCGGTTAGCTTAGTAAAAAGAACAAATGCACCCTGGGTTTCGAGTTTTAAAGTGAAATCATCAGAGTCAGTCTTGAATATTCGAACTACAGCAAGTTATCAAACCAACAACGATACCTAAAAAGTGATCACGTTTTTACTACCTCGGGAATATTTTTCTTGGGCTAGTAAACCTCCATCTTATAATGTTAAATACCCTCGACATGGAATTTTTTTAGTTTAGTGACAGGAGCACTACAAACGCTTTGCTCCACTGACCACATTTTTAATAGAGCTAAAACACCAGCCCTGACCCAGCGCAAGTTTGCTTATTATAAAGAAACCGGCTGGCTTTTTTGCACCCTTCTTTTCTGCTTCCGGACTTTGAAGTGCATGGACAAAACGTACAATTCTAAGAGAAGATTTACAAACAGGCACAAACTGGACGGTTTCTTTTCATCAGTCTTTAATACTACAAATGGTAGAAACGCAATAACACTAGATCATAAAAGATATCTGTACATAGAACAACACTTTCAAGGTCAATGCATAACACCGACAAGACGCTGTCATTGTTCAGTTTATACAGGCTTCTTTTTATCCACTGACTACCAGACAAAACAGGAGGCGTAGATAAAAGGTCCGTCGTTGAAAGTAAACAAGCTACATTCCTTCTCCGCTTGATCTGTTATTTATTCTTTCCCCTGTACGTAAAGATTTTCCATGATGATTACATTGCTTGGTGCGGGGTATCATGGGATCTTACGAACAAGTGATTCTCTCGCCGGCAGGGTTCAGCCCAAACCATTTCCTAGTGACAACGTCTTGACTACACTGAGTTACTACGCTGTGTGATTTCCATCTTTTTCTTTTTCATACCTATAGCACCTCAACAAAGTTCTTCCGTTATCTTCCAAGCCAGGGAACAAGGGACAAACGTATATCAGCTGACCTGTCTACGGTCGACCGCAGACTGGTTTGTCGTTATGAATACTATCGTCTGCAATGCCTCATATTAATAACCAGCTAACTTTTCAGATTTTCAGCTCAATCGCGGTTTGAAGATAATCGACACATTCACAGATTACCTACTTCGTATCTGCTGACGCAAGGCGATCCAAGTCCTTCGAAAAGAGCTCAGAGCAGAAAGTGAACAAGCACATTGTCCTCTTACAGCCATAACACATGATGACAATGCGGCTCCAAACAAAGGCTCCTTATAAATGACCACACCGCTAGCTTTGTTCCATAAAAATATGTCTACGATTGTGAATAAACAACGATTCTAAATCATAAAAGGAGCTTGGGGCTAAGGGCAAGCAGCACAGATCAGGCGTGACAGAAGGGTTCACTCCTAACTAGCCGCGCTCGCCGGAAATCATACCTAAGCTTCAACAAACAACATGGCGGATGGCCAAGCAAAGGAAAATGAATTAAAATTCACTTGTTCTTCTTTTGATTGAATCTTTGAATCGCTACAAGTCGTTGAATACTGCTCTTCTGTGACTAAAGTGTCAAGAGTTAAATAATTTGGGACGGTCGTAAGTTTGAGGACATTAATTACCCGTCGTGTCTACATAGTCGACACATAGTCTCGGTAAATTAACCTTAAATTTAATCACTTGACATTACTGCTTCAGTTGCAGCGAATAGCAGAAAACTGTACCAAAAATTTACAAATAAGCGAACAGAGGGATTGTTTCCTCTTCGATTACTGGAGTTACTGTTGTGCTGTCTTTGGAGAGTCTGTAGACAGAACGCTCAAGTGAAAACCGTGTTAATTACTACTTCATTCGAGATTTTACATTAACGAACAGAAAGACAGACTTCTAGTTACTTAAAGACCGCAACAGACGCAACAGTCGCGGCGTGCACACCAGTATACCTCTTCTTCCTTTTTGAAACACGATAGCGAAGGGAAGAACCAAATCCTAGCATTTCTAAAACACGCCGTGTAACACGATGGAGAAGTAACAGAACCAAATAACACCTATCTCGATTTAAATGGAAATCTGGAAGCGCTGATGCAAAAAACTCATCCATGTTTACTTTGCAGGATTTTCAGCCTCAACACTCTTAAAGCAAGAACGACCATATACACAGAAGTCTCCTGATACTCATACTCCAAGATCTGCAAAAGACGAGTCCTTAATCGTGGCATCTTCACAGTGCATAACAAAGCTCACCATGGTAGAAAAATATACCCTACATGTTAAACATCGGTAGAACGAAAACAACACCTCACAATGAAGTAGAACCATGCAGGACAGACTTGAAAGTCCGTTAACAATGCATCTGTGGATAGATTTGGCATCCCTGGTGTTTACTTTATATTTTTTGGCCACTTTAATTTTTTTATGGCAAGCAAATCACATGCAATCCAGTTTTTCCTTTTATCGCCAGAGCTTCAATTTAGTTACCTAGTCGCATGTAGTCTTCCTAATAGAGGGGTGTTTACTTCAATCAGTGATCAGCACGAAACATGCACATCGAAAAGACTCTGTTGGTGTTAAAGAATTATTAAAACTCTGTTCCGCGAGCGTTAACACTATGGAGGTGACATGGTCCACTGACTGTAAAACTGTTAAATGCACTTAACTGATATTTGCCTACCGAGACCTTTCTTTAACAGAAATGAAATTTGGACAACTTAAATCAGACCTCAAGGTTGTAACAGAGTAACGTGAAACAGTAAGCAAAGCTTTTAAACTTACCGGAACAGACCAAACTTTACTTCCGAGGAAGAACTACCCACTAAAAAATGGAGAAACCTGTAAAAGTTTTCTACAGATCGGTAAAAATACTAAGCCATGTACAGCACAGTGAATAGCAAGTGTTGCACACAATAAACATGGCTCAATATTCCCCATTGGTCTCTTTCCAAAACACAACATTTTAGCCATTTACTACACATAAAAGCAGGCTGGACTTCATGAACTCAAGAGAAAGGACTCCCTCTGTTTTTCAAGAAAAAAAGACTTCGGAAACCAAAGGTTTTCCAACTATAACACAGGACTGGTGGCCTGCCATGAGAATTCCTTTTCGAAAACGCTGCTGATCAAAACAGGAATCAATATCATCTGCACTTGTAATCGCCTGTCGTGTGTGTACATGTAGAATGGCACATTTCGCCGTTAAACCGTCCAAAAAAAAAAGACAAGCAATGACAAAGAAAAGAATCCACAAAGAGTATTCGCTTGGTCCCATCGTAGGAATTCACACTGATTCAGTCCTAAGAATCTGTTGACCACAAACTGATATGTCCAGTCCAGTCCATGCAGGATTGGTCCATGTAAAGTCTGCGGCCTTCCCACCAGTCAAGAGCTTTGTTTATTGCCTTGTTTATAGCCGTTCATGGCTCAATTAACCCTTTGCCCGCCCTTTTCTCTCTTCTAAAGACTCTAAAGAACAACAATCCAGTTATTGAGCGCAGACTTAAAGTTTCGATATTACTGTTGCTTATGTTTTTCTCAGAAAGACAACTGAAAGCTGATACTAATGATACACTTTCCAAAACCTATTGTCCCTACAATACAGCGGTTCAAAACAAACAACATATTCAAAAGGAAGAAGAACAATGGTTTTCTCGTAAGTCGAGGCACTCGACGAAAATCTACCAAGGTAGAACCATGTAGCTTTACTCAGGAACGGGCAAGGATGTTGTTAAGCGCTGGTTCTTGGTTCAACACACACAACGCGTGGTGACAATTTAATGATTAACAAGAATGATACGTAGACTTCCCCGGTAGCGAAAATATGACCTAACACTTTCAGGAATCAATTGAACGCTTTTCTTTTAAATGGTCACTTTGAAAAAGAGACGGATTTTAAAAGATGCCTCTGATGGCATTAAAATCTACCAGTTTTTATAAACAGGCATTTTAAGGTGCCACAAAACACATAGTTAACCCCTTATCTCCCAGTTCTAAACAGCGCCAAAATTAAATTGTGTTATTTCCAATGGTGGTTATTAAACACTACTAGGACGCTGATAAAAAAGAGAGAGCCTAAATATCATGTTGTAAAATAAGATACAAATAAATGGTACCGTGTGAAAGGTAGCTAGCTGAATAGGTTTCTTTTCAATTATCACACTATAGAATTTCATCTACTGACTCGGAAGTTAAAACACGAGGATGTATTATATCTGTGAAAGGGTTTTAAAATTGCACAAAATTAAAAAAAATTCACCCTTGGGAATATGAAATAACAAACAGCAGCACCACAGGAAAGAAAACCCAAAAGCGTCACACTTGAAGGATTTTATTCGCAAACTCTGCAGTGAGAACGTACATTGCATGACTCTGGGTGAAAATAATCAGGGTACGCGCGTGCGACAGGAAGTGGGCGTGATGGAGATAAAAGGTTTTCGATGTGTCACGAGCATCGACTTAACTTAGCCCTGCTTTTTAGCCTCCTGTCTGTTAGTTTTACAAACCAACACCAATCTCTTCTTCTCTCTAATAACAAGCCTGGTGGTTCCATTTTACTCGGCGAACCACGTTGTTTGAATTCGTAATGCTGTTTTAAGGTTGTGTGACATAAAGCTATTGTCACAGGAGATTGTTTAGCGTGCAATATGGTGGAGTGTCGATGTTGACGTTACATGTTTGTACGGCGAAGTAACAACAATGCATTTTCTTAGTTTTTCTGACAGTTCAAAACACTATACTTTTAAAATAATATAAAATAAACCTCACAACAATATATGACGTTACGACAAAATGGAATCGATATCCTTGGTACCTGTTTCGTAAATTTAAATTGAACTCTCTCAGTTTAGATTTTCCAAACAAAATGAAATTCAGTATTCGCATCCAAGATCATCTTTTGTGTCGAATTATCTGATACAAAGTAAACAAAAAATTCTTAAAATTCTGTTCTCCTCATGAACATGTAAATCCAGATATCCCTGCATAAAAAAAAAACAATTTTAATTTTCGGCTACATATGCACAGGTGCCAAACCCCGGAATGGGGAAACTTGAGTCATGTGCTCTAGAATCCAGCCAACATGGAGAGGCTCGAATAATTGCAGGCTTTGTTCTTGTGCTTCGCTTGATCGAGTCTCAAAACGCAAAATTTGCAAGAGAAAGAGCCAAGTCCTTAGTCTGTTGCGATAATTTATTCGTCTTTGGAAGCGAATCAGCTGTCAAATTGATTGGCAGTTTTTTGAGAGTATCTTTGCTGCGGTCCAATGAAAGGTTCAGTGAGCCGACAGGCAAGATGAGGAACAAAGAGGAAAGGCGGGACACCTTCCAACATGTGTCACTTCTATGATGGCTCCTAACGGCGTCGCGAGACTAATTTTCGTGGACCAATCACGGACGACCACAGCTCACAATCAATCAAGAGCATAGATGCCAGTTCCAAATGGCGCCAAATAACCACCCATCACGAACCAATCCGAATATAATATCCACGTGTCCGTAGTGGCGGTCAGCCTGTCTCTTGTTTAGTTTGTAGTTGTAGGAAAAATGGAGGCGGACAGCCAACAGCCCTCTGGAGCCTCCAAAGTCGACCTCCAGAACGATCCGGGGTAAGTTTTTCGCAGCGAAAAGGCGAATTTCAGCAAGCTGACTTTGGTTTCGCTCGCAAGAAATGATGGTGTGACTAGAGCTGTTAGTAAATTTCTTGTGGGCATAAATTTTCATATGGCTCTTGTACGTTGTTCTCCCCTTCCTAACAGGAAGATGTTCGTAGGAGGCTTGAGTTGGGAAACGACCGCAGGTAAAGTATTTTGTTGTTTCAGTTTTAAAAACAGTGCACGTTAGTGCTATCGCTGAACAGATCGTTCCTCTAAATTCAGCAATCGAGTCGTGTTTTTCTGCGGCCACAAATGAACTGAGACGAGTCACGTTTGAAACAATCGCTTGTGGTTAATTCCGTAACGGTATAATTTTGCTGTTTCAGAGGGACTGCAGGCGTACTTCAGCAAGTATGGGGACTTGAAGGAGTGCTTAGTCATGAGGGATCCAAACACCAAACAGTCAAGGTAAATGACAAGACAGCTACCGACCGAGGCTTCTTATTCTCCACCATAGACGCCGAGCGTCATCATCTATGTTTTGTAAACGGCACGTCTGAAAAATATGCAATATGCAACATAACAGAGGTAGCACTTTCTGTTTTTGTATTCGTATTCCAGGGGCTTTGGATTTGTGACTTTCGAGGATCCAGCCTCGGTAGACTCAGTACTTAAAGCAGGTCCACACGATCTCGACCACAAAAAGGTTAGTAGCGAGAATTTTTTTCACTATTTTCTAGCGCAGCGCTGCATAGAGGTGGGATTCGATCAAGATTAATTTTCACGCTTCATCTGCACGCGTCTGGCGGTGCCTCTAATGATGTGGTCACAGAAAACGCTCCTACCATCGATTGCATTATTTTGGTAAGGTTCCAAAATAATTTTTAGTGTTCAGTGCAGAGGATTTTCCCTGAAGTAGAGGTGTATTTTCGCTTAACGCAACTTTCGTGTCTTGAGGAAATTTAATTCACACGACGAAGCTATTGTGATGTTAAGAAGTGTACTCATAGGCTACTGGCCGCTGCTGAGGATAGCTTAACCAACTGCAGGCTGACACCTTGTACATTTTATCATTCAATGCAGATAGATCCTAAAATTGCAGTGCCTAAAAGACCTCAACCGAAGGTAAGAACTGTCTCATTCGATTGCGTTAAATTTAATGTGCAAGAGTTTAAAACATCATGTCGTGTTCTGCAGCTCGATCAAAAGATCAGGGATTTGCAAATTGCTTACTTGACAACAACGCCGAAGCGACTTTCGATTTGAACGAACCAGCCCATTTTAAAAGAAGCCTTTCCAAGGTCGAGGCCTCAAGTAACGTATCAGGGCTTCACGCTGTTAAGGCGAGTATTTTGAGTGTAATTTGCAAAGCGTTAGCCATTTCAAGGCCGCACCAAAAGAAAATTTAGCATCTTGCGCGAGTGAAGCGAGGTTCCATTTCAAGCCAAAGGGGGCGAAGTCTTAAGGTCCAAAGACCCCAATTCGATCACAATATTTGACATCTGCAGAGATTCAATGCTAGCGGCTCAAAAAAACATTGTTGGGGTAATTGCTGCTCCAAGTTGTTCGTCTCGTCAAAACGCCCACTCTAAAACAAATTCAACGAGCGAAGGAAGCAGCTACACACGCTAGCCTCCTATGGAGCAAACGCGTAAGAGGTGAGCGGAATATCCGTGCATACACGCGATACTTTAGGGGTTTTCCCAAAACGACGTTTTCGCCCAACACCGTTTTGTGTAAGGCCGAATGTTTCTTGATTGACTTGTTTTCAGTAAAATTGAATAATTATTGGTTCTTCTACTTCATTTTAATATGGGCGACAAAATAACTGACTTGTGGCAGTACCGCCATGCTTCCATTAAGCAATAGAGTTTTGCTTAGTTCCTACTGCCGGATGACCAAACAAAGTCATAGCCTTGTAACGCTTTACCCTGAGCGTACTACGTACAAACCAGAGTATCCTAACATACCAACATACAGTGAACCGGTTTCGCAATTTATTTTATGTTAAACAAACAACTTTTAGCGGCTGTGTCTTGTCTATGATTATTCCGTACCGTCGTTCGCTTTCGCGAGAGACGGTGTACTTGTTTCGGGTCAAAACTAGCAACTTTTAAGGTGTTTCCTTTTTGTATCGCTTCAAAGGATACTATAAATTATTGCTTGCTGCCAAAGCACGTCTTCAGCACCTACACTGCAGGTTGGAGAGGTGAAATTCAATAGAAAATACAGTTTAAGGTCTTGCCACCCGAAGTTTCGTCTACGACTGAATTTTCCTGTCCCTTTTTTTATTCTAATTACGAGAAATGATCTTTAAACTTCGGTTACCCGTTTTTGATAACTTATCGCCGCAATCCTGGTTTTGTTTTTACCCTGGTAATTGAAATAATATTGCTCCAGTCGTATGAAAGCGATCATCAGTCGAGATGTGACCCTCGTTGTCACACAAGGTTAGACGGGCAAGTTTCTATTACAACGTAGAATCTCGCGTCCGCTTAACCCTCTAAAAGCGATAGAAAAGCAAGTGGATCATTTTGTGCCCCAAATTCGATCACTGCTTTGCTTTTGCCGTGCCTTCGACAGTCCTTTTCACACCTGTTTGAAGCGAAAGTTAACAGAAATTACATCTACACCCAACTTCCTGACTGTGAAACGTACATTGTACCCAACAAGGAAGTATCGATTTCTGAGCGAAAGTAAACCCCGTTGGCCCGCGGATTAAGAGAGGCAGAAAGCTGCAAACTACTTGGAAAACCTTTTTCATTAGTATTCTGCTGTAGCCCTCAATTTAAAAAACAATCGCATGACGAATATTCATAATTGGTCACGAGACATTTTGGAATGCTCTGTTTTTTTATATATATATTATATCTTTGTATAGAATCGATAGCGATAGATGTCGGGGTTTTATAAAAGTAGAATTTAATTACAATTTGAGACTGACCGGGAGGAAGATTCTGTAGGCAAGGTTCAAGGAAGATTTGGATCTTTTTTATCCCTAATAAATTTTGGCTTATGCAAAATCATAATGCTTGCTACAAAAATAAAGATGAAAGCGTTACAAAGAGAATGCCTCTGTCTTTTCTCGACTGCAGTCGAGTTATTTACGAGATCAGGAGGGAATTAAACCTTATTTCAAAGTCACCGTTTCTATATTAGAAGACAAGTGAATAAATGCCTTATTAATAGAATACTTACAAAAA
This sequence comes from Porites divaricata, assembly GCA_038088405.1. NCBI lineage: Eukaryota > Metazoa > Cnidaria > Anthozoa > Scleractinia > Poritidae > Porites > Porites divaricata. The sequence continues at coordinate 21,385,488 of JBBMOI010000001.1, read as the reverse complement.
GACAGCTAGCATGGGTTTCTTTCTAGAATGAAACCTCTGCTAGTAGGGTTATAAACACACAAACAGTAGATTCCATTTGTATCAGAAATACAGTAATTTCACTAGTTTCAGTTCTGAAGCAGTTCTTATGCAAACACTTAAACAGTTCACTTTTGATCAACAGCTGCATGAAATGTTCCTAGGCAAAATAAAAGATATTTTTCATCTCATATTTCATTAATAAGTCTGGAATTATGGGCCACTGTCACTGTGCAAGATTGACAATGACCAAGAACGAATGTCTCGTTTCACAAGCAGCAGCTATGAAGGGGAGCTTTATCTCGTGAAAATTGCCTTTAAAATCAATATTCTGTATATTTCTGTAATGTGTTTAAAAAGTTTCCAGGCACTTGTAAACAGCACTCTGCATTAGTTGTACACTGAAATAATTTTGCTATGTGCACCAGAATTCTAAGTCAAAACAAGCTTATTTTTCACAGTCAACATTTGTAGTCTTCAGATTTGTAAGTCTAACTTTGAATAGTATGAGAACATTGGTGAATAATACCATAAAAGTTTCTGTGATGTTTTACCCATTTAAGAATTCATTTATCAACTTGTCAATACAGAAGTCAACTTTGGACTGGTGACTTTGCCCTTCTAAAAAGGGACAGATCATAACTAAAAATAGATAGATAAATTTCAAGACAATTTAAAAACATCACATGTCTCTCACGAGGAAGCATTTCTAAGAAAACTACCGTAGCAATCATTTTTTAACTTCCTATAATTCTGCAAGGATCATTTTGTTTGTTGTAGTGTTCATTTAGATTCATTTGGTAAACATATTTTGCCAACATTAACTGTAAGTAAGTTACTGGCCCCAGGATTTGTTTCAGTTTCATTCTCAAGATTAGAATCAAACACATTTTAAATACTGAATACAAATTTCAGCCATTTGTTAACTTCTTGTTGTAAAGGCTATTTTGTTCAGGGTCTCGCATTTTTTGCACCCAGCGCTCCAAACAGTTGCCGCTGGGCTTGTCCAAGGGGGATTATACTCACACAACTACTGTGATTTCAGGTCTCAATTCTCTACATACTGCAGTTACTAAGAAACGTTAAACAACAGTTTGGAATAATTTCTTAGTAATAATGTGTTACTATTATTGGATGAAATTTCCCATGAATTAATCACATATTTGTCATATTATTGTGCAACATAAATTCTTCATTCTAAAATAAATACCCAATGCCCAAATTTCAATACATGCAATTTTCATTGAGAATTCCTGTCAACTGTTTAAGTTCTGCATAAAATATAAAGCTACTGCATTTCAGAAAGGGAAAATACAAACTTATGCAGAAATGAAGAAATACATGTTGTTCTTAGCTTACAAGAGTGAATAACATCAATCACACTAATAGTTATTATTATTATTATCATAATTATTATCATAACTATTATTATTGTTATTATTATTATAATTGTCTATTTAACTCTGAGCTTTGGCTGTTCTCTTGCTGACCTACAACCCAAGGGAGCGAGTCAAAACAAAGGACTAGGGGTTCCTTGGGGACACTCTCATGGCACTCAGAAGTCAACACCTTCCTCAGGATCCTGGCCATTCCAAATAGCGTAGTTTTCTGTACAACAGTCATATTCTAACCCTGATCCCCAGTTACAACTGTATTCCATCCACTGTCCAAGTTTCCTGGTAACATTTCTAAGGGCCCCTACAATAACAGGTACCATGTCCATGTTTTTTCCTCCTCCTCCTCATCATTATTATTATTATTATCATCATTATTATTATCTTCTCTTATGTTCATGAAGAAGAGATCCAAGAAACACTCGTAGCTTCTTAAGAATACAATTACTTAAAAAGACTCAGTTTTTTAATTTAACTCCCTTTGTAGATTATTATTTTATATTTTTCCTTATTCCTTTCCATTTACTAGTTTTTGTCCATTTTATATAGCTTTGGGTAACATTAGATACAGTGTATGTGTTTTTATTTAGTAATCAATAAAGTGTTTATTATTATATGTGATAATGGTGTGAGCTCGTTAATTCAGTTTAGTTGAAATGAACTGCTTTTTAATGGCATTTTTTTTCAAATATATATAAATTTTTAATGGAATGAATTTTTTCTATTGAAATTAAGTGTCTTTTTTTAATTAGGGGTGGCGAATGGTAAAATCCGAGACTCGCCGAGACGCCGAGATCCTAGTTAGAAATCCGAGCCCGAGACTCTTTGGTAAAAAGTTTCGAGACTCAAAAAAAGTAAATACAAACCATGCAAAAACGAGACTTCGAGACTTATCAAAAACGCTTCCGAGATTTCGAGATCCTGCCAAAATTTTCCGAGACCCACGTTTTCCGAGGTACCATTCGCCACCCCTTTAATTGAAAGGAATTGCAAATAATGACTAATAGTTTTTTAAGTGAAATTAACTGTAAATAGGATTTTATAGTTAGCTTTGTTATCAGTAAAAGAATTTGGATTGCAAAAATTTATTTTAAAAAAATATATTAATAATAATAATAATATTTAGTAAACTGCTCACCATGCTAATGGCCTTAAGCGTCTCCTGACATGAAGAGAGATGATGATGATGCTTGTAATGCTGACAAGGGGCCATAACTAAGAGCTGTGATTTTCACCCACTTTGACCAGCTGAGCTCAGAAATCAGGTAACAAGGCGAAACCAATCCCCGAAATAGAAATCTACTTCAAGTGAGAGTGCCTACATAACCTTTTTGGTACTGTATTTTTTTGCAGATGGTAACAAGAACAAAAAAGATTTTTGTTGGTGGTGTATCTGCTTCAACCTCAGAAGAAGATTTGACAAACTACTTTAAAAAATTTGGCATCGTAAGTACTAGATACAAAGAAAAAGCAACAATATTTGAAAATGATACTTTAAAATACTTGTTTCTTGCAATAAGATTCTTTCTAAATGAAGCTGTACTCTTGTAGCATCCAGTGGCTCCTAGAAACCCTCTTTTGCCTCTGGGCTGCAAGGACATCTTAGTTTTGGCCCAAAATGTCAATGCTGGGGAGTGTGAATATCACAGGGTCAAAGTTTAGGGCCTCTTACAGAACCAAAGAGTGTGGCCTTCAGATGGTACATACACATCAACTCTGACATGTTTTTGCATACATTTTACGATTCAAAACCTCAGGCTAAGATTTTTGAGCACATTACTTGTCTTGAGTTACAGTGCAAGAAAGGGCCTCCTAATACACTTGATTTTGTCCCTTTAGTAACCCTTGACTGGGAAGATGGCACAAAACAGACCTAAAATCCTGGTCAAAACGTTTGGGACACATTATCTTTCATGTCAGGAAAATGCAATTCAAGTTAACCTCCCTCCCCCCTGGACAGGGTCATATGTAACAAGTCAAACACCTTTTACATATCTTGCACACATTATGGACCTCCAGGATTGCAGCTCTTTCATATAGAGCGATTTTCATATGACCTTGAAATGAAAACACACAAACAAAACAGAAACAAAAAACAAATGCAAATGGAGCAATTTGATTGGTTTATTGAAAGAATACAAACGTTCGTGGCTTTTGGTTGGTTAAGTGAAAGCTCAGGTGAAAAACTTCATGCTTGAGATTTTTCTAGAAATCAACGATACTTCACTTTGACATCATACTGCAACATGATTGGCCAATCAAATTATGCCCTCTCCATATTAGGGTTTTCTTTGGCGGGAAAACGAAGAGGCCATGTTTTGATCTTTTCATACATTGGCTGATCAAACAAATAACGAACACTTACAGAAACCATTTTCCAAGGTCATACAAAAATCACTCTAACTGTGTGCAGTGCCTACCTTGCATGTAAGATTTCTATCTAAATAATCATTGAAATTTCCAATGAATGACTGACATACATGTACTATAAGAGTTTCTGAAACTTTCTTGACATCCATATACAGTAATTCTCTAACAAATTCCAGTATCTTTAATCAATCTCATATTCTTTTGCCCTAGGTAACAGAATCCAAGTTAATGTTTGACAAAGTTACTAACAGACATAGAGGTATCAGGTTTTTTGGTTTAAATATTCATAACGCATTTAAAACCAGATAGCTGTGAATAATTATTTACTGGAAAGGAGAACTCACCTGTTAGTCCTTTTGGGCCTTTTTACTGACTGAAATAACAGATTTCCCTATGGTTTCATATACTTCAGCAAGTCAAATCCCTAACCTTTCATATACCTGAAGCCTGAAAACGGTGCCCCTGTCGGGCGGAGCCTCCCTGTATAGGCCATTATGGGGATTCTCCCCTCCCCCCCACGAGGCTTCCACTTTGACCAACAGATGTACAAGTTTAGGATATTTGTTTGGGACAAGAAGGGAGACGTGCTGCATACAAAACTGTTATTCAGAATTACAGAATTTCTATTGTTAAAGCAAAGTGCATTAAATGCTTCTGATCAAAATAACATGTTTGTGCGGCATCCCCTTATGATTTGTATTGTTCATCTGACACAATGCACGTCTTGGTACTAATAGACTCCTCTTTGTCAGTGTAACAGTGTTTTGAAAGCTGTTATGCAGGCAAACTATATTGAATGACACATCTGTCTGCACCACAGGTTAGTAACATTAAGTGAAAAAAAAAACTAATAGGTGCATTAATATTTGTTTGAAGGTTTTGGTTTTGTAACATTTCAAAATGAAGATGAGGCTGATAGTGCATGCGAGGAACAGTTTCATGTTATAAATGACAAAAAGGTACATTATATTCTTTGATATCGTACGTCCATGTAGAGAATTTACAAGTTGGAGAGTCAGTGGTATTCAGAAAAGACACTCCTGAACAACTAAATTTGTCATACTGCTATTTCTGGTTTCATAGCATTTTCATAAGATACAATACTGCTCAAAAGTAAGTTGACACTCAAAGCTCGAAACTCGAGACTTGATTGAGGATCGAGAAGCAAGGTTTTTATGTGAAATTATTTTTGTTTTCCGAAAGAACGATGTTGTACAGTCAAGTAGCCGTTCAGATATTCGCACAGTCAATCAGTGCTTTATATTGTTACTGATAATGGTCAATGTTTTTACTATCACAGACAGAAGTTAAGAAGGCACAACCTAGAGAAGTGATGCAAAGCTTGCAGGGTGGACGTGGTAGGGCAGGAAGAGGCATGGCAGGACGTGGATTCTGTAAGTTGTTCTTAATCAGTTCTTGTTGAGAAATGAGATAAATTTTGGAGTGTGAAACCCATAAGAGGTACTCAGATTTTTTTGTGTGTGTGTGCTTCAAATTAAATCACTACCTAATGGTCCAAAGTTATGAGGAACAATTCCAAGACTAAAAAGCCACAACCTGTGGTACTTGTTTTCACTGGCAAAGCCACCACAAGGCATGAATAGTTTGTGAATCAAGTTAGGATATGGTCATGACTAGGGGAGTAGTGTTCTGACAGGTCCAAAATTTAACAGAATGAAAAAGCATTTAAGTTTTTAATGGTTTCGATAGTAGCGGAGCTCTTGCATGTGTGAAGAGTGTGCAGCAAAGCACAAAAAATTTTCACTCTGACAAAATCATCTGTGTACATCGACCCCTTTCATGTTAGTGGATATGAAATGTACTAATACCAAGGCATAAAAAAATTCTGTTTAACTTGATATTAGGCATCCATGTTATGATCAATTGACAACTGTCAAAATAGGATATCTGCTGACCAGTGTCACATGACTGTAATGCAGGCTCAGGTGTACAACCTGAGGTGGCATGTTTTTTTAAGTTCTCCACTGACCAATTGTAGCATTAAAGTGATGGCAGGCTCAGAAAACTTCACCCCAGAAAGACATTTCTTAAAAGTTCCCACAAGAGCACTTTTGCCTTGGCTAAATCTATACAGTGTTTTCACATGACGTCATGGTGGCCATGTTGGTGTTCCAAAACAATAAAATGGCAGCTGCATTGGTGTTCCAAACAAATCCTGTGGGAGTTGAACTCATTTCTTATGTAACCTTTTTCTTTTGTTCTCATAAATTTGCATAGATGCTGGCCACATGAGTGAAAGCATGCTATATATTATTTGTTAGTTACTTACAGTGTACTTACTCACATACATTTGGAAAACCACGTAATGACAAAGGCTGCAATGCTTAGTGCAGTGGTCAAGACAACTGGAAAGAGTTTTGGTAAATCATCATTAGTTTCTATCCCTGATCCACCATAATTCTAATGGTCTTATTTCGTGGGTTTAGAATAAATCCATCAATTATTAATGGTACAGAGAGGAAATTTGACACTGATCTACTTACATTTTATTCGCAGTGTATCCCTTTGCTCCCGGATTCCCTCGTGGTTTTGCTCCATCTGGTTTTGGCGCAGGTTTTGGTAACTTTCCTTTTGCAGGTAAAATCCCTAAACATCTTTGCTGTTAACTGATTGAACATTAATAAATGAGCACTATCTGATGAGAGGTTAAAAATTCATTTCAGTGGAGGCCCTTATAATAATAATAATAATAATAATGATGATGATAGTTTATTAAAACTTCCAGCAGGTAAAAACTGAATAAACAGTGCAATTTACAATAATAATGGATACTAATAATTAAGTCTATTTATAACAATAAGTATTACAATAGTAATTGGAATCAAGAAAACCTAAAAGTAAAAAGTCATTTGTTCTCTTTGTCCTTTTCATCATTGGAGTGGTTTTAGTATTTCCTGATCTTAACTGATATGGGATAGATCTTGTCATAACTTGCGGGGCTAAGAAAGATATGGGGTTGCTCTCATTCCTCATATCCGCCATCAACTTCTTACATATGAATATCCTGCGATCTGCTAACGACGTCAAATTTGCTTGGTGTAGGGCTTATTGATAACTAGAGTTTGGAAATATTATTCTAAGGCTCTTCTTTGTATAGATTCAATAGCGTCAGAAAGGTATGCAGGAATATTTTGCCATACTTGCACAGCATACTCTAAGACCAATCTGATGTTATATGTGTATACCTTGAGCATGTCTTCTGGCATGACTCTCGTGCACTTCAACAACCTAAGAACGTACAATCTCTTAGCCACCTTGGCCATTACATATTCAATGTGAGCGTTCCATTTAAGGTCATTGCTAATTATAACTCCCAAAAGCATTATGACCCTACACGCTCTACTTCTTGATTTCCAACACTTATAGGTTGCATTGTAGTAATCAAATGCTTCATGAAATTTACGTACATATCTTTACAGTTTTTGGGATTTAGTTTCATCTTCTGTTCAGTACAATAGTCATGGATTTCTCTGACAACTACATCTAGCATGCATATGCCTTGCTTGAATTTTTCACAATCACGAGCTATATGTAATAACTTAAAGACAAACAGCAGAAACAATAGGGCGATTTATACAAGAGAAAATAAGGTGCAGATTACTCTGGCCACAGCTTACACAATACTTAAACTGCTCATATAAGTGGTTCACAGCTTAGTTCACGGCCAGACTGGTCCAATGGTGACTTAGTTTGTTTTGGTGCCTTGTGTAATTTGCAATGATGGCCCGAGCGAGCAAAAATGCAAAACAATTGCCTTTGCCAGGGTTCTTAGTAGAGTTTTTGTCAGACGGCCCAGAATTACTTATAGGCGGCTTAACTTCAGCCTGGAAGGCTGAGGCGAGGCCCGAAGGGGCAAGCTACTTGGGGGGTCTGGAAAATTTTGAAATCTTGGTTGGCAGAGATAGGTTTTCCTGCATTTTGGTGCACCAACTTTTGTATTTAAGTAATTGGATTACCTTACCAAAATAGACTAGAACAGGTGCAGAAAACGAACTTTACCAGTTTTACTTTGCAAATATTGATTTATATTGAAAAGAAATGTATGTCAAGCCTGTGAAATCAGTAATATAATTCTTGAATATATACTTGAATATACTTCTCGAATGCCCATTTACACTTTATTAAAAAAAATGGCACACAAATGCAAATTTCATAGCCAGAACAGGCGGCTACTTTCGTCTTCACAGGCGGCAGAATTCGCTGGTTGCCGGCTTCTACTGAGAACCCTGCCTTTGGTCAGAAAAATCACGACGTTTTACATGATATTTTTTGTTTCAAATTAACACTTTGGTCAAGATTAGTGTTGGGCTGTTGCGAAAACTTGTGCAGAATCCTCAACGAAAGGGTCCTCAGCCATCAATAGAGTGGTTTGAAAGAGATATCTCAGTGATTGACGAGGTGGAGTTTAGATGTAATTTCCTGTTCTCTTGTGCAGCAGGTCATTTTCCCACCACAGCAATGCGCATTTACCAGTCGTAAAGGTCTGGGATATAATTGAAAACAGAACATGTACAGCAATCATTCACAGCGTCGGCAAGCTCCGAACAACATTTGAGTGCATTTATACGAACACTTTCATGTCCAAGGTAAGCCGCGGCTTGGATAAGCCCAGCCCAAAACTCCTCGGCCAGGATAAGCTGCGGCTTGAGCTTGTAGTGAGTTGAACAAGCTGTGAATGTAGATTTTGTACTACTGTATTTATACCAGGTGTTCGCGTCTCATTTAAGCCACGGCCAGAGTAAGCTGTGGTTTATTTTCTCTCGTATAAATGGACCTAATGTCAATTTAATTAAGTCTGAATCCTGTTAGAGCTCTGGGTATTTACTGGCAAAAAAGGACTGAGCTTTCACTATATACAGTTATTCATGGAAACTGTGATAATCATTTCCTTATTGAATTTACATACATACATACATACATACATAATTTATTTGGTAAAGCAGGTTGGAGATTAAAATAGGCAAGACACTAAGTCCTGATGTGGACCTGCACTATCTAAAATTATAAATTAATAAAATCCTACGTAATACTCAATCCTACATAATTAAGACGATAGCTGAATAAATAGTATTAGCTAAACTAGATAAGTAGTAAGAGTATACAATAAAATTTTTAAAAGTAATCAAAGTGTAAGGATTTGTTTGAAATACAGCAGGACACTTTTGTAAAGCTGATAGATTTTAGAAGGTTCTTGTTTGCCTTAAGCTTTTTCTTGAAGGAACCCAGGTTAGAGCAGGTCTTAACATCATCAGGAAGGAGATTCCAGGTTAGCGCAGCACGGTGTTCAAAGGAAGATCTTCCCATTTCTGTTCTTGGTCTATCGATCTCAGCTCCACAATCCAGTCACAATTATTGTTTTGTTCCCATACACCACTCACAGAAGCAATGCTTTCACGCCTCAAGGCAATATGCAAAGTTTGACAGCATCTTGTTGCTTATGACTTCTATTTGCTTTATTTAAGCAGGTTATAGCCAAGCAGCAGCTGCAGCCGCATTTGCAGTACAAAACAGGCAAGTTAGAGGCAAGGGGCGTGGATTTATAGGAAACTTCCCTGGAATGCTGGGTAAGAGCTGCAATGTTTGTATGAATGTGTGAAAGAAAATCAGGTTATTTTTTTCCCTTTTATGACTAATGAAGGCATTTTAAGGTGGCTCTACTTCTTTCCAAAAAATGTTTGCTTTACAATAGCCATTTAAGAATCAAACTGGACAATAAAACAAAAAAGGAAAAAGTCAAGAGAAAACAAGTGTAGGAGCCCTCCTGACAGGATATTTGTGGCTGGTCACCCAGCCAGAATCTAACCTCAAATCGCGAGGTTTTTGTGAGATACATATTTCTAGTTGTTACTTGTTCACCAAAGACAGGGCATAAGTATCACACCATTATCTACTAACAACTAAGAAAGCATACAACTGGTCTGTGAAAGCTAGACTCCACAAACACGTTGAAAACTTGATCATTTTTGACCAGCTTGTATCTGGCAAGAATACCAGAGGCACACAACTCTCATTTACATTGACCATTTCACTCTCAATCCAAAAGCTGAATTGCTGTGTTTGTTCTTTGAAGGCTTTCCTGGATATCATACTGGTTTTATGAACCCTGGTGATCAGCGACGCCCAGCAGGTGGTAGCCAGTACTATGCTGATTATGCTAATATAAATAATCAGGGCCCACGGCACAACAGACCACCTGACATTCCCCAAGTTACTCACGCCATGCAGGATTATGCAGATTACTCCGGTGAGAAATACTGGGTTTACAAGTTTTTCCTAACCCTTTGAACTCAGTTAGACTCCTCAACTCAATTTTTTCTAATCAGATGGAGCATTCCTTCTTGTGTACGAAGTCACATTTTATTTATGAATCATTACTTTTTATAGGAGGAATGAATTACCACCAGCATTTTGGTCCTCCCCCACCCTCTCCAGTTTCAAGAGCATTTGCCACAGCTGCAACAAGTCCAGGACCAGTCCAGGATCTACACGTTAGCAGTTACATTAACTCTGCTGCTAACACTACAGCTGATGGTTTGGGATACACAGCCACCAGTCCTCAGCCAACAGGCTTTGGTCATACCATGGCAGTAAGTCAATGCCCTTTTCAGTAGGTTTTGTTATTGGAGTAGACTGTGAGCAATCCCAGTAACTTTTTGTACTGAAGTTGTTGGGTCTTAATGTTCATTCATGGAGTTGTCATCTTGAGCATGTGGCCAGCAAAATCTAGGGGGAAAGTCATACGGCTACATTTAACTACACGTATGGATAAGTTCACACAATACCCACAATGTTTGTTCCAGTTTAAAAACTACACTGGATTAGTCTTTTGTTCATCACTTTTGAAAATGATATACTTTGCACATTATAAGCTTTGGGCTGACTAATTTTGTGTCATAGCTGTTCACATTATACTAGATTGGTTTCTAGGCAAGTGCAAAAATCAATCTGATAAAGCCTGAGTTTAGCCTATATTGAACAAGCCTACTAGCAATAATCGCAGCAGGATTAGCTCAGTTGGTAGAGTGCATGTCCAGTTGGGGACGTAAAAATAGTGTCCCCAATTGGTACTTTCGTGCTAAATACCTTGACACTCAAATAAAGTGCTTTATTTAATTATTTTATTTATTTCATTATTAATAATCACTGAGGAATTTCCATTTCTCCTTCAGCTGAGTGAACATACCATCACTTAAGTGACCCTTCACCTTTCATAGTTACTAATAATTATTGAGAAGTTTGTCTACAGGCTAATTTTAGGTACACTCCTATTCCCCTTCCCTCCCCTAGACAATTCTAATCCTTTACCCAAAATCGTCAGATTTTTCCCTCTGCATAACACTTGATGGCAACTCTTCATTCAAACACGACAGCCAGTGGGGAAATGCTCACAGTCTCTAACTGAAATTTTCTTCAGTTTTCATCAAAGCTAATAGTCAGTATCGGTAAACAAGGTTGGGATAAAGAGAAAGGTAGTGACAACTTTCCTAACAAAATACAAACAGTAACGTTCATGTTACATATTAAGAAAACTAAAAATTTAAGCATTGAAGAATCCCCTTTTGTTCCTAAAGTTACATCTAAAACAAAATGTAAATTCACAACAACTTCTGAGGAAAATGCAGGAATCCCACAGTATCAGTGTTATCTTTGTGTCATTGCTGTCACTATTCTATATTAACTTTAAAGATATAGAGGATATTACATGGCCACGCAGAGATATGCGCTCACTCGTTTCAACATGAGAAGAGAAATATCGTATCTCCAAGCGGCCATGTAATGTTCTTTTTATTATATAAACACCAATGAAATACCAAACCATTTCACTTTAATAGTTTTTTGGTATGAAAGGCGCGATTTGTTATGTAGCCATAGCAAAGGTGATATTTTTACATGTGAAAATAACATGTTATCTTCACATGTGAAGATATTAAGTTTTCGCACGAAAGCTCACCTGGTATTTCATTGCTGTTTATATAATAAATTAAATACTTCCTTCATTACAGAGTGATAACATCACTGTAACTGACACAGTAAACTCTGATTATTTTGAATTTTTGTCATAACTTAAAACATACAAACCTAAGTGTTAATAGATGCCTCCTCTCGTCCTGGAAAAAAAAAAACAGCAAAAGTTCAATTTGGAGTGAATTACAAGTCAGGAATTATTTTTTCCAAATACCTATTTAAAACATGACAAATAAACATTCAAGAAAGGAAGAATATTGAGACCAAAAATAAAATTATTTATCCATCTGACTTATCATTCAATTTATTTTGACAGTTCTGACGGAGGAGTGCATCATTGTAAGTATTTCAAATATTAATAAGATTAAACATTAATCAATTTGTCTTTAAAATTATCTGTAATTCTTACCTAAGTTTGTATAATTATGAGAAGTCTGTTCATGCATGTATATCATACACTACTGTATAAACCTTTTAACAGTAGATGCTTTCAGCCCAAGTCAACATCAGCCTTGGGTTAAGAAACAATGTTAACACAACACTGGAATTGTTAGTTACATCCCCTGTGTTACTATAGGACTCTGCAAAATTTCATTGTTATAAACAACTGTGATTAGCAGGGGTATCAAAAGTAGCCACCTACTTGGTTACTATCGGCCTGCTACTCTGCTTAAAATTTCTATATGGATGCCGTTTTTTAAACAAAACTCAGCCATCTACTTCAAAACTTTCTGACAACCCTGTGGTTAGGCTTAAAAACTGCAAAATATTATTATGTGGCAGAAAAGTAAAAAAATGTACTGTTCACTCTTGCATACACTTTTTTTGTTGCTTTTTCACTTGCATTGACCACAAACTAGGGTGTCATATCTATTCTTTCACCGTGCAAAATGAGTTGCTTAGGCCAGGAACAAAAGAATAAAATGTTGTAAAACATGACTATAATGTCCCATTGAATTATAAAGCCCTGATAAAACTTAATTCTTTGGCCACTTTAACCCCTATAAAGCCATCAAATACAAATTATTAAAGCCCACTGAATTAAATAAAACATTTTCATTCTCCCTGCATATCAGATAACTGCACAATTTTCATAAAAAAGGCCTCCAAACCCCGCCCCCCTTACCAAACTGGGCAATAGCTCTGAGGCAAATACCCTGTGAGCAGAGGCCCTTCGATCTTCCTAGACAAGTTTGGAAGAGGAAGAGACCTACATCCCTTCTCTTCCCAAATAGATATCTAGGTCGATCGAAGGGCCTCTGCTCGCAGGGTATGAGGCAAAGGAAACAAAACTTAAACAGGTTGGAAAATTCCAAAGCAAGGCACAGGATACTCTTCATGCTTGATATGTACCTGCTCTTGAAAAGTCTTTCTCTTCAAAAGCAAATTTATTGGTTTTGTTGAATAAGTTGTTACAAATAGTGCATCATACAGTATTAAACAAACTTGTGCAACATAGGGAGAGCAAGGGTGGGGTTGTTCTGAGGTCTTCTGGTAGTAGCCTGCATAACAGGAGCTTTATGAGCCAAGCGAGGCGAATGCGGCACTTTGCGGGAAGTGCGAAATGAGTTCGAAACGCGAGACCAGGGGTAGGAGAAAAATAAAGGGCCTATTACCAGTCCATTGTTTTAGCTCTTCCCACATTCACAACATGAATGTTGCGTTCCAGTTGGTTAATTGATGACGCGTTGTTTTGGCATGTTTGTCTGGAACAAAATACAGGCCTGGCCAGGGGGGGAAGTGGGATAACAATATACCCGCTATTTTGCCCCCAAGATACCAACATACCTCAAAATCATAAATTGTGTGATACTAAATACTAAAGTTATTTTGAAACAGAATACCTAAAATATATACCGAATACCTAAAATTCAGGTAAAACTGAATACTTTATACTCGAATTTTGACCAAAAAATACCATATGCCTGAAATAAAATGGCCCGGGATACCGTATACCCAAAACCCCTGGCCGGGCCTGAAAATAACCGTCATGCGTTCATGTTCTTTTGACGATGCTGTTAGAGAAGCCTTTCGTTTATTTCCAAAAGTTCCAGAAATAAAAGAAAAACAAAAGAAACGTTTAAATTTATTGCTTAAGCGGAAAGATGTAACTTCTTGGATTGCTTCCAACTAGGTTAGGAAAAAGCCTGATTTACTAACTTTTTAAATTAAGTGTTGACAGGCCAAACACGACTCATTATCCGAACTTGGAATTTGTTTGAACAACACATTTTCATCTTTCCCTTCTGGCCACTGAGTTAGGACATAACTAAACTTTGACCAAGCAAATGTTACTTTTGCCTCACCGAGTCATACATTATTGAAGGTGATTTTGCCCTTGCAGTTATTTCCTGTGTTTTATGCTGTTATCGGTGTTTCTGGTAGCCGGAAAGGTGACAATTTTTGAGTAATGGATCATGTTTTGATTGGTCTTTTGGACATCACCGCCAACAGTCAATAACTATGGGCATAGGTGGGGGGAAGAGCCAGAACAATGGACTGGTAACAGGCACTTTATTTTTCTCCTCCCCTCCTTTCGCGCTTTGCACTCGTTTCGCAAAATGCCGCGTTCGCCTCTTTTGGCTCATAAAGTGCCTGTTATGAAGCCTATCTGGTAGAAACCTTCCAGCTTTCCATTCAGAATTATGCTGAAAACACTTGCGTGCATAAAAACGACATTATTTACATTGGGACAGCATGAAGGATTGTATCACACAGTGTAAGCCTAGTATAAATTTGGCGAATTCGCCTTCATCATGGTTTTGCAAGTTAACGTTTCTCGCCTCTTAACCACAATTAAAATTGAAGTCGCTTTATACGTTGCTTTATGAACCCTACACAACTGTTTAGTTTCTACATTAAAAGCCGTAATTCTGGGAGCAAAACCCTGAGATACGTGATTCGCCAATATTCTAAACAAACACGTACCACAGCAAGCACTGTTCCAGAACTTAACACGTCCCTCAAAAGTGAGAATTTCTCAAGTTTTCGGGTATTGTTCAGGCAAAAGAGGTGGAAAGAAAATATTTTGGGAAAGTTGACCTCTAACAAATTGACGTGGGCAGTACAATTTAAGCTTATGCTTCGTCAAAAAGCCTTTCTCGAGGTGTTCAACTGCACGGAGATGCAACTTGCGCCAAGTTACATAAGCATGATAAGCTTAACTGATAAATTTCATCGTTTCATTTTGTTCCAGATTGCCGTTGGTCACTAAAGAAGCAAAAGTACGTACCATAAATTAGAGTTCTTTACGAAGTTCAATTAATCCTCCAATAGACCGTTTCATTGACTGCGAAAGTATTTGCTTCGGAGATCAGATCGGATGAGAGAAGAGTAGGACTGGAACGATTGAAAATACGATCTTGTTTCCAGACTTCTCACATCCTCGAACACTTGGAACGCGCGCGCAGTTTTTTAAAAAAATGGAATGAAACAAACAACAACACAACAAAAAGAAACATTACAACACATTACCACAAATTTTATTTCTGACATACAGTTTATTTCTTTTCCTTGAGGTACATGACATTCACTGTGAGGTTTCTATGGAATAATTTTCCCTAGGTTCTAAACTTCTTCTAATTTCACAAAAAACCCTAAAGTATGCGTTGTATTTTGAGGTAACATATCGTTCGATTACTTTTTCAGACTTCTTAGTGATGGAAATGTTGTTCCTCAGCATCAATACCACGCCATTCAAAAGAGAAAATGTTATTGAAAGCTTGTTTGAAGAAAGGAATCTATGTCAAGTCGCCTCCGAGAGGTTTGTGTTTTTCAGACAACCCGTCAAGGTAACGAGTTCAGCCAAAGGCGTCTGCAATCGTTATATTAAATAGAGATTTGGAGACGTGGTCAATTTATTTGTAGATATAATTATACCTAGTGTGTGTGTAAGATTTTATCAGTAGATGCAACTGATTCATTCGATTGCGTAATATGTCTACAGTTTTTGTTAATTTGTTTGACAGTCAGTAAATTTGACTAGTTTTTCGGAGAAATATATGGGCAATAGGTGTTCGTTTTGTTTTTGTTGTTTGGCTACACTACAGTCAATTTTCCATGCGGAATATTATATTTAGGTTGTTGAATTAAATCTGACTCCCATTTTAGAATTTAAAACATTAATGACGCGGTTATCATCGTTGGTATCCGAAATATAGGCACATGATAAGCACGTGATTAGGCGTAATCAGCTCCTAATAAGCACGTGCTGAACAAAAGCTGTCTAGTTTTCAAAACAAGCGTTTTGTAATGGGGAAGAAGTACGGCGATTTTCAAAGCTGTTGATATTATATATTTTGTCGACTTTTCTTACTTATTCCAGAAATATCTATTGGTATCCTAGAATGAGAATCGGTTTTGCAAGAGAGAATGATATCTGCGGTCTTGGCAGTAAAAACAAGTCTAGCAAACGGAACGAAAAAGAGCAAAAGAGAATGAGAAATGCAAACCTTTGCCTCGATCAGCACATATTATTTTCTTGAAAATGAGAACTCTGTTCACCCCTCTTACCACTGAAATGTCTTCACTTTGAAAATTCGTCCAACCCACTCCAAAACGCGTGTAATTTCAAGTAGTTTAGTTAGTAAGAATTGTAGTCAAAAAAAGGAGCGGTAAGTTGTCACAATTGAAATAGTTCTGCACTCAGAAAAAGAGGTAATAATTAAGAATATTTGGGTATCAAGTTAATCTACCGTGTAGCGCGATAGGAGTAGAAAACAAGGATAGCTATTCTCTCACCCCTCCCCCAAAGTTTCGTTATTCTGCATGTGTAAGAAATTTGGCATCAAATGCCACTTTTAAATAGTTACTTTTTTTCTTTTCAAATATTTTGAATGTTTATGTGACGAAATATCATTTTTTTTCTTTGTCAGTTTTAAAAACTGACTTTTTTGTGGGCGTAGATGAAGGTAAAAGTGGCATGGAACGTAAAATGCACCTTTTTGAGTAATGTCTTTACTACAAAAAAGATAGAGCGATTTTCGTATGACCTTGAAATGAAAGCGCACGAACAAAACAGAAACAACAAACGAACGGAAATAGAGCGATTTGATTGGTTTATCGAACGGACAGACAAACGCGCCTGGCTTTTCATTGGTTAAGCGAATGCTCAGGTGAAAAAACTTCATGCCCGAGAACTTTCTAGAAATCAACCGATACTTCGCTTTGACGTCATACTACAACACGATTGGCTAATCGAACAATGCCTTCTCCATATTAGGGTTTCTTTGGCGGGAAAACGAAGAGGCCATGTCTTGATCTTTTCATCCATTGGCTGATGAAACAAAGAACGAACACTTACCGAAACCTTTTTTCAAGGTCATACGAAAAGCTCTAACTGATGCCGGGATTAAACTTCTGTTAATACAGCTACTTGAAATTTGATTTGAAAAATGTTTCCTCTTTCCGCCGTGTCACCGTTATACCTTCATCTTCTCCTCGTTGCTTTGAGAAAACTTAGACGTCAGCATTACGCTGATATTGTGAGGGGATATATCAGTTCACATAGGACTTAAATTCATCCGCCGCCACATATGAACGTAGCGCATGCGAGCGAGAGAAAATACAAGCAAACAAAGTGCAGTGGTAGTGTTTTAGTTTAAGACGACGAAGGAGTGAAGTTATTTAAGTTTTCTCAAAAGAAGAAATATATCTTAAGATTTTATTCGTGAGCCTGCGCCACGCAAATGTGTACAGCCAAGAACGAGAAGTGAGTAGATTGGAGTTTGGCCACTCTAATAATAAACCTATCAAATATCCACCGATGTAGATATTTTAAAGTGGTAAAACCGGCCAAGATAGATTATGTACCAGTGAGGCCCTGATCATTTAAGTTATAGAGCGTTCAATTGTTACATATCGCACGAGACTGTCCATCTAGCAACGTTTCCACGTAAGAAGTCAGTTTCGAGCCATATTTTGCCGTTAGCTTCATTACCGGCGTTTTGACGCTGACTGATTGAAATGCGAGCACCGTAAAAATATTGTCCAAAGTAATATGCATAATAGTAAAAGACAGCTGGGACTAAGCAAAAGTAATGCCAAAGAGTTTTTCTTTGAATGGTTACACGTTGCAATTTCGTACATAGAGAGTTATACAACAACATTGTAATATTCTCTCAACCTCGTTTTCAGTGTTCTTTCTTCTTCCCACTCTGTCGAGAGAGGGAGAAGGAGGAACCTAGGAATAGAGTGTTTTCACTCACGTGGCCAGCATCTATGCAAATTTATTAGAACAAAAGAAAGCGTTTGCATAACAAAAGAGTACAACTCCCAGAGGATTGGTTTGGGACACCAACATGGCCGCCGTTTCATTGTTTTGGGACACCAATATGGCCGCCGTGACGTCATGTGAAAACACTCTATAAGATTGATGTCCTCTGCGTGTAAATGAGTTTACAGAAATATTTTGTGCGGTGCTCGAATACTCAGTGTAGATATAATGATGAGGACTTGATGGATATAGGACATATAGAGGGAGCCAACCGTTAATGGCGTGGCTGTAAAATAAGGGATAAATTCATTCATCATTCTAAAGTGAAATTTGAATGCGTACTCACAGAGAAATCGAGTACTTTTATTTATTCTTATTTTTTTCTTAATAATCTATTATTTCACAAAGTATATTACTTTGCACGTTCCAGTTATAAGGCAAGTAGAAGCCCTATTACTCCAGAACCATTTGATTTACATTATAGCTTCAAATCGGAATCAGCAAGGTCGATTTCATTTTCCGTCATGTTCATACGTCTACGAGGATAAAAACATGTGCATGCGTAATAAGGCACGTTGAAGACCATCTTTAAGAACCATCTAGCAATATTGTGGCTTCCTTATCCTCAATGCCCTATTCATTTGAACTCAGTGGATGTCAAAAGCACGATTTTTTCACAAAATGCTCAAGTCTTTTTAAAAGTTTGGTATGAATCAATCAATGCTCAACTGTGTAAATCAGATGGTTCTGAGATTATGAAGTTCCTTTTTCTGTTTGTGTATTGGATTTGTCGCTTAACGACACTTGTCAGTGGTCAAAAAGGAAAAGGGAACTAAATAAAAAGCACAAAAATCGGCTTGTCGCCAAATTTACTTCACCTTTCAGTTACTTTATCCATGTTTATTCTATCGAGATGAAGAAGTTCTTTTCACCTTGCTTCCAAGGGGGTGTGCTTTTTTCGTAGAAGGGAAAGCAGTGTGGCTACCTAAGCTTTTATCAATGCTAAGACAGTCCTTGAACCTAAACCCAATTTTAATATTCATTGCTAAGACTGGCTTTACATTTCACCTTAAGCTTGCAGAACGAGTATTGTGTTGCTGGTGTTCCTTAATAGTTTAACTGTGAAGGCCTTTTGTGTTTGATTTGGTCTCGCAACAGTATATTATTCAACCTTTTCATATTAGTACTATGATTTAAAGCAATTACGCGAAAAAAACCCAAGCTACAGCCCTGTGAATCCCCGATGAATTTTGTTGACTAGTTAGATTACAACCAGTACTGCTTTTAAAAAGAACTGAAATCTTAGGTAGTGGATTTGTAAAAACTAAAGACCATTCATATGTATGCTTTTATATCACATTTACCTTCTACCGTGTGTTTGTACTTAACGTTTCCCCGTGTAAAGGAGTCAACAAAAAATTCAGACCGATTTAGGGAGTCCGTGAAAGACTGAGGAAGTTTTGATAATCTTATCGTAGGAAGGCTCTGGAAAGTTAGCAAGCAGGGCTCAGTAATACTATTTTTAACCGTTGACTCTTTGACACGTACACAAGAATTTGTGATAAGAGATTATTGAACGTATTTTATTCAAAAGAGGAATTAAGTATATATTTTCAAAGATTTCTTAAAGCAGTTTAAAAATTTGACAGAAATCTTGATACAGAGAATGATAATTTGTATTGCGATCTTCAGTAATTATAGTGGTGGGTTCGTTACCAGCTGAAGCTGAACGCTTGTCCACTCAGTTCAGTAGGTACTTTGTACTAGCAATAATCTTTAGTACAACCAACAAGATTAGGTTTGACGCTAGTGGCAGATCTGTATGGTTGTTTTTTTACTATCAGTTTAGAAGAAATGTACCACGTAAATCAAATGTTTTTACTGAGAATTTGTCTTGTACAATCACTATTCAAGATTCCTTTTTTTTTTTCTTAAATCACGAATGTACTTTTCAAGCTCCTTCTATAGTTCAACAAGCGAGAAAGCGTCATTAGCTTGTCTTGGCTTTAATACAAGAGCTACTGAAATAGGTGTCTAAATCAGCTTTTAGCAAGAGCCACTTTAGCGAATTATCATAGAAAGAGATAAAGGAAATTTTCTTAGGGGATGTCGACCGTAAACTATAACTGCCAAGTTTCCGATTCTTTGCGAATGAAATAATAACACAGTGGAAAAAGTAACATTTTGTAGAAGAGGAAATTCGCAGAAGTCCTTCGTGATTTGGTTACCATGACTACCATCTTCCGTGTTCCTCAATACTGGTCTGCCTGACTGCAGTAGAAGCGATTCAATTATAAATTTGTTGGAGCCTTATCTTCTCATCTGCCTTTAATTATCTGATTCCAAGTTAGGAAACTAGGGCCGAAATCAAGAAATCTGATTTCGGTTTTAATCGGGATTTGGATTTGCAATAAAAGCGAAATCCAAATTCATTTTTTTGGGAAATCCGGAAAATAATTTTAAAAAACTGTTCTCGAGAACAGCGGTCTTGTACGCGCATGCATAATTAGATTAGAAAAAGACCATTGTTCACGAGTTTTGCAAACCCTTTCTCGCGGAATAGACCTCTTTAGCTTTCATGTTTTGTTTTCCCAATAGAGGTCCCAGGGGAATTTGACCCTTTGTCTGTTCATAAATTATGCGTACATATGGACAAGAATAAAACGAATTTGAAAGAAACATTTTAGAGTACCATCACATGACCTGTATTGGGAAAACAATACCTACAAGCTAAAGAGGTCTATTCTAAATAAAAAGGTAAAGAAAGAAATCCATGAAAACCGGATTTGGATTTCTTGATTAAAATCCTCCTTGAGGACGGGATTCCCAAAGTGAAATTCCTCGTTGGATTTTGCGTTTTATTGCGAAAATAAATCCAAAATCTGGATCCAAATTTTCCAATCGAATGCAACCGAGTTGAAGTGTCGACATCTGCTAAGAAATGGGTGCGTAGTTCATTTGTTGCGTCGGTTCCATCAAATGGAACCCTTTGCTACTTGTTTTAATCTACCTAGTCAGACTGTGTTTAACACTGGAAAACCAGGCTAGTCCTCGAATGATGTATATGGCTGTATTTGAATGAATAAAATTTGTACAGAGATTTAGCTTGCCTCCATTTTGTCTGTCCGGCTTAGGTGAACAAGTTACGGTATTTTCGAAATATTCGAACTGGACTTACCAGGAGCCCATAATAGTGAGCGAGGAGCTCCCATACCATACTTTTTCACAGTCCCGTTTATGAGGGTGTCAATGGGGTTAACCGTCAGCCGTCAAACGGCCTAAAATTTAACCATCAAGCGTCAACAAATAACCGTTAAAAAGATTTTAAGGTATTTCAAATCTCACTATTTCTGCTGATCTTCACGGACGTCTGCCTCCTAAAGAATCTCTAAACTAAAAATTTAAGTTCTCTATGCTCTCAAGAACACTCTCTCTAGACATTAGAACCTTACAAATTGCTTATATCGGTCTGATAATATTTCGAAATTTTATATGTCAAAGGCCAACAGTTAATATCAATTTTTATTAAAAACTGAATCATTGGATAATGCAACTCTAGAGCTCTGATTGGCTTAGCCATCATTGTATGTGAGCTATTACACCATGAAATAATTAGCTAATAATTATGGTAACTGTACGCATCTGCTCAAAATTAAAAACAAACTGAAAATCTGTTGTTTTTACAAATAAAGTCGGGAAGAATTCTCTATATTTTGTGGGCGGCTTAAATAAAAAAATTATACCACTCGCGCTTGTTGGATATGAGGTGATTATAGCCAACTCGGCGCTACGCGCCTCGTTAGTTATCTACCGTCTCATACAGTTATTTCGAGAAAGGTTGTCGGAAAAAAATTGTGCCCGCGACATTCCCTAAACGTAATATGTGATATGATCAATACACGTTCCCTGACAGTCTAGATGTTGAACCTACTTTTGTTGCTTTAAACATACGTCCATTGCCGCTCGTTGCAATCACTCGAACTCTTTGAAACTACAGTGAACTAAAAACCACCCGCAATACCTTTCCAGATTGTCGCGTGCACTTTTTCCGACAACCTTTCTCAAAATAGCTGTGACCAACGCGCACTCGTGGAATAATTGCAAAATACAGAAATAAATATTTACTTAATAATATCTTGGACTAAACTTCCACTTAATAACCGTCAACTGTCAAAGGCTCTAAAATTTAATCGTCAACCATCAAAGCTACCACCCCATTAAGACAGTCGTTTATTTTTAGATACATTTAAGACCACTTTGTGCTACGAAAACAGAAGCCCTTTAGTGTCATTTACTGACATGAGCGCATTCAAAGTATAAGATATGACAAAAAAAACTAAACGCCATTAAAATCTCAAAAATACATGTTTTGCGGAAAGATGCTCTTAATTTGCCTAAAAATCGTTCTAAAAATTGATCAGCCTTGCTTCTTTCGTTCGATATTTTAATTTAGAGTTGATTAGATTCTTTATTAGGAACTGGTCCTTCAAATTTGTAACGTTGGTCCTTAGTTCCAAAACTGAATTTAAAGATGCCTTGGTAGGTCTGTGGTATTTGATCGTGAATGACAGCGGATTTTGGACACTGTAATCCACACTGTTCCAGGAGTGTGCATACTCAAGTAACGTATTGCCTTCTTCCCGAAGCAAAGGTTATTTTTACACCCAGAGTTCAGCACGACATCCTCGTTTAGCCCATACACACGATACCCACTGCATGTGTACAGTACTTTCCAATAGAAGGATTCATAGTGACGTCCAGGAGCCGATTACATTTCTGCCACGAGCAGTAATCGGCTCCTGTTTCTGCACATTAGCATATGAGTTAAAGCATAGAAGACGTAGCCGTTTATTCAAATTAGGTTCAAAAATTAAAAGAGCTGGTTAATTTGAGCAGCTTGTGCAAGTTTCAGCTCTTTGCAATCAATAACAAAGTAAACAGGAGCAAATCAAAACCTGCGAAATCGCTGGGTGGCAAAAACGTTAATGAGCTCATACCCCATGCAATGGGATCCAAGACAGTTTTGGATTCGGGATTCCAGGTACTAGATTCCAGTCTGTCAGTGGAACTTGGATTTTGGAGTCCAATCGTGAGTGGGATTCCGGATTCCAGAGGCAAAATTTTCCTGGATTCTGGATTTTTTCCGGATTCCAGAAACCTGGATTCTTTACTTTGGGCGAATCTTTGTAAATTTTTGGGTTTTTCAATTAAAATTTTTCCGAAACTAAATTTTACGAGATAACTGAAATTGTTATGCTCTTTTAATGTTCCAATATATAGAGGATATTACATGGCCGCGCGGAGATACGAAATTTCTCTTCGAGTGTTGAAAAATTAGCTTCGAGATAATGATAGGCATATGGTAATGAGGCAAAAAATGTAAACAAGGATTCGCCCATATCAGAAGCATCAGAAGCATAGGGTTATATGCTTCTTCCTATATAGAGCCAAAAACATGATAAGTGCGTTGAATTTCGTCAAGATATTGTTAGCTTTTTTCCCGAAAACATGGACTCATGAAAATTTGAGCGAAGACTCTTTGGAATGACCTTGTATGGGTGTCAGACTGCCCTCATGACAAAACTTACCAGGCTCACAAGGCACTCCGAGGTGGGTGTCCTGTGTTTCAACCGCTGAAAAATGTGATGGTAAGTACTTCATGTACAACTACACAATTCTTTGTGGAAGTGAAAAGTGAAAATGGCAGAAGCTGGTGCGGACGAGGATCATTGGCGATGTACGGAATTCCGCCTAAAAGTTATTTCTCAGATGTAAGTATTCTTTATTAAGCGTCAGATGAAAAGTTTCATTTTCAGATGATCTTTTCAAACTTTCAAATTATTGTGATTTTTCAAATCTATCCTCCGTGGCGTGACGACGAAGTCGCGTGCTTTTCTGCCCGGCTACTTATTTGCATCTCGTTGAATAACAAAGTGCCTGTTGTGTTTGCCTCGTTCTTTAAACCATTTCAACAATTAGCCATTTCAACTATTCACCGATATTCATGTCGCCTTCGGCGACTAATTGTTAAATAGGGACTTTAAGATTCGCTACGGCATAGCTCTACTACGGCTGTTGTAACTGGGAAGGGCTGGGGCAACTACGCGGTCTCCCGCCAAAACTCAAAATGGTTAAGTTACACTCTGTACGGCAACGTCACAACCGACACAAAATGTAAACAAGCTCGGACGACAGGACTAGTTTTCCTTGCTAGCTTTTGGTTGATTTCTCTTCAATGGTTTCGTAAAAAGAAATAACAGACCTTGCTGTGTTTTCTTATGGCATGAATTTTATAAATGATGCTGAATTTCTGTTGTTATATAATTCGTATAGCTCAGAAAACCTTTAGTTGCCATATCATTAAAATTTTGTATCCCGAGTGCAACCTTCAAAATTTCAACGAAGATGAATGTCTGCCAGAATTTCGTTTCAAGAAAGCTGACATCCCAAGGCTTGCACGGGCTTTACAAATCCCTGATGTTATAGGATGTTACTAAGGAACGATTTGCGACGGGATTGAACTAAATGACACACAACTTTAATACATTTAAATGAGCGTTTGGTTGCTCTTGTGCCGGTAAATTATAAAAATTTTATTCTCAAAGCGAAACAAGTTGTTAAGAACATCCCTGGCAGATAAGCCAAAAGATAAAAATGTTTTGTAATAGGTGCTTGTGAAATTAAGTCTTGACAATCACTTATTGAAACTAAAACTTCTATAAGCTTAAATAAGCTCTCTTACAAAGCTTTCTTGTCTGCAGCCATGATTATAAGGTATCCAGATCCCTTGAGTTTTCGCTTAAATAACGAAGCAATAATATCTAAGGAATATCTAAGAACGACTAAGTACTTAGTCTTTGAAGTAGGCTTCTCAGAAAAGCGAAGTAAGCTTTAAAATGGCAAAGAAACGACAGTTAATACTCACGTAGTGATAAATTAGGCAAAGAAGGCAATTTGACGTAGCAGAAAACGAGGCTACAGCGGGAAAGCCATACTGCAACTTGCGTGGTGACATCACCGAAAGTGATTTTGATCTTATGTAGCCGTAGTAGCCTCTTGCCATAGCGAATCTTAAAGTCCCTAATATCTTATTAGAGGGGGGCAAGGGTATTTTCGTGACGCCGTGATAGACCATTTTTGGTGTCCATGAATAGTGATGTACTGGAAAACTGTTCTGTGAATCATGATTGAAGTGCAGTCCGTGAAACGTGAACTGCCAAAATCCTAGAAAATTATCCCAAGAGAGTACTTTTGATGAAGAGAAAAAGAAGCCTGGGTTAAAATTTAACCCTGGGATAGCTCTAACTGACGTTCGAACAACTGGGCCCAGGTGGCTTGATTTAAGTTCACTTTTGGGTCTTTTGATGTAACATCACACTTCAGTGCACTCAGATCCACCTACAGCTGGCTTCCCCAGGGAATTTCTAGCTGTGCAGAGATCACCCGAACATGAGGCCGACATCAAAGTTTAATAATATTTACACTATTTGTTTCGTGATTCGTGAAATGCAAAATTGTTGTTCGTGAACTCGTGACAAGCTCCCCCCTCTTATTGGAACTATCATTGCATTTTTCTAAATTTTGGCAAAGAGAACTTGACACAGGCTTTTCATTTTTTTCCTTGACACAGTCAGTGGTTGTTATGACCATGTCTATTTGTCCCTGGTTCTTGGTCTTCAGTGATGAGGACATCTAGACCCTTTGTGACACAGTTTTTGGTAGTGTGTCTTGGGATTAACTAATAAAAACTGCCAGGATGGCAAAAATTCTGGGGCGAATTTTGATCAGGATGATGGAATTAAAGTGACACCCTGTTCGGGAGTGATTGTCCTCCCTTAGCAATAATAATTTTTAAAATGCACCCTCTCCTCCACCTCTCCTAGACCAGGTTTTAAGATTATTAGTTTTACTCTCCTTTCTTCCTTGAGCCTGAGATCATGCCCTCTCCCTATTAACCCTTTATGTCTCTCACGGGAAGAGGGCATGATACATTTGTTTGTCGGATCACATGTAAAAAAGCCAGAATCTGAACTTTTTTCTGATTGGATAGGAAACAATACGAATGATTTGCGCCGTTTCGATTGGCCAAAATGCCGCCATCCATTAGTTGTTGTTGATTTCAGTCTGCATTTTTGCTTGCATAATGCGGCAGTGAATACACACGCGAGTTCGTTATGAAATTTCTGCCGGCTCCGTTTTCTTGAATTTGAAGAATGCCTAAATAGAAATTTCATCCATTGAAATATTTTCCATCTCATCGTATACTAAAAATTCACCGATCATTTGAATGCAATTTGATACCGGCTACAAGTTACAGAAGCGACAAACTGGTTCACTTTTCAAATAATCAATTCATGAACGGAATCTTGACCTGGCTTGACTGTAATTCTTCCTTCAGAAACCTGCGAATTATTCTGAGCGATCTTCGCTTTCACACCACCTTTCAGTTCATGAAATATGGTGCTTCAGCTTAATTTGTTTTTTCACTGCTTTCGGTACAGAATGAAGTCAACGAGCTTTAACCAGTAAATTCTTTATTATTTGTAGCTGTTAAATAAAGGTACGGCAGCTCCAGGTAGCAGTATTTCACCACAAAAACAACACATTTAAAATTTCTTTTTTAGGAAGTGCCATCTGAACATGGATGAACTTAAAAATTTTCTTTTCCCTAAAACTGATTTCAAAAGAGACATTATTCCCTTATGGTAAACACTTATTGGCTAATAACATGACAGGTCAAGCAGACGTTACATTATGTAAATTAGGGGGCGGTTGACGGCTTGTTAAATAAATGTATCAGGCGTTATTTTTTTCCCTCTTGAGCCAAAGAAGCAAAGAAGCAAAAAAAGAAAATAATAACACCTGATCTCAGGTTATTCTTCCTTGGACATTGACTCCATAAGTTATGGGATACCAGGGGTACTTACCATTTACATGGGAAAACCGGAAATGCCGGTTGTAAAAATCAAATGGTTTGCGCTGCTTCCGAAAATATAGGCTGTCATTTGAGGAAATGCATTTTTACACTTTTAGTCTGCTCAGCCGGTTTGAATATACTTTGTAGTGAGTTGTTATCTTGCACAAGATTTCCACCCAGGTGGTTTGTGTAAATGGTAAGCACCCTAGTAGTCTGTTTAGGTACATTAATAAATTATTGTAGAAGTAGTTGAAAGGGTCCTAGGTTGAGCTTAGCTCAATATATATGGCAGCTACCAGTGTAGAAAAGATGCAACTGTCAGTCGGCATGAGAAAAGGTTTTAAGTCTGAGAATAGTAAAAAAGGGAAAGTATTTTGGAACTATTACTCCAGTGTCTTGGTAGTATTGAAATATTGTTATTCCTGGAGTTTGTTTTGCTAAAGACAAAAGAAGGGATGCAGAAGAATATTGTACCACTCAAGGTCTCCAGTTTGCTACCAGCAAAGAACCTCTAGGGCAATTATTAGTCTAATATGGCTTAAGAACTTTTTCATAGAATGCCAATCCTGTTTCTTAAATTTCAACGTGCCTCACATTTTGTACATTTTCAAAATTTGAGCCCCCAAAATAAAGCCTTTTCAAAGTTGTACCCACCTCTAACCCCCTCTCTGGAATGTAACAATCACTCCCTTAGTGGGGGTTACTCGGGTAAGTATGAACCTACCAGTGCTCTGAATTTCACAAAATCTGTCATTTCACTTATTGAGGAGAAAGTCATGTCCCTGTTGATAATATCTTACTATCGCATTTGGATTTTCCTTCATCGCTGTCACAGTTTCAGCTCATCTTTGTGCCATTTGTCACCATTTTCAGTTGTCTCTAACAGAGCCTTTAAAGAAGCCTATTGTAGACCCTCAAGTTAGTGTCCAATATTTTTAAATGATGAAGATATTGTATAGGAGTAAGTGAATAACATGGTTGGTTCTTTGGCATGTATTTTCCTTGTTTTAAACTTTCTATAATAATACAATTTTTTTCAGTGAAGAGGCAATGAAGAGCTCAAAGGTTCCAAACATGTTCATGAAAAGCCCTACTGAAGTGGAAAGTACAGTGTATAACAAGTCTAAAAGAAAGGTCTTCTATAGTTTGATATGTTTACAGCAGTGGCAACATTCTGTTAGATGAACTGGGAGAACAACCAAATGTTGTTTGTTATCAAATCAAGGCTCAACGTTGCGACCTGTGGGGTCACCATTGCAACCAGCTTTTACTCAGTGGTGACTAAATTTTCATGCCTGGTCACTAACCTGGCCCTCAAGATAGCTGTCTTTCTTCTTTGAAAAAAATGTACACTAATGATAATCTGTTAACCTTTACAAAACTAACAGATAGCTAATGGTTTTTCTAATGCTCTAACAATTTGCCCAAATGCTCTAACAGTTTGTCCAGACCCTCTTACGATTTGTCTAAACTCTTTAATGATTTCTTCTATCACTCTAAGGGATTGATGTTATGGTCTAACAGTTGGTCTGTCTAATGTTTGACTTTTATTTGAAAGGAGATTTTGAAAATCACTAGTGATGAATTCAACGAAAGTCTTATCCAGTTTCGGGCAAATCGATTGCAATTCTCAGTAGGTTGTCCCGTGCTTCTCCAGGAATGACTTTTAGCGCATCAATTAAGAACAATTTCTTTATGTCTAACATGTATCTTGATGGCGGACTTGGTAGCAGATTAGTCTGATAAAACTTTAAGCTAACCTAGAACCAATGGCGCTTATTTCTCGAGCTTCTTGTCAACAACTTAATGCAAATTTCTGTCGAGCATTACAACCCAAATAAAAGCTCTGCTGTGTCTTATTGACTTCTAATGAAGTACCGTTGAAGTCATGCTGTTTGTCAAATAGACTTCTTGTGAAATCAACTTCTTTGCCATTAGCGAGACGTTTCCTCTTTTTGGAGACTTTCAATCACGTGCAGTAAAATATGAAAAAGTTATTGTGAACTTGGGGAAGCTGAACTTCTTTATCTGTGTGATAGAAAATAATGTTTTGAGATGGCACCATTAGTTTTATTTAAAAAAAATACCACTTACTGAAATAAAGGGTGTTTTAACTGTTTATCCCATTGCTTTATGGTACATTATTTTATAGTGTCAAAAAAAAAATGATAAATAACCTGGTCACTTGCGGCAAGCATAGCAACTATTCCAGTGTGAGCAAAGCACAAAATTTGGTGCAAGAGAAAAAAACGAACTTTTCAGAATGTAGTCCTGTGATCTCAAGTGTGAAATGTCAATTTTGGAGAGTCAAGTGGTCGGGCTGCAAGCTTTTCTTTTCTTCCCCTCTCTCACTCTCCTTCTCATCAGGGAAATGTTTGTATCACAGCTTGTTTTCTACTGTCGGTTTCATCTATAGTCTTAGTGTGTGCATGTGACAAAAAACATGATCTGGTGCAAACATGACGTGTGTGGCCTCTAACCATTTGAAGTTTGATTAAGTTGCACAGACAAGTGTTTATGTGCAAAGTAGGTCATTGTTTGGTGGCTTAAAGCATCTGACCTGATATGTGTCCTTTTAACAAAATATTGATTGCAAGGATTTTTAATAGGGATGTTAAGAAGAATTTCTAAAGTTCAAGTGAGCTGTCTCTGGATGAGAACTGTAAGTCATTCCCAAATATGAGCAGAATGTGCTGATAAAAATCATAACAACCTAAATCTTTGGTGTGATGGTTTTCTTTTTATGGCCGCCAAATGTCTGATTTTTGGCTGTGAAACTTGAAATTTTAGCAGCTATTAGAACATGTTTTTTGTGACATGTCAACACTCAGATGCAACCGACAGTAATCACAGGCATTTGTTTGAAACCATAGTAGTGTCATTATTGCAAATGTCTTTTAGTATTGGTTCATCAAAGTCAAAGTGCTCAACCATTCTGCGAGCCACTGTCCACCACCTGTTGAGATCTATATGCTTATCTTTTGATTTGCTTCCCTTTCAGTTTGACTACCTCTTTTGGACTGCTTGTGTTTTGGTCTCTATTCGCAATAACCTTTTGAGTAAGTGTTAGTTTGTTGAATTAGTATAGGTAATAGCATGATTTGTAGTGATATTTGGCATAAATACCACAAGTGATATTTCAAAATTGTTATACGTAACTTCAGGAGCTGTTAGGCGAGTGAAATTTGAGACAATTTTGAAATATCACGAGTGGTATTTTATGCCAAATTTCATGTACAAAGCATTGTTATGGCAGAGGAAACTGGAAAGTAATAATAATTCTAGTCAACATTTTCAGCTCAATACCCAAGATATGAACCAATGACGGTTCTGGGACTGGCAGGGCTGGGGTTTTCTGTTTGGAGTCTGGTGTTTAAAGGTATTAGGGCCTTTTTCTGTGGTGTGGCTTTTGCACTGTTTGGTCTGAAAATGTGTTTAGAGTTTGCCCATTTTGGTCTGGAATCAGTTATGGTTTTCAAGGGAAATACTGGAGTGTATGAACGTATTTGTCGTTTCAATTAAGAAGGAAAGAATAATATGGGAATAAAAAATGGATTTTAAGAAATCTTTTTATTGACGTTCTAATCTAAGCAATCATGACAATTACTTAGAGGCAGGTCTGAAAATGGGAGTGGAAAATGACAGTTTTTGGTCTGGAAATAGGGTCAGGATTTGAAGAACCGGGCGGCATACCCTGACCAAGAATTCTTAAGTGTCTCTTCCCCACGGAGGAAAATACCTGCTGACGCCCTGGAGAACTATTACCAGTGGTTTACCCCGCATACTACTTTACCGGTGGTCTTATTTGGATTTTATTTTTCTCCAGCTGGGTCTACTAATTCAGATCAGCAACTGCAAAAAGCGGCCGGCATGCCTCCACAGACTGGCATGACAGCTAGAGTTACCGAAAGTTCTCCTCGACAGCTACCAATGCTGCATAACCAACAGATTCGTGAAATGCTTGTTAGTTCACCACAGGAGGGTGATTTGAATAAAAGGCATGTCACCGATTCCGTGATAAATGATGACTGGTATGCTAGGGAATTTTGCAAGATGGTTATTCCTCAATTCAATGATGTAAGGAAAGTATCAAAAAAGCAAGATATTTCAAGGACAGACGCCACTACTTTGGAAAGTAAGTTTTATTCGGAAGCCAAGTCGGAAGTGGATGGCGTGACCTACATTGTACGTCCTCTTCCTTTTTGTCCAGAGGCTGAATCGTCGTCAAGCGGAGCGCCTAACACGACCTCACAGTGTGGTGAAAAACCTCAAGTCTCTGTTTTTCCAACTGCTGTCAATGATGATTGGCATTCTTTGTCGTTCCGTCGAAAGAGTATTTCTCGAATTGCGGAAGTTAAAAGCAGTTTGGGAGACCTAAGTGTGGGTATGAAGGAACCAAATCAGATGGAAAATGAAGTGTTTTGTAAGGTTAAAACAAAGAAAGACTACCTTGCTAATATTGCTCGTGTCCTTGCCTCTCTCAAAGAGAGAAAAAGGTGGAATGCTACAGCACGGCAGAACTCACGATTGCTAAATCTGTCTCCTCAGCCTATTAGAACACAAGACATAATCAACGTCAGGGTAGTGCAAGATACAATTCAACAAGTACCTAAGCAACATTTCTCCAGCACAAAGCTCTCTGCTTCATCTCAGTTATGTCATCCTGCTGCAGCCGAGAACGCGGACTTGACAACAACTGATGACTGGCGATCATTAGGGTTCCGTCAAAAAATTATCTCTCGCATTGTTGGAGAGATGAAGAAGTCAAATGATCCAAAGTTGTTTATCAAAAACCCCAATGACATGGAAATGGAACTGTATTCTAGAGCAAAAACTAGAATGGAATATCTGAACAATTTTTCGCGCCTTATTATCTTTATTCGGAGAACTAGGTCTACTTCAACAGCACAACTGTAATTAACTAGTTCATAGCAGTACATAACTGAGCTGGATTGTAGATCGATAAGTAGGCTGTGATTAACAGGTGAATTAGGAAAGATCTTTTTCCTTTAAATAAGCTTCTTTCCAGTTTGTCTCGTCGCTATCTACCTGCTACCTGAAAATTTATCCGTGTTAATTGTTTAACAAACATGCCGTAAACTTTTGCTTTTAAACCCTGGGCTTATTGTTGCAAGAAAAGCTAGAGGGGGCTTATATTACTGGATGTATTTTTTGTTCACAGGTAGATGGGCTTACAACTGAAGGGAGAGCTTATAAGTGGTGGGGGGGGGAACTAATCTTATATCGGGGGGGTTGTAAGTGGATGTTTTCTTTGTTAACAGATAGATGGGCTTATAACTGAGGGGAGGGCTTATAAGTGGGGGGCTAATCTTATATCCGGGGGGGCTTGTAAGTAGATGTTTTCTTTGTTTACAGGTAGATGGGCTTATAACTGAGGGGAGGGCTCTTAAGTGGGGGGGGGGGGGCTAATCTTATGCCCGGGGGGTTTGTTAGTCGATGTTTTCTTTGTTTACAGCTAGATGGGCTTATAACTGAGGGGAGGGCTTATTAGTTGGGGGGGGGCTAATGTTATATCGGGGGGGTTGTAAGTGGATGTTTTCTTTGTTTACAGGTAGATGGGCTTATAACTGAGGGGAAGGCTTATAAGTGAGGGGGGGCTAATCTTATATCGGGGGGTTTGTAAGTGGATGTTTTCTTTGTTAACAGGTAGATAGGGCTATAACTGGGGTGAGGGCTTACGGTCGTTTCGCCAAAGTTCTGTTCGCTAACTTCTGAAGTCGTTTTGCGTACCTATTGGGTCAGTTCCTTCACTGCTCTCGCCTGATCAGTGGCTGAAAGAACGCTTGTTTCGCTTTTTAGCGGAACGAATAAGACGCTAGCGAAACGACTCGTAGGCGAAACGACCGGTCACCATTTCGGGTGTCGCGCATTTGCCATTCTTTAATCTTCAAATATCTGATCTAGGAGCTTCTTTTTCACAGAGAGAGCATTTTCACCGGTTTCGGGTCGTCTCGCCACTAAACCATCTCGCGAAGGTTCAAAACAGTGCTAAGCTATTTATACTATTCTTGGTGGCGATTTCGTTGGTGGCAAGATGGTTTGGTGGCTAGGTGACCAGATACCTTTTCACCAATTAACTAGAAAAAACGAAAAGAGTTTTAACACCCGTGAAAAAAGGTAATAGCCAAGATAACGTACGCTTTATGCAACTGAGACCTGATTAACAACATATCAAATCCTTCGTAGAGCTTCCTAACCTAAATGTATTGAGCTTTTGCGCTCTTTGTGTTTCTCTTTGTGTTTTTTCCCAAGTATGCGCGAAATTAAGCATCTGCGACATATAGTTAGGAAAAGGTATAGACTTGATTTTTAGTTCACTCTAAATTATTATTGACCTCAGACTGATTTCTGAGAAATGAATGTTACAGATAAAGGCGTATTTGTCAACTTTCAGATTTCAATTTGAATAAATTTATTGCAAATTCGGACGTTCTGCCTCTTACCATTTTATCGCGCATAATCTGTTTCATACTAACGCCTTTTCTCATTATTTTCTCACATGATTTCAACTGGCGTATCTTACTAAGTATTCACAAGTTTCTAACCAAGGAAGCGAATCAAAACATATTCTCCTGTGAGGAGACAATTTATGGGAGTGGTTGAGGGTGGATTTGGAAAATGCTGCGTTCCTCAGAAAAAATTCTGGCTATGCTATGCCCACAGAAACAAGTTTAATCCAAGACCGCCCCTTTCCTGAAAACTTCGTCGAGTTACCCCAGCGAGGCCCTGTGTGTCGAAGGGAGTAGGCTTTTTTGGCACTTGGGATTTTTTCCAGCGACGAACCGATTGCAGGTCTTTATGCTTTTATTGCTCCGGCGCCGCATGGGTGAAATCTTCCGTGCATAACAAGACACCAGGAAGTAAAGCCTAGATGTTTCAAACTGCTTGGCGGTCAAAATTCTCTAACAAATTGTTTGTAATAACAGTGACGTGGAATGTTATTGACGATGAAGAAAAACATCAGAAGAGTCATAAAAAAAATATTTGCTAGCGGTAAATATTTTCTTTATAGGCTCACCGCACTCACAGGAATAACTACACCCTTTTGCCACTCGCGTGGGTGGGGAAGGACTCTCCCTGAGTCAATTGGGCTTACCCGGCGCAGGCTTACAAAATATTTTTCGTAACTACAAGTATTTTAACCTCCCCACACCGGCGCAAGATGCTTCATAACATTTTCGAACATTTTGAAAAAGAAACAGTCCAAATTAATTTACTCATACCCTGTTAAGGTTTTTTAATATAAAGTCACCATTAAATGACGGGCAGTGTCATCTGCATTTGTCTCATCTCTAGATTTGTTTTCCAGCCAGATAACGCGAACTAGATTTAAGGATTTAGGGTTAGTAGAAAGTAATAGAAATGTTTGTATTAGGTCACGAACATTTGGTCAGATTTGGTGTTTTGAAAACATCCACTGTGTGGCCTTATAAGTTTTTTAAAAAGTTACGCAGTGATCGGCACAAAATGACAAAGAGACCATATCACCAGAGACGACGAATCGGCATTCTCCATTTTCTTGAATTCAAGCTATTAGACCTTTGTTTTCAATTTCCAAACAATCAAATAAATCAACAAGATACTTGTCGAGTATTATTGCTTTCGAAAAGTGTGGGGGTTTTATGCTAAGCTTAACCGGAAACCGAGTTCAACTTGTTCATCCTCAAAGTACATTTTGATTGGTTCAAACCCATCATAGAGGTCTGGAAACCATTTTGCACTCGACATTATACCAAGATGGCGTCGAATTCTGCTGAGGATTGGCGCTCCATGGCATTCCGTCAAAAAGTTCTCTCTCAAATGTATGTTTTGTCACAAGCAGGAAACAATTGCCTTCGTAAAGCAGAGAGTTTCTTTTATCGTCCCCGGCTTTGTCAACAAACTGTTATTTAGCTGTTTTAAATGTGTTTGTTTCTTCTTGCTTAGCTTCGTATTTCCGTTTCAGAGAGGATGCGGTAAAAAGGTCTGGCAATCCAAATGTGATGATGAAAAACCCCAGTGAAATGGAGAATCAAGTGTATCTCAAGGCAAATACAAAGGTTTGTGTACATTTGTTAATTATTTAATTATATAAGGAACGCTTTATTACTGGCAATATTGCCTTGCTTTGTGATATTGTCTTGAATACACTTTGATTCTGATCGTTTCACGAACGTCACCGAAGTCTCATAAGTTCTTTTTGGATTTTCGTGGTGACATCTGTAATGTGAAATGGCTCTCATTAGACAGAGAAAAGTGAGGTTACGATATATTTGTGCGTGTATTAAAAGCGAATGACAGTCATGCACGCGTTATTATGTGACTCTCTTATATGGTTTATAAGGTTGATTTGACACCTTATATTATACCTGTGAAACCTATTGAAACAGTGGGAGCCTATTAAACGTCGTCTACCAAGCTTCCAACCCCACCAATGCTAGCAGCATTTTCAAATGAATACAAATAAGCGTTAAGTACACGCTCAGACACAAATTAATTAAAGAAACAATTTAAAGAATGTGCTACAAAAAAATATACACATATCCGCAGAAGGGCCTTTGAAGAGTACAAGCCCTAAGGTTAATTTCTGGAATTTTGGGCTAATCATCTTTACACTTTGTTTACACTTCTGACCTGTAGTTAACTAATTTGCTCCTGAACGGCTTGTAACCATCTTTGCCGATCCACATCCCTTGTACCACCTGTAATGTAATGCACTTATCAGCGGCCATCCCGGGGGGGTGACCCCGGAGAACCCCCGGTCATTTGCACAATGACATTTACAAATCCCCCCTACCCAAAACCAAGATTGTTTAACAAAAAGCTACTAACACCCCTCCCCTAGGGGCAAAAAACTGTGCTCTGCCAAGTCAATAGGTGCAATATTTCAAGAGTTCTATAGAGGGAATCATAGTTTTCATCCAAAAAATATAGTTGCTATGTAAGCGAAGGATGGCCAGCGAAAAGGAACAGAATACAAGAGAAATAAAGTCCTTTACCGTCTTTTCTGTCACCATTTTGTCAGAACGTGCTCACCAACGTACCCAGTCCTTTCGCAGACGGGAATGGCAGTCATTTCTGGCGTCATCTGCAAAATGGCAGCGGCGCTACAAATCCCACAGGTCTTTCCCCAGGGATCCTACTTTGAAAGTGCAAAAGCAATCCAATCCCCCCCTCCTGGGCTTACAATCAACAAACAAAGTTGACAAATCCTGCGCCATGCCCGTGTATGTCCCTGAGGTTACCACCCTGGTATGGCCGCTGATAAGTGCATAATCACTTTTAATGGCTAATGGCAGCTGTGACACTTAACTTTTACATGGAAAAGAGAGATTTCAAACCATACTGGAATAAGCACAATTCAGTTTAGGGTGCCATGAAAAACACAAAAAACCATGTAAAATTGAGCCGAAAATTCCACTGGAAATCCTGTTCCACTACCCACCTGCACTTCCTTCCATCTAATCGTAGGATCCTAAAAGCTTTTCCAAGAACTTTTCCTTTCAAAATGAAGTGTACTTAATGGCCAGCTAAAGAAAAAACAGGGCAAGAAAATGTAAGGAGGAGGAGAGAAAAGGAAAAGTAAAAGTCAAGGCTTCTGTCTCTTTTAATCTCAAAACTTTGCTTTCTGTGCATGCTCAAACTTTGGAAGCTGATATTTAGCATGTGGAAAAGAAGCCCAGGAAGTACTGGATATATATAACAAAGATTTTCTTTCAATTTTGGTTCTTTTTAGCCAGATAGTAACCAGAATGGAATAGCTTTAAAAGGAATTATTCGGCAAATTCCTGGGAGCAAATGGGGTAATTATTATTAGTCAACAGTGCTGATTTTGAAAGGGACTTTGAGCGAGATGCTCAGTGAGTTTGTTAAATTTTAGAAAGGTTTCTGTTGAGTCCTTCGGCAGCAATGTAACACTGGCTGTAATAGTAACTAAGGGGGTGTTTACATGAGAAAACTCGCACCGGCGCGAGTTTTCATACCGACATGACTTTTTGATTTCGTATCACGTTTACATGATGACTGGGTCATTTCACATCTCGTCATTTGAAGGTACACTTCATGCTGATAAAATGCATGTGATTCAAAATCGCGAGCATTACGCATGCGCTACCCGTCCCAGTCTACCGGCAGACCAATTTCATACCGAAATGGTTGGTCGTTTCGCGTTTACATGATACCGTTGCGAGATTTTGTACCGGAGTGAATTTCTCGCCCTGGGGCAAGAACCGGGGTGAACTCGCACCGGGATGACTCACGCCAGCATGAAATTTGTGGTGGTATCATGTAAACAAATATAGATCCATGAGAGGGAACCGGAGTGAACTCGCTCCGGGCGACTTTCGCCCCGGTGTCATGTAAACACCCCCTAAGATTCACAAGTGTTTACACAGCATCTACAAATAACTGTCATAAGGTGAATTAACTCAGCAAAATTTTTCATTTTTCTTTCAGGTTGAGTACCTGTCATATGTTGCACGTCTTTTGGTTTACATTCGAGATACATGTATAAGTAAGCAACACTCAAACATTTTTTTGTATGCTTTAAGCTTTGCAGCATGTGCTGGTACAGTATAGAAAGGTTGGTAGGGTTTGCACAGGTCATAGGAAACCTGGAAAGTCATGAAATTTAAGAATTTTAGTAGTCATGGGAATTAAAGGTAATGAAGTCATGGAAAATTAAAGTAATGTTTGGTAGATAAGTTATTGCAGATATCAAAGCAAAGACAAAGTAGGATAGGGGCACATAATTACACTGTAAATAGTGCGAATGAAGCCTTTATGGTGGACACCAAAGTTTGTGTCTGTTGAACTGAATTACATCTGAAGGTAAAAAAAAATGACCAAAAAAAGAATAGTTTTGAAAATTTTCAATAGTGAGAACTAAACCTAAGGTCGTGGAAAATTGGAAAAGGTCATGGAAAAAGTCATGGAATTTGAAGAGCTCAAAAGAATACGAACCATGGGTTGGAAATTGGGGTGTTCTGGATAGAAATTTAACATTTTTCCCCGTAGGGTTGTGCATTGCGCCATGGGGTTCAATTCTAATTTAGCAACGAGCATCCCCATTCTTTCATATTGGAGTCCATATAATTATTAATAATAATATCCTTACTGCATGAACCATTATCCTTTTTGTCTCTTGAAATATTACAAAATGAATTTCCTCTTGTTAGATTTCTAAAATATTTTTTATTTAAGACACTTTTATGTTTACTGTAAATCTTCAAATTAGCACCTGGGGACGCTCATTTAGTTTTTGAAGGAGAGTGGTTGGCAAATTTTGTAAGGGGGGCACCTATTTTGTTTTTCCAAAAACAGTGACAGAAACAGGAAAACCTGAATGCACCCTTCAGTTAAGACTCAAATTAATTGTGAGCTTGTGTGTGATTGTCTTGTTGTAACCAAGTTCTGTCACTGTCCTCAAGCTTTTTGGCCAGATCGAGGAGCTGCATCTTTACCATTTGACCGTGTGATGT
Source organism: Porites divaricata (assembly GCA_038088405.1). Taxonomy (NCBI): domain Eukaryota; kingdom Metazoa; phylum Cnidaria; class Anthozoa; order Scleractinia; family Poritidae; genus Porites; species Porites divaricata. The sequence goes on along the minus strand of JBBMOI010000001.1, from coordinate 21,347,109 downwards.
CATCAAATGGGTCATTCTCTAGTGATTGTATATGTTTTACTTTATTAGTCTCGCTTGCGTAAGCAGCAAGACTCATAATCTGCAATGCATTTTTCGTCTCAGTTTGGACACAAAAGGGGGACATTGTGTCAGGCTTTCCTAGCTGAGACCTTGGAAACTGGGAATAAGAATCGTTGCATGATCGAAGCCATGCATGTTTTGCGAAGAAAGCTTAGGAAAGATTAAATTTAGAGCTTTTCCGAAACATGTCGGTCAATAAATTCTGTCGCTTGAAAGCGTTGATTACTTTGGAACAAGTGAACACTACTGAGTGGTTGAAAAAAAATAAGAATCAATAGCAAAATTGCAATGGTCGGGTGTTGTAAACTTTTATTGTATGCAAATGGCCTTGTGATAAGCATCCAGTTTATTTTCAGCGATGATTGAAATGAAGTGCCCTGTAAATCACTTTTTGGATCTCTGGCAATGATGTAATTCTGGAATCGAGGCCCTTGAATTTTCGTGTATTTATACACGTGTATAGCCTGTGACTGCACATGTATTTCTGGTCGTCACTAACACATGCACTAAATCAATTCAGAAACCAACAAAAAAGTATCGATGTCAATAAAGTAGGAAGTAAAAAGCCTTTAGTGAGTAAATCCTATTTTGTGTAGAATTAATCGCCTCCTCATTTCTCGATCTAATCTCCAAGCAAGCAAGACTGAATGCCGCAATAAGAACGTTCTTGTTCATTGAAGATTATATTCAGTAAGGATAGTTGGTATTGGGCGGGGTGGGGGGACTTAATTGAAAGAAGTTCTTAATCAACATTTTAGCCTAAAGGGGGTGGGGGAGGGGGCTAATTTGTGCACTTAAGGAAGGTAACTATTAGAAATAATGAGTTACTTTCAATAATAGGGCCCACTGCTCCAGGGCAGCAACAACCACAAGCAGTTAATATGACTCCACAGCCTGGAATGAGACCACAATTTCCAACACCCACTATTACTAAGCAACAAGGAGTTGGTACCATGGGAGGCACCCAGAACACCCCACAGCAGCTACCAATGCAACACCTACAACAGGCTGTCAAACTGCCTGCCAGCTTATCGCAAGCTCAAGGTCAAGGTCAAGTCTTTGACCGGTCAGGACTGACTCCACAACAGCTTCTTAGTCAGCATCTCTTGCAACAGCAAATGCAGGCTCAAAATTTACTTGGTCAGCAGCAGGCTGCTCGTGGTTTTGCATCGCAGGGCCAAATGGTACATCACCAATTAAGCCAGTCAGCTGGGCAAGTGGCGCCTCCAATGCAACAGCAAACAGTTCATCAAGGTTTGTTTGACTTCTGGATACACTCTACATGTACATGTTTTCTGATATCTTTAAATTGTGTACTTTCACACAGTCAGCCATACCATATTACTATGTTCACTGATTATGACTATCAGTAGCTACTGAAGTTTTTTGTTGTACTTTATCTATTACCAACTGACTTTAGTTACTAGAGTTGTTTTGTTTCTTTTGGCCACAATCTGAAGATTTTTGTATGCAAATTGCCAACTGAAGGTGCATTGGTAAAAACGTTCAGCATTTTGGTTTTGGGCAAAGCAGTTTTTTTTTAACATGAATGACGTTTTTGTTTGTATTCTTTGGGAAGGAATTTCCTGGAAGCATTATACGACAAAGAAATGATGTTTGGTAACTTTGTTTTTAGCACAACAACCCAAGCTTGGTGTTCCACGCATGCAACACATTCCTTCTTCTACAGCAGCAACAATGTCATCCACTTCTACCATGCGAGCACCAACTCCTTCCTCTGCCCAGCACACAGCTCATACAAGCCAGCCCACTTTTGCCCCATCACCGGCACCTCCATTTGTTCCATCCCCTGCTATGCAGCACCCTTCGCCTTCTCCTCAGGTAAGATGTCATTAAGGTTGCATTCACATATGATTGTTACATTAGTTCACTAGTGGTAAAGTGGAGGTTGGAGTTGTAATCAGAGTTGCAAGGGTGCCTAAAAAAATGAGCGCGTCAACATATTTTGTGTGTGTGACAATTTACTAACTTTTTTTGTAAAATTATTTGCAATAATTAGCAATTATTGGACGAGGTTGAGCAAAATATCGTGATTTGTCAGTGGCGAGCAGATCAATTATTAGCCGAAGGCTGAGGCAAATAATTGATCTTCGAGACACTGACTAATCACGATATTTTGCGATAACCGAGTTCAATAATTGTTTTATCATTCGATCATTGAGTTTGTTTTTTAAAAAATAATACCTTCGGAAAGCAGTTAGCGCGGGCTGCCTTCCAGGAGTAATGACAGAAATCACATAAACGAGCAAGGAGCAAGAGTGGTTTCATTTGCGCATGAGCAGAATAGTATTTGCAGCCAAAAACATTTGAACGACATTGCGCATGAGCACACCATTATTTGTAGGCAGTTATTTGCAGGTCACGTGGTGGGCTCTCAGCCAATGAAAAGGAAGAAACATTTGCATCGAATGATAATACAATGTATGATGACAACTTGGGGATTGCCAGACTAAATTACAAACTTGGATTTTACTTAGTACTACACAATTTTATTTATTTATTGGTGCCTCACCTTACTTGTCCTCTGCCTAGTTTAAAACTGTAAATAACATTTTCCAATAGTATTTCTCTGGCTACTTTGTTATGATAAAGATTTCAATTTTCTCCTTCAGCATGGTGTAGCAGCTTCACCAGCAGCCCCCACATCAGTGCCTACGCCAAGCACCACAAATGTCCAGTCACCAGCTTCAATACTGAACCCAGGGTCTGTTGGTCCTGTAGCCAGCCCACTCAATCCTGCTGAAGAACAGGCTTATTTGGAGAAGGTGTGTCTTAAAAATAAGTTAATGTTCAAGGCTCAAAAAAAGTCCCTTCCGACAAACCAGGACAAATATGTGACCTCTCATGTGAAAACGTACACTAACGGCTTTCCGTTTTCAAATGGCTTTCCGTTTACAAGCCGTTTGTCACCCGTTCGAACGGGTTGATGTTTTTAACGAACAGGTAACCAAAAACATCAACCCGTTCGAACAACTTGGTTACTCGTTCGTTGAAGGCATCAGGCCGTTCGAATGACTTCATCACCCGTTCATCATCTGTACTATGGCATACCTTGGAATTATTAATATTTTTTTTCTGTCGAAGTGGATATGGAAGACGGGTAAAGTGATGGGCAACCTTTGCCAAGTATAAATATAGAGACACTATCCGTTCAAAATATTTCACTTGTTCGAGTGGTCAGTTAATTCAAAGTTGGAATGATCTGTTTGACTTCATTTGCACAAGGGTAAGTTTGTCTGCTTTTAACAGTTATTTTGGCCTTATTAAAAAACCGCGCACACACAAGCGATGTAGCAGACAGTATCCGGTCATTTCGTTCCAGTCAACAGTCAGATCCTTCCACAAAATAGTCTGTTCGTTCCACAAAAAAGTCAGTTCGTTCCACATATTATGTTATATCTATTTTCTAAATGTGTAAATGTGATCTGAGTTCAGAGTAGCGATCGGAACATGGATGAAAGTATTTTCAGAACTATTTACATAATAGGGAGGGCATCGTATGTTAATTTCACTATGCATTGCGGAATGACGTGAGAACTATTCACACAACAGCGAGAGCTTATGTTTGTCGATTTTTAACCACAACACAGAAAAAAGGACGTTAATAAAGTACTACGTGCTTGATGTAATGTGGTTATAGATTAAGTAGCGAGACTTTTTGGCTACGCAGGCTATCAGAAGATGAATCGAAGCCGTATGTAAACAATGCATTCCCAACGAAGTCCTTCGAATAGTTTTGCTCTCCGCACGTTGCCCGAAATTCATAGTCATGTCGCACGAAATCCTAAGTGATGTCACCCGCAATTTTATCGAGTGGACGAATTTGAAGAAAAGCAACATTTTAAGTAAATCGCAATTCATGGTCATGTCGCACGAAATCCTAAGTCATGTCGCCCGCTGTTTTATCGAGTGCATGAACTTGAAGAAAAGCAACATCTTAAGTAAATTGCAAGGAATAAAATCGTAAAATTGCGAATTACCGGTACGCGAATTTTGATCTAAATGATGATTGCGATCTGATCGCTTAAAATGTTCTTTGAGAATGAAGAGAAAAAGTTCCACATGACTCTTTTAATTTTCGGTTTGTTTGCATTGAACCGACGTAAATAACTGAGGCTCTCTAGTTATTGAACAGTCTGGAATGATCCGTCACGCAATCTTCACCGCGTATTCATAATTCACGACAGGTCAAATTTCAAGTTTGCATAAAGTTGTTACGTATAGAAAGCACTATGGACCTTGTTTTAAAAAAACTTTCTTTCTGAGTAGAGAGGTTTTCCCGATGTAGTTTTTGGAAAAATTACAGTCCCAAAATAGAGATGCGTGTTTGCAAACAGCAGTTATTGTGGATACGATCCAAATAAAAGTTTCATTCCGGAAGAAACTGGACGACCTGTTGTAAAGTGCGGTCGTTTTGAGATAATCGTTAGTGTAAGCTGTTCAGTTGTTTGGTGAACCCGTTCAGAAATTTTGATGAGCTGTTCGAACGGGTAAGTAAGCTGTTCGCCCGTTCATGTTAGCCATTTGAAAAACTTAACAACCCTTTCAAACGGGTACGTAAGCCATTCGTGTTAGCTGTTTGAAAAACTTAACAACCTGTTCAGCTGTTCGATGAACCCGTTCGAACGGGTGAATGAGCCGTTTGCAACCCGTTTGGAAGTCGTGCGTTTCACCCATTTCCGGAAGCCGTTAGTGTACGTTTGAGAGGTCACATATATCTTCTTGCGAAGCAAGTAACTTTTAAAACTTACTTACAATGTACCCAATGGGCAAGGATCCAAGCAAGTTGTGCTCTAATAAAGTCATTAACCAAGAAGAGCAAGAAGTGGCCCCAGGCAATCAAAATGTGAGAGCTGCTTACCCAAAGGACAAGCTGGAATCCAAGTTTTTTTCGAGCCTTGAATGTTGTCAGTGTTTCACTGTTATCGTCAAACAGTGTTCCAACAGTATGGTAGGGATTTGGAATAATCAATTTTGTGGAGTGATGTTGTTCAGAAAGAGTCTCAAGAGCAATGGTTGTTATCCTGAGATCCATCAAGGGTATAAATCGCCCTAACTGCAATTTTTGACATGGTTTACGGCCCCCTATTTTCCATAAGATCACTGCAATCAAGAGTTTACTTGCTTTGAACTTTTTTGAGAAGCAAAGACTGCAGGCAGTCTGACCTTGGTTACAGTCAAGTCTGCCAGTAATTTAAGACTTTCTCAATTTCAGTTACAAGAACTGCAACCTTATGTCCAGCCACTGGCCAGGATGATGAACAAGTTGAACAGGGAAAACAGAGATAAAGGTTGGTGTTCAGGGCTGTGCTTAGGCTTGATTACCAAACCCAGGAGAGGGCGGAATCGAGCCTGGGCTTTGCTCAATAAGGAGATTTTTATTATGATACACAGCGTGCAAAGAAAGTAGTGTCTGATAGCCCGAGGCTAGTGGATTTTGCTATTGGGCTAGTGATTTTTGTTCTTAACTTGCCTGACAGGCAAGTGCTGTTTTTTGAGGAAATTCAAATTACAAAAGGATTGCAATCAATCCTGCTAACCAAAAAAGGTTTTGGGGCCAGTTGAAATGACTTGTGGGCTAGTACATGCTAGCTACAGCTTGCCCGAATGGCAGGCTGTAAAATTGCTCATTCATGTGCTCCATAAAATGTGAAATTAGGTATTTTCACATCATAGAAGTACAAAAATGGCAAACAAGTGTACAAAAAGTGTTATGAAAGTTGTTGTTTTGCTTATTAAACCTATTGTTTTTTTGATGTTCTCGTTGCCGTTGTGTTGTTGGATCTTAAAGACCCTATTATCTAAGAAAAACAGTTACAGACTGCAGTTTAAATGTCACAATGTATATGACTAACTTTTTGTGTCTTTTCCACGCTATCAGTTGAGACGGACAAAAAAAAAACATGTGAGTGCGAGAAAATTAAAGGCGAGGACTAGGCAAAGACATGGGGGAAGGCCTTCCTTCCTTTCCCTAACCATTCTCGTTGTTTTTTTTTGCCCATTCTGGGCCCAGTTGTTCGAACGCCAGTTAGCGCTAACCCGGGGTTAAATTTTAACCCGGGTTTCCTTATCTTTTTATCAAAAGCACTCTCTCGGATAATTTTCTTTTTTCTTTTCAGAGTATCCAATCATCAAATTGTAGGCAAAGAGGATGAAACTGAATTTGCTTTTTAAGCCCTCATATCTGAGTTCAAATTTCACACTAACTGTGGGTTATCTTAACCCAGCTTCGAACAACCTGGCCCTGACTGAGAGCCTAGAACATTCTGCCACTTTTGTGTCAATCATAGTTACCATAACATTACCTTACCACAACAACTTGTGAGTGACAAATCTGGATTAATAAGAAAAAAATATTTTCCATTTTTTGTCATAAGTTTCTTTTGATGTATTAAATGATGTTTCTATTGTTAAAAGTCTCATTTAATCCCTATGTAATTAATCTGAAAATTATTTTTATTACTTTGTTGGTTAAGAACACTCCAGCAGGGAATTGTACAAACTGAAGCATCTGCATGATATCCTAACAAACCAATCTAAACGGTATGTGAGTGTTGCTTACAATTGATCTCATTCCCTGCCAGTCCACAGTTGGAAAGGCAAATCTTTGCAGACAGTTTTCATGTTTCCTTGTTAGGGTATATTATTTGCCTTGCTCCCTTTGTAAGTCACACAAATATCTCTATTTAAAAAAACATGGCACTTACATGTAATTCTTCTGTTATTTTTAGTCCATTATACAAGATGGTCTTTGTCTAATTGTACCACATGGTCTTTATTTAATGGTTAAGTGATTTCCTGTAGAAAAACTGTTTGCCTCAATATGTTTTGGCTGCCCAACAGTTGTGCAGTTTTAAGCAGAACTGCGTGCAACGAGCTAAAAGTTGCACAGTGAAACCAGCAAAGTAATGCACAAGTCATTTGTTCCAATACAGCAATTTGTCAACAATATTACATCTTTCTGTTTATGTTTAGTTGTTTTGAGATTATTATTGCAAAGCATTGCACAGACTTTCTTGAGTCTAAAATGGCTAAACATGTGCATATCACAACTAAAAGATTTGAAGCTGCTGTTATACATTTTAGCTTACAGTAATTTTTCAGTGTCTGTGATATCCAGAAATAGAAGGTCTTAGTTGACATTATGAACAATTAAATCTATTTATCTCAAAAAATTATTATAGGCTTTCATTGCAAGCATTGGAAAACAGTGGAAATGTGCTAAAAAAGCTCATCAGTTTAAAACCTGTAAGTGTTGCATGAATGGAGATTACGTAATATTTAAGGTATTTTTGTTTACAAAAATGAGCCCCTTCTGGATTGCAGCTATTAGATCCCTTGTTTCTTTGACCCTGATGTACAAGTGTATGGTCATAGTTCACTTGATAAAAATAAAAAATATATATATATGAAGGTTTAGTGTAATTGACCTCCCTAGAAAATACCATAATTATTATTATATCATAATGCTCTTTGCTTAATTTGTCACTCCAAAATTTTGCATATAAGCATGGTTTTCAGTTTCTCTTGGGGCCATTTTACTGTAAAATCCTGAAAATAAGCCTCTCTATGTATAAGCCACTCCAAATATAAGCCCCCCAAACTGGTAACGCAAAAAACCCCCCGTTAAATCGCCCCTCCAAATATAAGCCCCTCGGGGGTTTGTACTTGGAAAATTGCCCTCAAATACAAAGTAAAACAAAACAAAAACGGTAAATTTACTTCCAGCTATAAGGCTAACCCAATCAATTTTGAAACACAAATTTCCCTCCTTAGATAAGCCCCTCCAAAAATAAGCCCTGGGGCTTATTTTTGGAATTTTACGGTATCTCCTAAGAGAAACTGAAGACAAGGCTTATGCAAAATTTTGGAGTGACAAACAAAGAGCATTATGGTATGTTATGGTATTTATGGAGTGGTCAATATACCCTAATGAATGACAAGAAGCAAGAGTGCATTAGTATTATGGTGCTCCATGCACAGGGTTCGTATGTGTCTTGAAATCCCTTGAATTTTAGAGTCCTTTTTCTTGAATTTTAATTAAGGAACATTTTTAAACCTCCAAAACTATTTGCAAGTACGAGTTTGAAGCCAGCAGAATAACATCTGCATTGAGGAAGTGAAAGTCAGTTATGGGCTCACACATGAATTTTCATAAAAATGGTTGCCCCTAAGAACAAAAGCTGATTATTATCAAAAATAATATATTCATAGTTTATTTGGAATGTGTGTTAAGGTCCTCAAAATTTAAAAATGTGGTCCTTGAAAGTCCTTGAATTTTATATGGGAAGAAGTGTATGAACCCTGCCTGCAGCACAGATCTCATAGCACTCAGACTGCAGGTGGGTAACTAGTATTACCACTCAACCCTATGGTATGCTGGCCAACTCTCTCGCATTATGCTTGAGTCTCAGGCCTACAGACTAAAGGCATTGATCTCAGTCACAAGGCAAACTTCTCAGATTTACTCACAAATCCGGATGAATTGCTCTTTAACACATATAGTAAATGACAAAAATTCAATTCAGTTTCCCGGTACATATTCTAAAAGGCGCCTTAATTAAATTTATTTATTTTTTATTCTAAAAAGGCGCCTTAATCACAGGATGTTAAAATTGTTGCCTTTCAAATATTTTTTAAAATGCTCCAAAGTCGTTGGAACATCCTTGGAAATTTTGTGTAATGTTTGCATAAAATCATCAGAAATCTTCAAAAGTTTTTGGAAAAATCTCATGCATGTGACTCAGAAAAAGTTGGCAGGTACTGTGTTTTCAGTGAGATGGATGATAAGGAAGTTGGGGCATATGGGTCTTTTGGCTGCACTGCATGTCAGTGGGTTGTTTGCTTTGTACATGGATAAGGGGTCTCAACTTCTGTTTAAGTGTCTGCCTTGCTTAAGTGGAAGGTGGGTGCTTGGGATACCCAGGGGCTTCCACTGTGGCCAGCCAGCCCCAAGATTGAATACTGCCCCCATGGCTGGCAAATCCCCACACCCATCACACTGATGAAACAGTGGAAGGAAGAAAAATAGGGATGGGAGGGGGGAAAACACTAAATAAACTGCTCCACAGACCACTGAACAAACGATTGACGAAGAACTGCTAGATCCTAGCAGTGTACCTTGTGAGCCTGCACTTTTGGGATTGACTGCTGGATGTCCTCTAAGCTCATGGGCCACTTGACCGCTAAGCTTGTGGACCGTTTGACGGCTAAGCTCGTGGTGGTTAACTTAGTCAAATAACATTTAACCAAATTAAATAAGGTGCCCATCCTACACTTACAACCTTATGGTGAGAGTATGCGACAGATGATTATGTAATGTATTTGTAAACTTGTGATTGTCTGCATTACACAGAGAAGGGGAGTATTAGTGGTTGTGGGTTATTTGTCTTATAAATACCTAGATCTAGCCATGTACTCATTTTGACAGCCATCAGTCCCCACACCACCAGCACCTCCAACACCATCTGGTGGTGATGTTTCCAATGTAACCACCAAGCCAGGTCCAACAGCCTCAACAACAACTACAGCATCTACTGTAGTGCTTACCCAAGCCATCTGCAAGCCATTGTACGATGCTGTTTCAAGACATGCTAAGTCCCCCATGTTGAGCCATACATTACAAAGGACATTCTCACCACTCCTGCAAGCCATGGAAGGACCCCCTATAACGTATGTCAGCAAGTTAATGGTTATTAAGTGGCTTAAAACACAACATCAGTCTATTTACAGCTATTGCCAGTTTGCTACTGGCCGGCACATAACATTGGCAGCCTTTTTATGACCTATCTGCCATGTGATGTTATGAAAGCAAAATCTACTTGGCAGTGTTGCTTTTGTTGAGGGAAACCAGAAAGTTAGTGGTGTTTGTTGTTTTGCTAACATGTCTGTTAGCTCATAGCTGTTAATTGAACTGCTTGCTAGCCCTTCCTTCAGGTTTAAGAATAAAATATTCCTACTTTTATGAATTACAGTTCTAAGTTTACCAGTAAATCAAACACTTGGTAACTTGAAGCCAAAGCTAAAACAAAAATTGACTTTCACTGAATTTCTAAACATTTTAGTGAATACAATCATAGTTAAAAATGCTAGGAAGGGGTTTTTCAAGTACTTGTATTGCATGCATGGACTGTCAAACAGTGGTACCTTTTTTCAGAAATCTTGGCTCTGTGTTTTGTTCATCAATCTTTATGAGGGAAGTCTTCCTGAAATTTCAGGTTTTACAGCATGTCATTGTACTTTGTATAACAATGGAGAATTTTATAATAACAAGCTCCTCTTGGATTGCCTTTTTTTCAGCCCTTTACCCCCACCTGCTAAGAGGATCAAACTGGCTGATAGCAATGAAAAGAAGTGTACTGTACCACATGTACTGCAAGGCGAGCTGGCTCGACTGTGCAGCCGCTTTCAAGTGAAGCCTGGTGTTAGCACAGGAGTTGTACAAAGCAACACATTGCTTCAATGCTCAATAAGTAAGCTATACGTGGTCTTACAGACCCGTCTTTAAGACAGTTAATGAGTTTGTGAGGACTTAGTGAAGCTCAAGATCCACAAACTCAGAAGTTTCTGTAGAACTCAGTTTCATTATTAAATTTCATTTGAGTGTGGCAAGACTTGGGTCCCAAAATGCAAAGAGTTAGCGGTAGCTTATGGAAGGTGGTCACTTACGAGAGTCAAACTGTAGGAGGTCATTTATTAGGAGAAGTCCCAACACATCTAATTTTTGGAGAGAACGTATTGCATGCAATTTTTACATTACAATATACAGTAATGTAAATTCACATTGTTTCTAAAAAATTAATACTTCTCATATACTCTGAGTAGTGTAGTACATACACTGAACACAGAGATCAGACCATTTTATTATGTGGTCATGTAGAAGAGGTTAAAGACAATGAAAAATTCTAAAACCGTCATCCTTAAAAGTGTTTGAGGTCACGGTTGCTTACGAGAGGTTCCAACTATAAACCCTTCCCTTGGAAAATTTTGGTGTTTTGGAGAGGTGGTCACTTGAGGGTGGGAGATAGTTGGTTACGAGAGGTGTTTGCACATGAAGGCTCCACCATATTTTATATACCACAGGCCTTAATGTCTGCTAAATAGCCAAACTATCGAGTTGATGTGGTCTAATGGTGAAGGTAGAAGTTTTGTTGTGATGCAGAATTCAAAGTGGTTTCAATGAAAGTTCTGCACATAGTAGACTGATTTACCTGTTGGCTGATGTTTGTGTTGCAACTCTATTTGAAATTTATTTTACTTATATTGCAGATGATCTGAATCTGCCAGCAGTTCCACCGATAGAAATTAGTGTTCCATCCAACTACCCATATTCCAGTCCAGAGTGCAAGACTTCTAATTATAGTATGTTTCTTACTGGATCTTAATCCCCCAATTATACTAGTTTGCACAGAAAGGAACGTTCCCTATACATTTGCCTCTTTTTGGTGACACAATGAACACAGCAGTTTTGGCCAGTGCCCTACAAAACTCTTGACATGAAACTGTCTAACAATAATAGAAATAATAATATTATTATTGGTCTTTAATCATGCTTCTCTTTCTAGATGCCAATCCATTTCTTCAGAAAGTTCAGAGGCAGCTCTCTTCGCGACTCCAGCGCATGCCTGAAATGTACTCAGTTACTTCCGTGTTGGATGCTTGGGTAAGTGATGCCTCTAGATCAAACACCTTGAATGTTGAAGTTTTTAAATTCAGTTTTACTGAAAAGTTGCAAGCTGATACCCTGTGCCAAAGTGGACACCAACAGCCTTTAGCCCTTAACTTTTCAAACAAACATGTATTTTACATGTAGCAGACAACTGTGAGGGTCTGATTAGTGTCTGCTTGATACAGTTTTTACCATATATGGTAATTTAAAAATCTTGCATTATATACTAATAAATGCTAATATGCTTTGCAGGAGTCAAGTATACGACTTGCATGCAAGGCAGAGGTTGCAGTAAACTAAACATGATTTCCCCTTACAATCTTTAAAATGCTTGTGGGTGTAACGATGTATTTTATTAGAAAAAATGAGATATTTATTTAAGGTAAAATAATGTTCTAAAGCTGTAGCCTTTAGAAAAAAAGTACTAATTTAGTGAAACCTTTCTTTTGGGACACCACCATATGCTCGGTATTAGTAATGTTTATTGAGGCACGCCTATTTTTCCAAATCAAATGTCCTGGACCGAAGGTTATCTCCTGAATGGTGGCTCCTCTGTTTATGTATAGGTGAGGTCATATTCACCTTGTGTTGTCAAATCATAGAAAACTGGATCTTGCATTGAAAACTAAATTATGTATGCAAGGTTGATAAACACAAAAAAAGGACAAGGCATTGCAGAATAGGGTCCACAGTAAATGTTTGCCTACTTCATGTTTTTATATTATTTCTTAACCTTAATTGAAGCCATAAGTAAAAGAAAATATTAGACTTGCGAATTAAAAGTCGACTGCGTGAGTGCCAAAGGTGCACGGGACACTCGCAAAGTGAGCAAATGCGAGCAACGTAAATTGTGAGGTCTGTTTCCGGACTGACCACCTAACCAGCAGAAACTGGAAATGGGCTTTGAGAAAGTCTAAAAAAGTATTTGCAATTATTATACAACTGCAACTTCAGTGAAATTTGTTATTAATGGGAACAATGAAATAGTGTCAATTATTTTGAGTCAACACTGTCTTTTAATGTTTTTATTGTGGGCATGCCATATAATTTTTGGATAAAGGTGTAAAGCATGTATTAAAACAAAGTTATTTAAGTAAGGTTAAAGTTGCAACAACAGCAGCTATTTAAAGACTTTTTGATAGGTTTGTATGACCAACTTAAAATCAACTCCTCTGCACAGCTTTTTAAAGGCTGTTTTATGTTAATGTTTATGTGGGAAATTCTTGTGCTTGAAACAAAAGTTGAATTCAGAATCAGTTCTGTTTCTTCTTTGAACACACAGATTTGGGTTTGTGCTGCTCTTGGGTAAATTTAAACTTTCTGCCTTTGTAGCCTTGACCCAGGGATGGTTAACCTGGTCACCATAATATTATTGTCTTTTTTCTCTCCAAGAGGAGATAGAGAGGTACCTTTACTTAGGCTTGGGACTTTTAATAGGAAAAATGGTGTATAGTAATGTTTCTGAAAAAACCTGTATTAGGTGTATTCTAATACATGTACTTTACAGAAATCTGCTTTATTGAGTAAAAATGTGTGTGGCCCATGAGGAATTTTCTTTGAAACACAGCCCAGTTTAAGGTGGGTGAACACAGTTTTGGCAGTTTCTGAGTATATGTCATTTGCCAACTTATGGCAAGAGAAGGGTTGCAGCTCACAAGCTGAAACTTGGCAAGTGGAAAATATATTAATGAAAGATTTTGATTCACAGGTAAAATTTGACATTTTCGTGGTTTCCATGGCAACATGAACAATTGAATACAACCTTAAAATTTCACTTTCGCTCAGTTTACAGAAAATTTACTCATTAGATTTGCACACAGCTTACTATAATTAATCATTACCATTTGAAACTTATTTGACCAAATTTTAACAGAGGGGTTTTTAGATAATCAATAGTATAATTGTACTGTAATTATTAAATGTGTCACAAAAATCGTCTGTTCAAATTCCATTTTAAAGTTCTCATTATTTAAAACACCTTAAAAGTAAAAATTCTGCCAAATATTACAAAATTTTAATGAGTAGACTTTGAGAAATCGTCTTCTGTGTACCATTGCTTTTTCGCCGCCATGTTTGTTTGTCTAAGTTAAAACACTTGCCGTCACGCGAGTTACCACTGACCGCCCGCAATACTGTGTTCAGCCACCTTAAGTAACGATCCAGGAAAGAAGGGAAGCAATTTCTTTTGTTGTGGCGCAATACACTTTCCTCACATAAAAATGGTTTCATTTTTACGCAGAGAATGCATAAACCTACAAAAAGGCAGTTTACGAAAGAATAGGTATTTAAACTCCACTTTAAAGAGTGTATTTTTGTGTTAAAACATTTCGACCAATCACAAGAGTTGCAAACAATAGCCAAGAAATGTTTACAATTTTACATGATCCGCACATACGATTTCTGTGTTACTTAGACTAAGACGAGATTTTGTTATAAGGAAGTTAAATGGAAAAAAAGGGATTAATATACATGCTGCTTTGCCAAGATTTCGTAAAATTTGATGTTTAAACCAATCAGAACCATAGTAGAGACAATGGTAAAGTTAGCAACTTTCTGCATTCCTACGTGTTCACTGCGTTTTGGTCCTTTCCTTCTTATCCGGACCATTACTTAATTTACTTAAAATTTGTTGACTTCATTGTTGGGTCTTAGAATAATTCTAAGACCAACTTATCTCACCCAAAATAATATTGATTGTATACGGGTTTAATTTGTTTGATTTGATTTGTTAATAAAAGATGATACTTAGCAATTATTTCTATGTAAACACTCAGTAATTTAATTGTCAGTTAGAAAAATAAAATAAATTATTATTTTTTAATTGCTCGAGAGTAAAATTTAATCAGGTAATGTACACATCTACCTACCTAATGTAAACAACAGTCACCAAATATACCTCGCCTTTAAATGCAGATGTATTTATGGAAAAAGTCACAGTTGAATAGGTTTGCATGGATTCACAGGCCAAAATTTATCTTCCTACTAATATTGGTAAATTATATTATGGCTTAGCCTTTTTAAGGCCTGGAACAGGCTAATTATGGCTTCACCAAATATGATGTACAAGCTTTCTTTGACCACCTCATTTTACTTGAGGACTTTTTTATTCTGTAAATGTCAACATACCACCATACACCTGTGGTTGGGCTTATCTGTGCGAGAACCTGCTATACTCTAAGTGATATATGTCTAGCAGGTACAAGACATAGCAATGTTATAACACTAAAATGCCAGACAGCAATGTTTTTTAACAAGTCAAGTTCTCACACTGATGAAAACCCTTTGGTTGACATCAACAGTTTCTTTAAGGCTTAATTCAACATTTTGTTTCTGAAAGTTAAGTTTAAATTCAGGATTCTGAAACTTGCTCCTCATGCTTTTGTTCATGCCTTGAAGCCTCCCGGCTTTTATTTACATTGGTCCTGTCAACATGTTGGGGTTTGCTTGCTATTACTTCTTATACTGTGAATGCAGAGAAATAATGCTAGACATTATAACTGATGTGTCTGCAATACAACACAGATGTACAATGTATAGATTGTTACCCAGTCAGTAGTCCAGTTTCTCTTGTATGTTTTATTTTTGGTGCCATTTACCCTTAAAAGCCCCAATGTCCACACAAGAATATTATTTCCAGACTGAATCTTCATATATTGAAAGTGTGTTAGCTAAAATTTATCTTCTGCTTATTAACCTAGAGTGTGATCATTACAGAGAAATCTCAGAATGAGGCCTTGATGTATATCGATCGGTCAATACAGCAAGGCCAAGGTATCAGAGATTTTAGCCCTGTAATGACCAAACAGTCAAGGTTATTTATGATATGACCTTTTTTATTATGGACCTGATCCTGGGATCAATTAAACCAACAACTGGTCAGCAGATAACTTTTAAAAAACACGTCACCTTAATGAGTTGTCAAATGAGCCCACAATACAGTCATGTGACACTGGTCAGCAGACACCCTTTTTGACAGCCGTCAGTTGACCATAACATGAATATGTCCATGGGGATGTCCACTATCAAGTTAACACAGATTGTATATGCCTTGGACACATAGCTGGTAATCTCCGGTCTTTACAAGAAAATAATGTCTCATCATTACAAGAAAACAGCCAATCAGAGCGTGCATACTATTGTAGCCATATAATGATTTAGATTAACTCCATTTCACCTCATTGAACTTCCAGAAGCAATATGATTGACTAATTTTTAACAACAACAAAATGGAATAATAATCTCCTTAACACTGATCTTTTAAGGCTAAAAGCACTAAGAAAGTACATAATTAAACCATGGTACAAGACTTTTGGTACCCTGGCTCCAGAGGTCCATTCTCAAAATACCTAATATGAAATAAACTGTGCTTACGGTTTGATAAGGCTCCCGAGACAGTTATTTTTTTCTCTCCGCGCTTGGCACCTCATTGATGCAGCTTCAACATGAACCATCAGTATCAATACGAAAAAAATATCCCCTGGTACCCAGGGTAGACTTTCGGTAGCTGCACTCTTCAGTAAATGAAATCCTTTGTCTGAGCTAAGCTGTGAAATTGTTTACCCATTTAGAAATGAAATTGCTAGAATCCTGAGTTACTAACATCCTAGCACAGGCCATCGTCAGTGATCGAAAGGTGGCTTATCGGGGCAGAATGTTCAAGAGCAAAATCATTGCAGGGAAAGTTAACAAGAAGAATAATTGGAATACCCCTGGGCACCTACTCATACCAAATCGGTGAATGTTTCTGGAACTGGTTCAGTGTAAGTGCACAGGGACTCTCTTGTTCTTTGTTTGAACTTTCTAACAATTTGACTATAAAGTCCCTGTCTCAATAAAAAGAAAAATTGCCTCTCCCTGGTCTCCAGTGTGAAAGATGAGTAAGGGGAAAAAAATTGTTTTCTCCACTCTGAAAAGGTATTTCCATGTCCATCTACAAAGGACGACCAAGTCTACTGCTTACTGATTGGGAGTGGCAGGCATTACACAAGGTGCACAGCACAGCTGTACTCACTGGTCGCCAGATAACCTACTGACCTTTTTTATCAGCCACTCAGCATCTTGCACTGCCCTGTTTATAATTTGCTGTATTCTTACAGGATCAGTCTCATCACAGTGACTTGCATATCCCTACAGATAAGACAAAACCAGTGAAACAATTTCTTTTCAGTTGAACCTCTTTGTGGTACCTCTGGTAACCCACTGAACTCCCATTACCCTTGAATTTGGGTAAAAGACACCAAAACCTGTAGATATCACCTCTATGACACATCCATCTAATAAAGATGGTGGGTAGGAATGTACCATATAAGCCATTTATCCTGTACCCTATTTGTAATAGAAGCCTTACCTAGATAGCCTGTTCCAGGCGTTTGGATAGTGGAGTGCGGCGCGAAGGAAGAGAGTGAGAAAAAAATTAGGAGGAAACGTCGTACACTAGACCAGCCATGAGCCAACAGACTAGGCCTAGAGGCCTAGAGAGGTTTGATGACTTTACGATCTAAATTCATTTTAAATCCACACCCCTGGTTACAAAAAGGACGGGTAGAATTAATATCTTTAATCATATTAATCGGCGCAAATATATCTTGGGGCTAGACACAAGCCTACCCATATAGTTGGCTTAGTTTGCATAGCCCTGGATTGGGCTGAAGATGGTTGGTTGGATTTGCTTAGACCAACCTGCCTAACATGATGCTTGTAATGGCCTTGAGTCTCACTTGGTAGCTGTTTTATGCACTTTAGTAGATGCCTGTACAGCAAAACGGGTGTTCGTATATTACTCTGCTGCATTTCAAATTTATAGGATAGCTGCACGTAATGCTGAAACAAGTTACTAGGTGTCATGTAACACTACATAAAAATTGCCTTTGTTTTTCTTGTAACCGCGCCTTCAAGCTTTGTAGAGTGATTTGTAGCCGATAGTTCGCCGATTAAAGATGAGAAATGGAACCTCGAGCCACAGCCGGACACGAGATTGTGGTAGTAACTGGTGCCGCAGGATTTTTAGGCACTAAAGTGGTGGAGCTACTAAATACAAAGGGTCAGAATATAATGGAGATTAGAGGATTTGATATCTGCCCTCAAAAGCCACCTTGCTTTCTTCAGAGTCATGATCCGTGTTGCAAAGTCATTCTTAGATACGGCCAAGGGGATGTTCGCAATTATGAAGAGGTAGGTTGGAAAACTAGCTTGTAGTTGTGTGTCCGCAAAATTATATTGAATGCATACAGTGCTACTTTTTTGTTGATCATGTTCCCGGTGGCTGCGACCAACTCCTCTTGCTGCGGAGATTTAATAGGTTGGAGAGGGGGGGGGCGGGGGTGGGCATTTAACAGCCACAACCCCCTACGGAAGAAGTTAGTTGACTATACCCTTCAAGAAAAATAAAGATGAAAAGTACCGAGACATTCCCCAGCCTCAGAAATAGCCCATTTTATCTCATACCCCTCAGAAATATTACAAACATCAAAGGTGCTGACAGGGGGGGTTGGATGGAGACCTTTCTGAAACGGACACCTAATCTCAGTCCCTGCCACTTGGACCCTATATTAAAGGAGGACACTTGTATAAATGTTACAAGTTTTGAGCACCATTTGATCCCAAAAATGTCTGTCTTGGAGAGAGTGTACTTCAGTTGTTATCATTTATGGTGATTTTATCACTGTTTTATGAAACTTCAATTTATGTATAACAAATTGAAGTTTTAATTCACCTGGGTTATCACCCAACAATAAATTTTTCTGATTTTCTAGAAAAAAATTGTTGGTACCACACATGCAGACCAATCATTGCCAACCTTCATGCTCTTTTTAAGGCCTCTGGTCCAATAAGACACCCTGTTCAGATAGTGAAATTGTATACCATGTTTAGGACACAAGACCCTGAAAACCACACCCTATTCAGTGGCACATGCCTGTATAGGCCAACTTACTAAGGAAATGCACCTCACTGGGGAGTTTTGTTCTTATCAGCAATGATCTTGAAGCACTTTTTTAGTTGAACTATTTTATTTATTATTTATTAAGTTATTTATTCCCTATTTACCCCTTCTTGGTATGAGAGCTTTGAAGAAGATTGAAGGGAATGATTGTAAGTAGAAGCATTCTAGAACTAGGACTAGAAATGATCAGAGGTTTCAATAAAAGCTGGTTAGCGGCAGTTTTCCACCACCTGTAAATTGCTGTAATGCCTCTCATTGCTGTCTGTTCAGTCCATTGTATTTGTAAGATCTAAGATTTCTAGAAATAAATAAATAAGTAAAGTGAAGACAGAATGAGAGAAAGAAAGAAATGAAGAACAATGGAGAAATACAAAGAATTAATGACTATATTTTCTAGTTAGTCAGAATACTTACACAGGTGACTACATGTACATTAATTGTACACGTACTTTTAGCCACCAGCGTCAGTATTGTGACAGTTATAATAACTAGAAATTGAAAAGGTTGTTACCGTCGCCTATTTTACCATTGGCAACTGCTTAATAAAAAAGTTATTGAAACCTCTGAATGACCAATGATGTGAAATTACTCTTTCTCCTTTTTTAGGTCAAAGCTGTCTGCAAAGGCGCTACTATTGTTATTCATACAGCAGCCTTAATAGAAGTCAGCCCTACCTCGGAGACAGCAACATGGGCTGTTAACGTGAAAGGCACTGAGAACATAATCAAGGCCTGTATAGAGTGCAACGTTGCTAAACTTGTCTACTCAAGTACTGCAGATGTTCTATTGGGTTGGTCGGAAAATTGCAATTTAAACGAATCAACACTGGCACCTGGGGATAAAGTCTCTGATTACCTTTTTGGCCAATATGCATTCACCAAGATGCAAGCAGAAAAAAGAGTCCTGAGTGCAAATGGAAGTAAGCTTACTAATGGTGGCAGGCTTGTAACATGTTCATTACGGATGCTTGTAATGTATGGGGAGAGAGATACAGTTTTTATTCCCAATGTAATTAATTCTGCAAGGAGTCAGTTAGGTTATTTACCAAGAATGGGGAATAGAGATGCCATTTTTAACACATGTTATGTTGGTAATGCGGCCTGGGCCCATGTGGTTGCAATAGAGGTAATGCATTCAAAACCAAACGTGATTGCTGGCAAGGCATTCTGCATTGGAGACCACACCCCCAACAAGAACTTTTTTGACTTTTTAGAACCTTACCTAGCAGCTACCGGCTGCACTCTTTTGAATATTTCCATTCCCTACTCCATCATTGTCTTCTTTGCATTTATTTTGGAATGGTTAGCATGGATTTTACAACCATTTGGAAAGATTTCTGTTTCGTTATCAAGATCCTCTATTTATTGTGTGTGCAAGGGCATGACAATCAGTTGGAAAAGAGCTAAAGAAGAACTTGGTTATGCACCAATTTACTCATATGAAGAATCTAAAAACAACACAGTCCGATACCTTGTAAAAACATTTGTTGCTTGAAGAAACATACCTAGAATCTCAATACTACATGTTGTTTATGTATACATGTTTTATATTCTACTTTTCTACTGTTTCTGTATCAAAAATGGTTTCTCTGATTTTGACAAAGTAATAACTGACTAAAACACATGGCTAGCATTTTACTACCTTTTTAATCCTAAATAACACCAATCACATTAATGGTGGTGAAGCAAGTGGAGGACCGGTAAGGAGTGGAGAAACTCCAGCAACATTTTCTATCAATTTTTATGCCAGAATAGATATAAACTAGGCTATGACCGGAAAGAAAAAGTTATACTTCTAATGATCTGAAAGAAGGAGCAGAGCAAGAGCACAAAGGTTTACTTTGATTATGCCATTACTAAGCGCACTTTTCCTACTCAGAATGTTAATTACACACCAGTATTTTTATCATACTAATTGTATGCTTATAAGTAGACCTCCCTCTGCGTGCCACCTTCCTTGCGGGTCAGGGTGGCAATATTCACGCAGAAAATGAGGGACCACTCTGTATCTACCTAATTAAACTGTTTAATAAATTAAGAGCACGTTGAAATAAATGCATTATGAAAATTTGTTCCCCAAGACGTCAGAGCTTTAAAGACTTTTGATATCTTGTTCCAACAAGAGTTCTGAACAGTCTTGAAGAGACCAAATGTAGTCTTCAGTTAATTTTTGGAGGTTGAACACTTAAAAAATGTCATCTACATATGTATGTCGTCTAACATAAATTGTGAGAGCAGTCGAAAATGACCCTCTTTCTAACACCTTCCGACACATGCTAACCGAGTTCCAAATAAACGGCAATCCAGAATCTCTGGGGAGACTTTTGGGACTGAGATTTCTTGATCATCTGGCAGCCAGTATGAGCTGTGATCGTTTATTGGCAGTCGAAATAACCTCAGTCAAAACTAATTTTGGGTGCCCAAACAATCCCGGAGATCCTAGTACCGAAAACTCGTGCCCATTCTTCCAAAAGTTTTTTTGGTGCTAGCAAGTCGTACTTGGACACATTTGAAAAAGTTACTTGTATCAGGGACGGCAAGAAGTGACTCAGTTTCTCCTGTCAATGCCTTGTAGTAGTAGTCACAAAGCTTTATTCTCATCCCTGGTCGACAGCACTACGCTAGTGACGGTGGGGTCTCTTTTTTTTGTCTTCACCAAGCCTCCAGTGTTCAAGCCAATGAAAGTGAGGACTGGTACTAAGCTTCATTCATGAGTTGAGTAAAACAGCAAAGCTGGTAGAGTAGCTATGAGTTTTCATCTCGCTTTACACTCTGGGTCATGAACCGAAGACGGATCTGCAATGACTGCCGTAACTGAGGAATGATCTTTAGGACTTCGTCTTTAACGACATCTCCTATGAACATGTACTTGATGTGGTATCTGACGTAAGCTAAAGAACCCTAACAAACAATCTGCTCCGGCAAACGTAACACACAATTGTGAACAGAGTAATTTACGACTTTTAGAGTGAAACTACAAATGAGTGAGAAAGGATACAAGAAGTCACAAATCGTATCGGTGTGATGTAGAAACTGCACCTCTCTGTTGATTTTTTCTAGCAGACGATACAGTTCAATAACAACCTGCAAACATGAAAAAAGACTCTTAATTAACACAGTCTGTGTCACCACTCTACCATTAAAGCAGCTGTGTCACAAATTTATCAAAAATACAGACAGCGAGAACTCCTACTAAACTGAGAAAAACATAAAAAATCACTACTTTAAACATTAAAGTAAATAACATAGCAAATACAGAAGGACTCACCGACGGACGAAACATGAAGAACTGATTGAAACGAATTGCAATTGTGGTTTTTGAAAATTTGTTAGCCTAACAAGTATTCAAAGTTCACTTTTGTTGTTCGTAACGTTTGATATAATGCTTAGACACGTATTTGTTTGACACGAAGCTCAGATATTGTCATTCACAGGTATTTTCTTAAGTTCCATAGCGACTTGAGGACGCGTAATTGACAATTAAGAGAATGAATTTGACAGCCGTGACACAAAGCCCCTCTAATTTACCACTCGCTCGTTACCGTACGGAGAACTACGGAGAGGAAATGTGGAAAGCGTTTGGGAAATGCGGACTTCGACGTTGTTGTTTCCCAAGTCACCAGATTGTTCCTCGTGTCATCCTTTGCAACCAGGGGTAAACGAAGGTGCCGGGTGAAATAATAGAGTTTAAAAGCGATGTTACACAGGACGATCTACAACGACGATTTTTAAGGCAACAGCGTTGGAACGAAACAATGGAATGTCGCAATGCTGTGATACACTGAAACGTCCCCTGTAACATCACCTTTAAGATGTCACGACGGTGATAACGTCGAACGTTTCAGTCTTTGCCGATACTGCACGACTACGACGTAAATTCAAGTTTTTCTAATTTCACTCACATTCATAGAAGCTTCATGTCAACAGCAACTGAATAAAAAAGGCTGTGCCATGGCTGTACAGTTCATTTTGTTAATATTAGGGCCATTTATACGAGAAAAAATAAGACGCGTCTTAAATAAGACGTGAACTTTCCGTATAAACGGCACATTTCGTCTAAAATAAGACGCGACTTAGCTAAGACGCGTCTTATTTTAGACGAAATGTGCCGTTTATACGGAAAGTTCACGTCTTATTTAAGACGCGTCTTATTTTTTCTCGTACAAATGGCCCTATTGTCAATTACACTTCCTTATGGGCTATGTAACATAACGTGAACGGAGACGGAAATTACTTGCAAACGAGAAAATCACTGGACAGCTTCTTGCCCAACAAATATACTTCCCAAGCATTACACCAACCGTTACAAACAACAAAAGTGAACTTTGAAAAATTGTTAGGCTAACAAATTTTCAAACACCCACATTTCAATCCGTTTTCATCTTCAAGATTGTCCATCCGTGCCTACTTTTGTCTCTGCTGTCTTATTTAAAACTTCTTTCAATTTTTTGAGCGATTATTTTTTTTTCACTCAGTTTGCTGGCAGTTCCTTCTTTCGGAATTTTGTTAAAATTCATGACACAGCTCCTTTAAGCTCCGGTTACAAGGGCCTTATCTACG
Source organism: Porites divaricata (assembly GCA_038088405.1). Taxonomy (NCBI): domain Eukaryota; kingdom Metazoa; phylum Cnidaria; class Anthozoa; order Scleractinia; family Poritidae; genus Porites; species Porites divaricata. The sequence goes on along the minus strand of JBBMOI010000001.1, from coordinate 21,323,861 downwards.
ACTATTTATGTAACACCTCAGTATGAACAGTTCAATTAGGATGTACAGTCGAACCCCGCTATTTCGAAGTCCCAAGGGAAATGGAAAAAAAGTTCGAAATAACCGGGGAAGAGTAAAATTCGTAACAATGAATCATTTTTTTAATAAAGTACGTACAGTACAGTATGAAGAAAGACACGGATTAAATAAAAATACAGTAATTATATGTCGGATAAATCAGCAGATGCTGTTGTATTGAAAAATCTTTGAATGTTCTGTTGTTTTTGGTTTTTTCTAATACTCTTGTCGATCTTGAATGAATAGCACAGCTGGAATTTCTTACAGGGACAATGCACGTGAGTCAAGTCATTAAAAAACAAAAAAAATCGGGGAAGTTCTTTCCTTTTTCCCCCGCGACCCTTAACTTCCCGAGCCAGTTATCACACTGCAAAACAAATAATTAGGGACGCGACTGTGAAAGAGTTTTTTTCAGCTGACAAATTCTTACAAGATGTGAAACGTAAAAGAAAACCCTGTTAAAAAGTAGAAGATTGGGTGAATACCTCTTGAAGACACCTTGGTCGTTCTTGTAGAAACCGCTGGAGAAATGGTCCAACAAGATGACATACGTAAAGAAATTGAGCTTCATTTGTGACAAGTGGTGATACACGTTCACGAACAAACCTTCAAACACGAAGTAATTGTACATTAGTTCTGTATTTGTAGAGGGCCAATGGTTTGCCATCTTTGCTGTTATGTGTTTACCCTCTATTATTATTATTATTATTATTATTATTATCATCATTATCATCATTATCATCATCGTTATCATCATCATCATCATCATCATTAATATTATTATTATTATTATTATTATTATTATTATTATGTTGCCGGTAAAAATGAGAAAAGAAACAACAACAAGTAATGACGGCGACACATTTCAATCAAGGTTCTCCCTTTCACTGGATTCTATTTCATTACGTTTTTGAATAACAATTCAACGAGATCTTTCATAAAAGGGGATTTTATAAACCTTTTTCCACTTCATGCAAACTGTTTTGCACACCGCACTAATTTATACGCAGACCGAAAATCTGCAAGTTACCACGCAATGGGCACCATAGTAGCAACTGAAACGTACTCAGTTCTATCTTAATTTCGACAGTTATCGTCATTTTTCGCATCGTGAAGGCTCATCGAGGGTCACGAGATAGTTCTTTCCATTGCGCTGACTGTCTCAAACATAGGCACGTAAAACGTGCATGAGCTATTTTGAATGCTTCAGTGTAACTTTAATGCTTCGGTGTAACCTTACCAAGAGTGATGAATCTACCCCTTTCATCCTAAATGTAGATTGGGTTTTTGTGCGAAATTGCGTATTGCAGTACATAACTGAAAACGCGAAACGCTCAGCTGAATCGATCCTCAAGCTATATATTCACTTTCTTCTGTCTTTCCCTGTTACATCTGGTGCAAGTTAAACAAATCGTTAAAGTGAAATAAATTTCTACTCACCAAACGTTAATTAGAAGGAAACCTCTAAGGTTTCCTCGGAGTTTCTTGAGCTAAAATGTGACTCATCGAATACTGAATAGTTACGAAATACCAGGATTTTTATCATTGTGGTTAGATGGTTGCATCATCATAATTCACGAGGTTTTCACGTGCGATTCTACTCAGTGAAACAGTCTTTAACTTCGACAACTTATTTCTTCACGTTTTAAAAGCTATTGCTTCTCAGAAGACAAGAGCCTTTTTTAAGGATTTGGTTGCAAAAGGAAACAGGTCTTCATACGTCCAAGTTACTATTTATCATTGTGAAAAGCTAATCTGTATGAGATGTACAGTCACACAGCTGGCACGTGAAAGTGTTGGACTTTGCCCCCTTTCGTCGTTCGTACGTGAGGGAATTCGAGTTATCACACAGTAAACTAGTAAACAGAATTATAAAAATAACTCACGCACACAATTTGCACGTGAAGATGTTGGTCTTTCGCCCTTTTACAATTCGTACGTAAAAAAAAGGCAAATTGTTTTACTACAAAATTTTCTCAAACCATATTAAAGAAATCACCTCGGCTTTATTACAAAAACATCTGCAATTAAATTATGTTTCATGCAACGTCAAGGTTGATAGCCTAACATTTATTAACTTCCAAGAAAATTATCAAACTGCCGAAATATATTTCTACTTGTATCATGTTACTCCACTCAATATAACAGTATTCCCTAACGCTACTGTTTCTACTTAAGTTACGCATCTTTATTAAATAGAACGAAAAAGGTCGGTTGAACTTTGTAAGCGAGAGAATAATATTTTTAAAGCTTGTTTACGGGATTAACAATACTCGATACAGCTTTCAGAAAAAAAAAGCTGCCTTTTAAACTTCTAAAACCACATTTTATAGGGCGCATACTTTCGAATTAAAGTCTTTATCTAAATATCAATTATTGCTTCACTGGAAGAGATTTGAAAATATATGATCTTTTATACTCTACCCAGTTGTAGCAGGTGAAACAGAACTCATACTGACATGCGTTGTATCGATAGCCGAATTAGGTCAGAAATGCCCCGAAGCTGCAACCATACTTAAATATGAACCCTTAAACAGCTGCATCACTGTTCACAGCGTTTGAATCAAGAAGATATTTTATGTAATGCTTCCAAACACCTGTACCCGTAATAAAAGACGAAAAAATTGTAAAGGATCAAGACGGCGGTCTCAAAGTGCCCTTGTTCGACCTTTACCAATGCAATGTTTAAATAGATGCCAAGAACTCATTGGTTCCTAAGCATCAACTCATAGTACCTTCAACCTTATTGGCTCTTGCAACAAACATCCCAACATACAAAGCCACAAAGCCACAAAGATACATACGCTTACACCACTGACATATGAGCTATTTTTTCAAAATAGCTCAAAAATGAAAACAAAAACACAGAACCTCACAAAGCAGTTTGAGAGCTTCGATTCGAGGGAAAACGCAAGTTGAGGTTGAACTACAAGTTTAGCCAAAACCGGTGTTACTTATTTATTCAAATAATTCAAAAGTTGTGTTTCTCGACTTGTGCTCGGTGTCACAAACTTGTTATTTACTTTTTTTAAAAAATTCAATTCAACACAAATACCTCTCATGCTGACTCTCTTATTTCCATCTCTAGTTACAAAAGGAAGTTTAGGAAAATCGGGTAAACTCAACACACAAAGCAGGTATTAACAGATAAATAAGAGGAAGGTGAATTCTCCATGGAACGATGACAATATACTTACTCAGGGACCTGACTTAGCTGACCGATACTTGCATGATGCCACAGCGCATGCGTGACTGCCAGTACATAATCCGCATTGGTCTCTGAATGCATGGCCACATTGGTGGAAAAATCTAACAACGAGTAGGGGAAAGTGGCGCCTTTACCCAAATCCTCGAGCATGACGGGGGCCGTAGATACTTCCCGCACGGTGAGATCCTTTGTTAGAGCCTCGCAGATTTTTTCATACACCGTGCTCCAGTAAGGTTTCTGATAAACAAAAAGAGAGGTCTGGCCTCTTTAGTAAGAATTTTTATAGGGGCTATGCCGCAGGATATTGCTTTTTTATGTCAATTCTGTGCTACAGAATTGGTCATTTTTGCAGGCATAGCATTAAAACTTGAAAACGTTAGCCCCATTTTCCATTTTCACGTGAATCCATGTTTACTTTTACCACCTATTTCAACAGACGACAGAAAACAGTTTCAATGCCTAAATATTGTCTTAATAACAAAACTGGACCATTACTTTTGGAATTCAGTTGATGAAAATAAAAGCTTTTAAAAAAGGTAGCAAATAGCCTGAAATAGCCTCTTTGAGAAAGCTTTTTCACGGTCTTGTAACAGTAAATTAACTGTATAAGCCTCCCTGACCAGCTTAACAACATGAAAAATGAAGTGGATAAGAAACAGAGATTTACCGGAAGTGACGACAAAACCAATCCCACAGCATTGATCCATTCTGAGATGTTTGTTCGAATGTTAGCGTTGTTAGTGAGGAAGCTTCCTTTAAATATGACGTCAAACAATTTATTCCCCACTTCTGGTCCTTTGACAGGTAGGGCCATTAGCTCCACCCACGTTGCATAAAGCGCATGCGCAGCGGGGTTTGCAAACTCGTTGAACCGCCAATCACAAGCAGGGAATGGAAACGGGCTTTTTCCAGCAATAGCTTTGCATCGTTAAGGAGTTTATCTTCCACTTCACACATCTCAACGAAGCCCTAAAATATACAACGCTAGTACACTAATCACACATCCCTTACACACATGAAAAGACTTCACTACGCTTAGTACAACGACATCCAAATATACGCTCTTACAGGGTCTTGTTATTGCTTGCAACGAGCTGAAAATTGCCCAAATTGTTCAAATTAACCAACTCTTTTAACTCTTGAATATAACTTGTGCATACGGTGATGCCTTCTATGGCTTAACTCGTATGCCATTCAGCAAAAATGTAAACAATGACGTCAACAAAGATTCACTGGTTGGCCAGAGGAATTACAAGACAATTCACATACCGTAAAATTCTGAAAAATTAATAAGGCCCTCATAACGGTAACGCAAAAAACCCTCCGTTAAATCAGCCCTCCAAATATAAGCCCCCCCCGGGTGCTTGTACTTGGAAAATTGCCCTTAAGTACAAAGTTTAAACACAGCAAAATCAGTAAACTTACTTCCAACTATATGGCTAGCCCAATGGATTTTGAAACGCAAATTTCCCTCCTTATATAAGCCTCTCCAAAAATAAGCCCCTCAAAAAGGGCCTTTGACAAATATAAGCCCCGAGGCTTATTTTCGGAATTTTACGGTACCGTTGACATTAGAAGCTTGCAGTTAGCTGCTATAAAGAAGCCGAGGCTGAGTGCATCTAAACATACTTTAGCCAAGTGATGAATAATCTCTATTTTACTGTGATGATTGTTTAACAAGCAAACAAAACAAAGGATACTATCCACAAGTCTACCAATCAAAAAGCAGTAATAAGCAAGATCCGGGGTCCACGATGTATCGTCAGTTCTGGAAAGATATTCTAAGTATCCCTCGGAAAGACACCTGTTGATTCAACAAGTGTATATCAACAAGTTCATGTCTGACTTGTAATACTGCCAGTAAAAACCCGCGAGTAAGAAGTTAGCCTGAACAGGTTCTTACATAAAAGCACAAATTTAGGCTATTTGTGTTCTTAAATAGGTTCTTATTTTCTAAGGAGAAAAATACACTGCAGCTAAGAGTATATACACCTCCGCTCGTATTATATGCTAAACCATCGAATAAGAGGTTTATTATTCCACTACAAAAAAAATTGCTATTTGGCAATTGGTTTCTAATTTTTGGTAAGAGTATTCAGAAACATCCTGATTCCGTCTGGGAGAATGACGTTAACAATGAGCAAAATGTTCGCGCTTATTATGCCAAACCATTGAATGAGAGGTTAATTATGCACTGCAAAAGAAAAATGTTATTTTGGCTTCTGTTTTCTAGTAAGAGTATCCAAAACATCCTGATTCTGTTAGCCATAGTTGCTCCTTCTCCATCCGCCGGTATTCGCCCTGCTGTAAACCGGTTAAACCAGGACACTACAGTGTATTACGGCCTCGTATTTTGCTTGTTCTCTTGACCTTATATGGTAAAATGACATAATAGTGGAATAATAATTAGTGGTATTCAACTTATTCCTCATTCAAAATCTGCATTCTATTACATTGCAGTTGAAGCGATAAGACACCTATGTCTCCAAAGAGGATCCTGAATGTTAAAATAAGTTTCAAATTTTAGGGTTAACAGGTTCTTGGACATAGTGGGGGCCTAAGAGGTTCTTAAAGAACCCGGTTCTTACTCGAGGGTTTTTACCGTATCTAAAGATTACCGAAGCAAATATTTCCAAAACTAATGGAACAGCTAAGGTACAGTGCCATTCTGAGGTGAAACTGAAAGAGCAGATTAGACCTCACCTTCTCTACGGCCCCGTCCACACGGAGCGGAACATTTTGGAAAACGGAGAGTTTTTCCGTTGTAGGCCCTGTCCACACTAATGCGTTTACGTTTGAAAACGCATACATTTCGATGCGTTTAGGCTTTCCGTCCATACTAATACGCTGAGCGTTTTCATCGAAAACGTATCGATTAGTGTGGACGGTCGAAAACACATCAAAATGAAAACGATGACCGAAAATATCGCAGGCGCGTTCATGCGCATTGAGTTCAACTTAAGTCACAACGTGCAATCGTGATTCTATTGTTTCGAACGTTTTAGTGTGGACCGTCGAAAACGCATCAACACGGTGGTGTGGACGAGAATTGATCTACAGTCAAACCTGTATTAAGCAAACCTCTATTTAGCGGTCACCTACCAAAGTCCCGGAAATCATTTCCCTCGATTACTGTAAAACTGCCCTGTATTAAGCGGTCACCTCTATTAAGCGGTCGCGGTCACCTTTTCCGAGGTCCCAACGAGTTATTTTCTATTGTCTTCACCTCTATTAGATGGTCATTTTGACAATATGTACCATACCAGTGTAACAGATACAGTGTGTATGGAATTTATTAGTCTCATACTTCCTTTCTTTTGGCACAAGAAGAAGGAAGAGACACTTTGATGTCATTTTCTTGTGGGATCAGTGGATATTTCGCTTTGTCACCATCTTCATTTACTTGAATAACTGTTAGGTTTTTCACACATGTATAAAACGGTCAATCTGTGTAAAGCCATTTCCCAAGGGTGACCGCTTAATACAGGTTTGACTGTACACGTACACGTTTCGATGACAACGAAAACGCATTAGGGTGGACAGGGCCTTAGCCTTCCGTCCACACATGAACGGCGTATTCGGGTTCCAAAAAGGCAGGTTTTCAAAAACGGTCCCCGGAGTGAAGATTTTTGAAAACGCCGGCTTATCGGCTTTGCATTTGCGCATTTAGCCTTATCTGTTTTTATCCTATTTAATGATTGTTTTTCATGTTATAAAGAAATTGTATGTGTTTAGTTAAATTGTTTAGCCGATGCCAGTATTTTATTTCATAATTTAGTCATATATTTTTAAATGTGGTCGTTTTCATAGGTCTTATTGGCTTCCATGGGCTCCTTTGCCTGATCAAATAGGATATGTCATAACATCATACAGCTCATCCTCAGTAAGGCATTTTATCGTATCTCCACTGTTTCAGGTTTTTCGTGTGACGCTACGTGTGGTGCGCATTTTTTCGAAAAAGGAGAAAAAAAAGCTCCGTTTTCAAAAACATCCGGATGCGAGCGTACAGAGTCTTACAAGAAAACATGCAGTGTTCTCCTTATCAGGCGGTAACCGATAAAACTTACCGCCTGAAGAAACACTTCTTACTGCCCGCAACCGCTTGAAAGTTTACTAAAATTAAAAAGTTGTTTTCAAAAATACGCAAGGTGTAATCCGATCCGATCAAGGAAATGAATGAATATATGAAAAAGTGCTTAAGTATACACAGCTTTTCTTTTTATGGGCCACGCATTTTGAAAAGAGAACAGTGAATACAGAGTAAAATTATTGGGATCGAACGTTTTAAACGGCGGATTTCCGTAAAAGAGGTCTTAAAATGAGGGAATGACGTTTCAAAGAACTTAGCTTCTCCTAGGGTGGGGCCATGTCTGTCACTCCACTACACCCTCCCCCCCAGGAAAGTACACCTATGGCACACATTCTTTGCCTTGCCGATCATAAATGGTCCCTTACCCGCTAAGCTAAAATTTAGGGAGAATACTGAACATGTGGGCCTGTTTGCCTCACATGCGACTATAAATGCCTTAAGTCCTTTAACTTTCCTTTGAACTTTGGTCAGCAGTAATAAGGAAAATTCGCGTCAATTCGAAGAATTTTTCACTGCTATTTCCTTTATTCTCGCTACCTCTATGTTGTCTTCCTCTTTGCTGGTCTTTGCAAAGGAGATTTCAACCCACTATTCAGTGCTATTAAACAGGATAGCCCTCCCTCTCTGACTGCCAACACAAAAGGTCCGACCTTCGAGTAGCTGTTAACCAATCATAGAAAAAGCTATTGCTCACCAGTCTGAGGGAAGAACATCTCTCCGTGCACCTATTGCGAGTAACAAGACATTGATGAGCTTAAACAACGACTACGACGACGGCAATGAAAACGTCGCCAAAAAATTGAATTGGTGTCCATTCAAACCATATCGTGTCTATTTTGACCAGGTCAATTTGTCAAATGTAGGCGATTTTCCCTGGAGTTGAATTCTTAAGGAATTTATACTTGTTCAAAAAAGGAAAGGAAAATTCGTCGTCCTATGTTCGCGTCCTCCATAAAGCATCGCATTAGGAGGTTTCAAAACGTCGTGGTGGTGCAGTAGTGGACGTCAAAGAAATGTACTAAAAAGAGTGATGCACATACAGAGTTGTTGTTTTGCTCATAAAATCACAATTGTTTTTTGATGCTGTCGTTGTCGTCGTCGTCGTACGGTCGTCGTGGTTCAGTGCTTATAAGCTCCCTATTTACACACAAAACTCACAGTCCAAGCTGACATGCAGTTCAATATAAGTAGCCCTGAGAATGTACAAGATGGTCTTGCTCTTAATCAGCAAATTGATCTGGCAGTGCCAGCTTTTAGTATCTCACGTCAACAAATTTTAAAATGTGGTTGATGAAATACACTGCAACCACATTTATGGAACTGAGAGACAAATGTATGAATTACTGAATCAGTGAGTTAAGAAGATCCGAAAAGAAAATCCTTCTGAAACCCGGACTAAATATGGAGTCAGCCACAACTCCTTAATATACCTTGTGTTATTAGTTTGGTTTATTTTCAACTGTTAAAGCTCATCTGAAGATCAGAGAGGCTATTGCCAGCACATAGATTATTTTGGTTTAGAAAGTTATGATTTCATGTTTTCCGTTTACAAGCAAACTTACCGATAATAGCTCCGACCAGTTTTTTCTTCAGGGCAGGTTTGTCTCGAAGACAGTGCTCGTAGTAGTGCAGTGTATTGTACAAGAATGTTACAGGACGATCTATAAAACAAACAAATACTTTATTAGACAAATTACAGTGCAACTAAAATGGATAAGCTTTGGTATTCCGAGCCTTGAGAGACAAGAAGCAAAAGATAAGAGTGGTTGTGAAAGAACGTGTTGAATTTCTCATTTTAACTTCGCTAAAAAATCTGGCTTTTTCAGCTAATGAGACGCGAAATAATTTTTAAAAATTGAAGTTATGGGGGAAACACAGGGTGCTTTTCATTCCACCCCCGGCAAAACCTTCTAGCTCTCTAACCGCTCGGTCACGCAGCCTCTTCTCCTCTTAAAATCAAAACCAATCGTTCAATCGTGATTTTTTGTCGCACGCGTCTTCCCGTGCTTTGGCGCCGGCTACGCGTTGATTGGTTCCTGACGTTTTTGTATCTACTGTGAGTGTCTGGTTTAATTTCCTTGTATGAAAACCTCTTTCAAAGACTCAAACGCAGAGTTCTCAAACGCAACATTTTAACAGTCATCATATCTCGTAGTTTCGGCCATAGCAAAAAACGTCTCGTCAAATAGGAAACTATTTAGGCAATTATTTTGTCGAAGCTCAAATGACAAAATGAGGCAACAAACCGTGAAATTTATACAAGCATCCTAGATGATCAAGAAGACTTTCAAGCGATTTGTACACCGGCGAAAGCTCCAGGAAACGTTGGATAACGATATCAAACACCTGAAAGCATAATAGGTCAGTATATGAAAACAACACGATAACATTTCTAACAAAAAATGCGTTTTCTAAGAGTATTGTGTCTCGTAATAAGAAACTGGGAGAAGTGGTTCGTTTTTCTTCTTATGACATATGATTACCCAGGATTCTCTATACTACTCTCAAACGAATCCTTAGGCTACGCTACGTTCACAGGGCGCTGGAGGTATATTTTCGACCGGCTGAACTTGTACTATTTGGTCGCCTAGCACCCATTTCGTAATAAGCCTTCTCCAACCCATGCAGCCAAGAGGCGCCTGAGAACTTACCGGTAGAAACCTCAAGCACACATTACCAAAGTAAATGGGCAAGTATTGTACTGTAGGTACAGATGCTCCAGCGAATTCCAGCAACCCTTCAAAGTAGAATCTCTCAGGATAGCTCTGAAAGAAACACATTCGAGCAAGAAACATTACTACTTGTTTACAAGAGGGGGTTTTAACTACAACTGAGGGTGGTGAATTCGACCCACGGCCGAAACGTAAAACTCTGAACGATCTCAGCAAAAGTCAACAAGCTAAGGAACCTGAAGTCCGCGCCAAATCGGAAAAATTAGCACGGTTAAACATTATTGTATTGATTCATTTTTTCACGCGCTATTCTGTAAAAGCACCAAAATAAATAAAAAAAATAAATGTATAAAAACTGAATCAAGCGAGATAAACTTGCAACTTACAGTGTGATAGGCCATGTGTTTCTGATGCCAGTCACTTTGAAGCCAGTGTTGAGGAGAATTCTAAGAAAAATAAACGTATGACCTTGAAATGAAAGCGCGCGAACAAAACAGAAACGACAAACGAACGGAAATAGAGCGATTTGATTGGTTTATCGAACGGACAGACAAACGCGTCTGGCTTTTCATTGGTTAAGCGAACGCTCAGGTGAAAAAACTTCATGCCCGAGAACTTTCTAGAAATCAACCGATACTTCGCTTTGACGTCATACTACAACACGATTGGCCAATCGAACAATGCCTTCTCCATATTAGGGTTTCTTTGGCGGGAAAACAAAGAGGCCATGTTTTGATCTTTTCATCCATTGGCTGATGAAACAAAGAACGAACACTTACCGAAACCTTTTTTCAAGGTCATACGAAAATCGCTCTATCTATAATTAAAATCAAGTGCAGAAAGACAGGTATGAAATTTTTACGAAAGATATATCCTAGTACACGAGCAGGGGTGTTTTATCAAGTTTCAAACACGAAACGCGGTCAATAATTCCAAAAGGAATGACAATGAAAGCAATATTACTTCTGTGTATATGATACACATATGGCTGAGTTTTACCTCCGTATTTTTGGCCCGGATGATAATAAACTTTAAGGATTGTAGTAAGAATGAAAAGATCTTAAAGCTGTTCACTTAGGTCGGATTTATCGCGCGAAACTTCTTCACTGCGTGGGTTCTCGCGGGTTAACCCCCCTCCCCTTCTCTTAATCCCACCCACACTCTGATCCCGCCAGCTACTCAGGCTACTGTTCAATATACTCGCAGTTTATGACTTAAATCACCGGGCTGTGCCTTGTAGTTAAACATTGCTTAAAATGCAGTAGAGAATTCCAAGAACCATAAAACGTGTACAAAACATACCTCTCTTATGAAAGCATTAACACGAGTTCTGAATTCATTTGGTTTCAATAACAGTAGCTGAATAATGAAGAAGCAAACTTGAGCTTCATTTCCCTCATGGCTACGTAATGCCTGGAAACAGAAAAAAAAAACGATAGAAGACATTTGCTCCTAAGCAAACGAACTTTCACTGGACAATCAAAGAGTGTGGACAACGCTAACGAATAGCACATCTAAGTTTTAATTATACCCATTTTTATCTTTGCGACAAAACAGCCTGAACCAAACAAAAACCATATAATTGCTAGTTTTCTGTTTGCCACTCTCTTTTGTCTGGCGCCGGCTACTGTTTTACAACCGAAAAACTATTCAGTCCAAGCAGAAAATGAAACATTGTTGTCCTTCTTTTGAATGCGCTTTTGAAGACGGTGACTTGAGCCGATGTAGTTTTTCCCCAAGTACTTAAATACAAATAATGTCCAATTTAGTTCTGTTTATATTCCAAATGAAACAAGACTTTAGAAATACTGAAGAAAAACAGGAAGCAGCGACTACCTCTATCCATACAATTAAAACAGAAAAAGGCAACAAGCTTTCCTCAACTTCAGTAACGTGTTGATTTTAATACGTCGGTCATAAAACATGTTACAAGGTAAGCGATATCAGCATTCTAAACGAACAGCCCAAAGTTGTAACATTTTCTTTTTCCTTGAAGCTTGAAGCGCACATAGTGTTTAGATGCTAAACACTAATTCGGGAAACTGACCTTGTCGAATGCTGGTTCCATTTCCAGAGTACTTACTATTAATAAAGGTAATGGTTACTCCTGAACATTTTACATTGTTGTGACCATTTGATCCACTTAAAGAGGCTGAACCAGTGATTAAAGCTTCTATGGAGTAAGTAACGTGTCGTTTTAGTAAGAGTGCCTCATCAAACAACACTTCAAACCCAAAAAAGTGGCCCAGCTTGCTCGATAAAAGTTCGGTGGCAAACCATCCAGTCTTAGACAAAAACAATGACCTATTTTCAGCGTTTTTTATTTCTAAATCCACCCAATAACTGTTGCTCTCACTGCCAAAAAGACGCAGGCCATGCAAATAAATATCCCTGTCTGTAGACACGTTTATACAATCTCTTAAAGAACCATAACTCCAGCTGTGGTGTGCCACTGTGTCGAATCTACAACAATGTTGAATTTCGCCCAGATAACCCGATCTTTTATGATCTGGGAATCCTACGGGACAACTTAATGACACCGAATTCACGTGCTTTATGACGCTGACAATTTCTTTAGTCGTTAAGATTTTACTCTCTAAGGCCACTACTGCAAATTCGACTTGATCCATTGTAGGGAAACGTATGGCTTTGACGATTTTTTGTCCAAGAATTCTCCTTTTAGTTTCTCCATCTGCTGGCAAACCTTGTCGATCGCATTCTTTTCTTGCCCATGAATCAACAGCACAGAACAACTCGACCTCCTTGATGTTTAAAGTGTCTCTCACGATTATTGCTTCAAGTAAGGATCTCCCAATTGTCATAAATCCGTTACCAGGTTTGACAACCTCTTTCGTCTTTTCATCGACCACTTTCCAGCACCGATCCACCAGGTTTTGCTCTTCATATTTCTGAGCTAAAGGCAAAATGCTGAAAACGTTAGACGGATCTAATTTATCTTGTAAATATTCCACGCACTTGTCAGCGAGTGAGGGCAGAATGTACTTCTTCGACAAATATAGTACACCGATTACATTATCTTCCGTCAAGTTCACCTCATCGCAGTATATGAAACGAAACAACTCCAACAGACTCTCGTAATCACAATCCGGCAGTTCAATGGTGTCGCTAGACTCCGCCAGTTCACCGTAAAACATGGCTTCAAACACAGGACTGCCAATCGCCAGGACAAACTTGTGAGCTGGAATCACTTTCGTTCGTCTACAGTCACAATCCGCTTTACGAATAGAAAATTTCAAATCGCTAAATCGATCATTGTTGAGCATAAACTTGGTTCGCTCTCTGATAGTAGATCTTGTGTTATGCATGCTCATCTCCAAAGCAAACACAACGGTAGAAATCTGAACTCGCAAGAAAAACTTGACAAAGGTAGCTCACCTTAGCGTTTGATCATAAAGAATCGCTAGTATCGAAAGAATGCTAATATGCATTCTCAACTCCTTAGAAAAATTTAAATATTGAATTACTTGGTCAGAATTTGCACTAATCACGCACTTTAACGCGTTTTGAAAAAAAATCAAACACCACCAAAACAGATTGCACGTTATCTTGTTAAGTTCATAAAAAGGAAGGAGAAAAAATGTTAATCTTTAATTATAGCTTTCCATCCCCCCAAAATAATACGTTATCATCCACATAATCTTCACAAACACTTATTTAAAGGGCGTAATTGACCTTTGAAATTAACCTGTCCACCCCATGCAAAAAATGAGGCAAAAAATTAGTCATCAAAGCTGATTGGTGTCATTCATTTTGTGGCTTTTCCCCAAGGGTATAGTAATCATACACTTGTTTTTAAACACTCTACGTTTATCACAGCTGAACGTTTAAATAATCCCAGTACAGTTATTTTCAAAACAATCAATGGCAATAAAAACATAGATTGCACATACTGACTCGATAATGAACATAAGATTCCAAATTTATTACTTAGACAAGATCAAGAGGATTCTTATAAAAAGGCAGCTTTTCACGATATGACATAAGTCAAGACAAGCGTACTATCTCCAGATTTCTTGTCCACGCTGTAATGCTCGCCCAATGAAAACACATTCTGTTAAAACTTTGGTTCGAACGACCACTAAGTATAAGGATCGTTACACACGAACATTTTCAAACCAAGGAACGGAAGATCGAAGGGTTATGTGTTCTGGACTACAGCAGACTCCTACGCAGGCATTCCTTGTGTTGTCCCAGAGATGATTGCCGTGCAACTTCTCCTTAGAATATCCAATACAATTTCCAACAGATAGGGAGTGAGAATAGGCAAATTTATCAGCCAAAGGAAGTTATATTGATATAACCCAAAATTCTCTTATTCAGCATTCAATAAAATGTATAGCAGTTAGAAAGGAGAATTACTAATCAGATCTTGGGAGTTAAAGGGTTAAAGAATTGAGTATTAACTTACCAAACAAAGTACAAGTCTGTCCAAGGTGACAACGTTATATTTCCATATAAGGTCATTTAGGTGCAAGATACACTGTGTAAAGAAAGGAAGGAATAATCATCGCTCCATTATTACATCGGCAAATAGTCATTTGTAGTTATACCCTTGAGAATGTATATGTTTTTGCTTACTATCAAGCAAAATCAATTTGTAAAAAAACCATCTTATCCTTTTTACAGTGAGAACGCGGTATGCGACAAATGCAGACAAGGGAAACTTGCAAACAAGGGAAACATTGTTGTGAAATCATTCCACAACAACGTTTACCTCGTTTTAAACCTGCCAGCGTGCAAGATTGCAGTCTGCACACAAGTCCCACCCCATGGTGAAATTTCAATGTTACGAAAAAGTGGGGTGACAACTGCCAACAGATTGCCAACAGATAACCGCCAAGTGACCAACAGTTAACCGACAGTTGACCGACCGTCGGCTAACAGTTCAAATTAGAAAAACTGTCAGCCGACTGCTGTCGGTCGTTTGTCGGCCGACTCTCCGTCGTCTGTTGGCCGACAGACAACCGACAGATTTTTGGGCAGCTGTTCTTACGCGCACATCAAAATGCTTGACGGTGAGAAAACAGTGAGTAAATAGCGACTAAGAAACAACTGAAAACTTCGACCTATAAGACCAGTAGGGCATATTTGGATTATTACAGACCTTTAAATTCGAGGACGAGATTTAACTTAACTATGTTTTTTTGCGTATTCTTAAAAAGTATACACCCTGGACAAGCTTCACTGTGCTTTTTTTATTATTATTTTTTTAAAACATAAGCAAGCGAATATTAACGTTAAAAGCCGACGTTTCGGTATCATCATGACACCATTCTCAAGGCAAAATGAATAAGTAATGCGAAGATTTGGTTTCTATAGTCTCTACAAATTAGCATAATAACAAAGGATCACAAGTTCTTCAAGTGAATACCTTTGCGCGAATCGAGTCCGCCTGCACGTTTAGGGATGGTTTGAGGTAAGTTAGCACTGTGAAGGAGGTTAAGCTCTCTCAGTACCGATCGCAAAATGATAAAACTTCTATTATCACTGTATCATCCGACCTTCGACATTTCCGACATTCTCGCTAAACCCCGGATTGGTTTGACGACGACTATAACTTTTTTCCATCAAAATAACGCAAGTTCACGCGCGCACGCACGCACGCACGCACCACTTAGTAATGAGAAAATCTCGTTCTCGTAGTCGTTCTCGTCTTAGCGGATTAGGTAGAATTAGCAACGATCGAGACGACGGCGACGGCAACGAGAACTTTGAAAAAGCAATGAGTCGGTTATTTAAACGAAGTCTAACTTAGACCGCGGTTTAAGAAATCTTTGGACTTCTGGATCTCGTCCATAGTGGATTATTATTTTTAAGAAGACAAATGCTTTTCTAGTCTATGCCATATCCTTTCATGAAACTGTTCACGATAAATGGTGTTTATATCAAAGCGTTCGGCAAACTGAAAATGGCTTAGAACGCGGTTTTGTTAAACACTGGCTAAACTGCGTTTACTGTATTAATTTCACGTTTTAAGGAGGACTTAAACAAGCGACGAGGAATTTTTCTTTCTCTATAAAAACTTGAGTTCGGTTTCCCAAGAAATCAACTCCACGAAATACGCCTACAATTAACATTTTCGGGGAATTGGAATAAATGCGACAAACGGTTTGAAAAACCGCGAATTCATTTTAAAAGTGACGTTTTCGCCGTCATCTCCGTCGTCGATGCTTAAGCCTGGTTTTCACTAGCGCATAAACACAATCACATGTGTAAGCAAGTGAAAACTGGGTCAACATAAGCATAAGAATAATAAGCACAAGAAAAACGGACAAGTTCCTACTTCTTGCGCTTATGCTTATGTCGTAGCTTTGACTAGTGGAAACGGGGTCGACATAAGCACAAGCATAAGCACAAGGCCGTGGACCAATCATAGGTCACTTTGATCCAGACCTTATGCGAACAAATCAAAAGCAATATGGCGGACGCTTCCTCCGCCATCTTGTTTATCATCGGGTTGAGGAGAGCTGGGATCAAGAATTCAGTCAAATATGCCATTCTGCGCATGCGTATGTCCTTAAGCTTATGCTGTTAGTAAAATGCTACTAGCGAAAACCGGCTTAAGGCTCCCTATGAAGGTCCCTATTTTGACACTAAAAGCGGTTCTAATATAAAGAAAAAAGGTACAAAATTTTACACTTTCCTACATAATGTTTGGCTGTGTTTCTTTAGGTATCGCATCGAAACAGTGAATTACAAACTGTTCTCTCCAACCTTGTTCACATGTTTTCCTCCAACAGATGTAGAAAACTCGTGCACTAGGTAATCAGCAAACACTCTCACGTGAGCAGATAACGCACGTGCTCCCAAGCGCTCCAAAACTCTGAATTAAAGAAAATCATCATAGGTAAAAAACAAGACCAAGTTAGAAGGTGTCATATTTTGCGCCCTTACGAACAACCTTCTATTACTGGACCGGAGATTTCTTTCTCCCCAAAATGTACATGCTATAAACTTAATACGGCTCCTACCTCTAACAGATTTGAAAATTTTTGCACCATCAAATACCAGAATCACGTTTAAAATAGCGAAATGTGATATGTCTTAACATTAACAGTTATATTTACGTGTCATAATTCCGAAGTATTTGCATGTAATTAATGACCCGCCTTGTAATTCAGTTTGCGCTGCAAAAAGGTTGAATAAACGATTATTATTATTATTAGTATAATAAGGTATCGCAGGCTTCTTTACGCAATTGCTTAAATTGCGTTTCACTGCGACGATCATACCTTCATTTCATTTCATTTCCGCAGTTCATATATGATTCATTTCATATATCATTAACATTAGTATTATTATTATTATTATTATTATATTATTATTATTATTATTATTATTATTATTATTATTATCATTATTATCACACGGACACCTCTGTAATGTGGACCCTTGCGACTTACGTCCCTTTTGTGTCGTATTATCGAGGTTTGACTGCACTGGGAACGTAACCTCAGCCCCGCATTTAGGATGCTTTTCTATGGTTATGTTGACCAGTGGTATGGTGATTCTGCCTTCTGATAACCTACTAGCCAAGTCGCTTCGATCCCCTTTTTACGATAAGGTGATCAAAGGTTCTGATACCCTACTAGTCGAGTCGCCTCGATCTTATTTCCCGACTCATATCGAAAAGATCAAAGCGACCTCACTGATCTATACATATATTTCGCAATACATTACACTTAAAACTTAAGGTAAATTCGATACATGATCTCTTTGCGGCAACACACACAGATTACGTAGGCTCCCTATGTGTTTACCAACGCAAAAGCCTGCTAATGCTAAAGGAGTTAGCTTCATGAGTTCTGCGCATGACTATAAAATTCGGTTACTGACTCACCTGTGACAACCAGGATTAAGACGACCGGACTCAAGTAACATCTTCCATAAAATACTGCAACGCAAAACGTAGTCATTTGCATGTGATTGGATACAAAAAATGGAAGCATTTTCTTAAATAAAATCCCGTCCACACGAGTAAACGTTAGGTGCGACAAATTCATTTGCTCGTGTACACGGACGCCGCAGAAAATTTTACGTTACAAACCCGTTTCCACCGCGCTGGCAATTTCTCTACTTAAAGAGACATGCACGATAGCAAGGCCAAGGGGTTAAGCGGTGAGTAAAAAAACAAACAAACAAAAGAGGCTCATCAAGTGAAACAATATTACTGGCATTTCTACAGTTGCACGTCTTCCTGTTTATTCACAAATCACTGCTTGCAATAAATGGACTTGAAAGGAGGTAAACCTACCATATGAAAACATTTGTCGATGATGGACCCGCAAAATGATCAAGGAGTTCATTTTCTGACGTCATTGCTAAAGAAAATCAAACAAGCAAAGCGTGGACTAAAATTAGGCATCAGGCATTTATGAAACATATCGCGATTGACTGCCTTATTCTAGGCTGTTAAAATATGACTAAGGTCATTAACAATTGAACAGGGTCTTTTCTATATCTTAAAATTCATTTGGAAGTGAGACAAAGAGGACACATATCGAGTAGGGTGTTTTCCGCTGAAGATGTGGGATTTTAACCGATAAGAAACGCAACGTAGAAATATCTGGAATGAATAATAAAGACGACTATACGCAAAATTAGGCCTCGTTTAAGCTAAAGAAATCTGCACAACAAGAAACATGATACCTCTTTTTACCTGACGTGGACCATTCCGCTGTAAGAAGAGTATCCAAAATAGTATACTAAGGGCGATTACCATTCGTCAGAACTGGCCGGCCTGGCTAGTGCAGTCGTCGTAAAAAGAATTCCGCTATCAATTAGGACTATACAGCCACATCAATCTATTCCTAATTATTAATATTGAATCATTGGATAATGCAATTCTAGAGCTCTGATTGGCTTAGCGATATTGGTATATGAGCCATTATACCATGCTCTCGAAATAAGGTAACTCTACGTGTCTGCTCAAAATTAAAAACAAGCTGAAAATCGGTTGTTTTTACCAATAAAGTCGGGAAGAATTCCCCATATTTTGTGGGCGTTTTTAATAAAACAATTATTCCACTCCTGCTTCTTGGATATGAGATGATTATAGCCAACTTGGCGTCGTTGGCTATCTACCATTTCATCCAACGCGCACTCTTGGAATAATTGTTAAATGGCATGCTCGACACTTGCGGGGAGGGGGGGGGGGGGGGGGGGGGGTTTAGGGAAATTATTTCTAGAGAAAACTAATATTCAGTTTTTAAAATGACCGGTTGGGCCGACCAGTTCTGAATTTTGGTAAGCGCCCTAAGAAAACAAGTCGTCCCTCGATTGACTAAACTTGCCCGTATTATGAAACAAGTACTTACATTTCCATCTCCTGTACTCTTCCTCAACTCGTTGTTTTAACACTTGTTTCGTCTCTTGACGAAGAGAGTTTGGCGGGTAAAACTGTTTTAGCGGAGCAGGAAAACATTCCAGGGTGTGGCTGGCCCAACTAAACAACAACAAATAAGGGGAGGTGTTAACAAAGCAAACCAAGAGCCGATCGCAGGATCAAAAACTTATTCTTCCTAAATGCCTTGTTAGTGTACCAGGAAACGACTGTTTTAACCCTTTAAGCCCCAGTATCCACATACAAATTCTCCAAACTGATCTCCATACATTTCCTTAAAGAATTAGTGGAGAGAATTTGTTCAAAGATCAAAGTATTTTCTCTTGGGTGATCATTTTATTGATTCTCATAACTTATCTCTTTACAGTGTATGGATAATTGTAAGGAGAAGATTGATCTTGGACACTATTGGGACTTAAAGGGTTAATGGTGCTGGCGGTGGTTTGTCTGTATCGACCCCAGTTGAAAATAAGGTAGTGTGAGAACTATAGAAAAAGACAATCTGTGCATCTTCGTTAAGTGACCATATTCCATCGCACAAGTCGAAGACTGATTACGACATCATGTGATGAATGAATGAACTTAACGTGTCAAAATCTTTTAGCTGGCCACAAGTAGCCTACTAATCGGAGACACCTAGTTCATAAAATCTATTTAATAAGCTTAAGGTGGCTGAACACAGTTTTGGCAGTTTCTGAGTATATGTCATTTGCCAACTTATGGCAAGAGAAGGGTTGCAGCTCACAAGCTGAAACTTGGCAAGTGGAAAATATATTAATGAAAGATTTTGATTCACAGGTAAAATTCGACATTTTCGTAGTTTCCATGGCAACATGAACGATTGAATACAACCTTAAAACTTCACTTTTGCTCAGTTTACATAAAATTCGCTCATTAGATTTTCCTATAAACTTGCACACAGCGTACTATAATTAATCATTACCATTTGAAACTTATTTGACCAACTTTTAACAGACGGGTTCTTAGATAATCAATAATATGATTGTACTGTAATTATTAAATGTGCCACAAAATTCGTCTGTTCAACTTCCATTTTAGAGTTCTAATTATTGAAAGTGCGATAAAAGTAAAAATTCTGCCAAATATCACAAAATTTTAACGAGTAGATTTTGAAACATCGTCTTCTGTGTACCATTGCTTTTTCGCCGCCATGTTTGTTTGTCTAATTGAAAACAAGCGCCGTCACGCAAGTTACCGCTGACCACCCGCAAAACTGTGTTCAGCCACCTTAAGATTACATTTAATAATATTAACAATAAATATTCACTATACAATTACGTTAATAACGTTAAAAGATTACCGTATATATAAAAGTGAATAAATAAATAAATAATAATAACAATAAATGATCAGTCCATGTCATGACTCTTTTCCAGACCTAATCGTACCAGAAAGAACAAGCGGTGTAAGGTAAGAGTAAGAAAAGTTAGCTTAGTTTGAAATCTGTACGCAAACTGTAGGAGGAATAGGGTCGAATTGCACGTATACCTGTGAGGAGTGTTAGCGATCAGCGATGTCATGATTCCTTCATACCAGCTGACAGTTGATTCAGAATCTGTGAAGTAATTTGCTTTGTTAAAGAACACTTTGTAAGTCCTGAAAAAAATTCGCGATTCTTTCTCATTCAGGCAGAAGTGAATCTACACTTAACACACTTTTCGCCAGTATGAAGCAGTTTGTTATGAAATGTTTTTTCGCGCTTGGCGCTAGCTCAATGCATTGGTGTTGAGGCTCGACTGGATACATACTCTAATCGTGTTAAGGTCAGCTTACAGACGACGATTTTTAAAGAAACCAAATGGAGAACTAAACAAAAAGACAACAATTCCATGGTCTAGAATCTTATCAAGTGTTGAAACGACGTCAAAATGTAGTAAAACAACCTGCCTGCGGCTCATCGTTCCACTTGAGTAGTTTGAACAATTTTTGCTTAGTTTATACTCGAAAATCACGTAGAATTCTTTTAAAACAAAACTACTACTTACTCGTGATATGCATAGCACGTGCAATGGTCAGCACAAGGGCTCGGTTCAGCTCCTCAGACTCAGCAGACAGAAGCTTGGAAATAAATTTTATGGAGAACCATATTAGCAAGTTCAATGAATTTAAAGAAAGCGATGAAAATGTTTTCCTTGACCACAAGCAGGAGGTTGTTCCTTACAGGACACTCTAGCTGTCCCGTATCAAACATGCTTACAAAGAACTCTATCCAAGCTGGACACCCTCGGGGTCAGTTAATTTTTCCACCATAGATGTAAAAAATAAACTCTCTCCAAGTGAGACACCCTCGGGACAAGCGCTTACTGTCCATCACAGATAGCGGGATTTGACCCTCGGGACCAGCTTTTCCTGCCCGCCATAGCTATAAACAGTGAACTCTCTCCAAGTGGGACACTCGGGACAAAGTGTACCTGTCCGTCTTACTTGCTAACAGTGAATTTTCTTACACGCGAAACCACTAATTTACATGTGCACAGTGAACTTCATAAGTGGGTCATCTTCGAAACTAATTGCAGTTGTCTGTTTTACAAGGTTTCTGTCTTCTTAAAGATAGTTCTGCTAGTGAAAATTAAGCGAAATTTAGCTAGAGCCATCCAGCTACTAATTTCCAATTCCAGAGGTAGCGCAGCCTTGACAGAATTTGTCGGAATTTTCTTGTTTGTTTGTTTCTGGGTATGTTGCATATTATTTTTTTCAACCTATGTACTTTGGCTTAAATTTCCAATGTAACACACTGAGATGAAACGCCAGGCATCACTCTCACAGACGTTCTCACAACCGCCTCTGGCTAGCGCTGCTTTAAAACATTCAACCCCGTTTATCTCCAAATAAATATACATATATCGTTCAACCGGCGTAACCTCAATTAATGGGTACCTGTTTCGGTTCAGTGTTAAAACGCGACAGCTGCGGCTGTACTTCAGAGCTTCCCAATCCAGTGATGAGTCTGAGAGCAGTGCTTTCAACGCTGTTGATCCAAAGACAATTTTATCCATTAATGACATAAATTGAATGCACATTAGACAATAAGATGTTGTTACGTAGTTCTTGGGTACAGCATTAAGCGCGTGTAACCGCAAAATTATAATCATCATCATCATCATCATCATTATTAGACAGTATCTTACATTGACAATGCAAAAAGTTACGAAATCCTTAGCATTTTCCGCGAAGCACTTATTCATGGCAAATAATTTACCAAAGGGGGTGTTAACATGATAAATCTCCTCCCCGATTTGTTTTGCATAAGCTCTCATTATGGACGAAAAATTTAACTTTGTTTAATGACAGACTCTTTCTCTGGTCCAAAATAAAAACAGGTACAATTTATTATTCGAAACCACCGCTTCTGCTTCTAAATAAAACGGTAAAACTGTAACAGTGTGCATGATAAAATGAGATGAGTTAATAACCAGAGATGAAGCTGGTTCTGATTAGTATGCGGCACTGCAGCAAGTGAGTGTAGATGAGAGAGTAATGTGACTCTGTAATGAGGCTGTATGTGATGCAGACGGTAACTGAACATCTCCAGCAACGTATGAAGAATTCCCCAAGCATGACTCTTAAATACATTGGGAAGTAAAGTACCTGAAAGAAATACAAAAGATTAATCAACCCTTACTACCTCTGTAAGTCCTCTGTAAGTATCATTAATAACCTGAGAAAACAGCAGTGAAACGGTCAGCGCTTTTTAACACCTGTCGAAAGGCCCTTGGACACCTTATGAAGTTTACACGTAGTATTCCTTATCGTTTACTGATTAGGGTTAAGCACTGCCTTTATTGATTAGGGTTAAGCACTTCCTTTACTGATTAGGGTTAAGTACTGTTTCGAAACTGGTTTGTGTACTTTAATCTACCTTGTGTAAACTTCATAAGGTGTCCAAGGGCCTTTCGACGGATGTTAACGAGTGCTGACCCAGTGAAACAGCCGACATTTCGCGACGCCACCACAGACACCACTGGTTTTCCCGTGAAATGACGTCTGAGAAACGAACGCAGAAATTCCACACTGGTGTCGTGTCACTTGGCAGATCTGGGTAGTGCTTCTGATTGGCTGAAGCAAATTTTTTCTCGCGGCACGAACAATCAGAAGCACTACCCAGATCTGCGTAGTGACACGTCATCGGAAGGAATTTTTGCACTCGTTTCTCAGGCGTCATTCAGCGGGAAAACCAGCGGTGGCGACGCGAAACGTCGGCTGTTCTCTCAAGCTATGTCATTGGGGATGGATCCATCGCAGTCAATCACCTGAGTGGCTTTTCGTTTTATTTCGTGACATTTCGTTTAATATAAGAGGAAACATGGGCAAGGCTGATAAGTATAGACTAGTTGGCCGTTCTTTTTGTTTTACTCGTAATATTTCCGTTAAAAATCCTCACGCCCGAGCAAAATTGTTTCTCTAACCAGCCAATTATGTCTGTTATGTTGGCACCGAATGGCCACGACAATTCTGTAGTTCTTCAGTTTTCAAACTCTTCCAACTTTTTTAGCAATTTTTCACAACGTTTAGTAAATTGACACTGTTGGTAATATTTCAAACTTTAATTAGAGAAAATGACAAACTAAGCTTTGAAGCACAGCTGTACTTTGCAAAGCTTATGCAAATTTCTTTTGTTGACCTGAGTAAACGATAAGGTTCAAGAACGGGGAAGTGGCTTTGATATTAGGGTTTAAAAGGTTCAGAGAGCTTTTGCTCTGATGGCATGGCTATCAACGCAAAATATTACGAGCACCCTACTACAACGAGAGTGAAAAAGGGCCAAAAAAGGGAACTTTATTTATGAGCCTTACTTATGAATCCTTTGATTCCCAGTGACTCGATCTCCATATAGACAAGCAGGCGACTGTATGTTTCCACCAGAGCTGGAGCTAGAGCAATGGGTGACTGAGCATTACCCAGTTTGATGATACGATTGACAATGCTGTGGATAAGGCTAAAAGGAAAACACTGAGTTCGCACACAGGATTGCCACTTTTATACTAATACGTGAGAAATTTCTGCAATTTGATTGGGTATCAACGGTAAATTTATATGGAAATAGTTTGAAGGGAAACAAAAACTACTCCGGGTTAGCAGGAGGTTCGAGTTACCGAGGGTAAAATTAGAGTAAATGTAGGAAGGAAATCCAAGGGAAATCGATTTTGGTTCGAGTTAGCGGGAGGTTCGAGTAAGCGAGGGTTCCAGTTATCGGGAGTCGACTGTATGAAGCAACAGGATTGCTACATCAATCTTAACACTGCGTGTCAACGATAGCCTAAAAAAGCACTCAAGAGATAATTCCATTGTCTTATTTCGGAGAGAGAGTCAACCGAACTGGTTTTGGGGCTATACAACTAAAACAATATCCTTTATTGTCACTATTTAGAGTGCTGAAGTACCCTTTGCGCCATGACGCAATCTGGGATGTTACATGAAAAACAAAAGAAACAAGAACAGGGTAGTCCAAAACTACAGCAGCAAGTGAATTACCCTAATTGAAATTCCTTTGCATTGTTTTAACTATAAAATCACGGAGAGACTGACCTCATCTTTGCATGTACGGTCAGCGAGTCGAGTAGACTCATTGGACACGGCACTGTAGGTGCAGCAGCAAGTGTGTTTGAGGGACCAGGTAATTGTGTGGTGGCTTTGTTGTTTCCATAACACATCTCTACCAGTACCGCCATTGGCACAGTAAAACATTCGGGGTTTGTGCTGTCTGTTGTTATGAGGAGCAAACGAAACAACTGAATTAAAGAATTGACATATGGTAAGTGGTGAAAAATATATCCCATTAGAATATTTGGAATCTTCAGTAGAAGCATTTTGAGGACGACGAGGAATACTCGCACAACCAGCTTTTTACTGTTTTTTTTTTTGCACGACGTTCGATGCAATTTAGTTTACCAACGCAGAGGGCAATTGATAAATAAAGTGGTAGACAAATTGACGATATGCGAGTTGATATTTATTCAGATCGCCTAATTTCCAAATTTACATTTCCCTACACTGACGTAGGATAGCTACGGACTCGTTATGGCAAGTTGAAACGACCGAAGGCCGAAAAGACTAAATTAAATTGCTGTTAAACTTACAGGCATTACAGAGGAGGGGAATCTTAAAATTGGACATCGAGAAAGCACCAGTTGCTGTTCTTGAGCACAATTGTATGAACCTGAGATGTTAGAAAAAAAAAAAAAGCTAAGGAATCTAAAGTCACATAAATCTCCTTTACATTTACTACTCAATGGCACAATTGTCAACTGTTCATCTGTTCATCATAAAACCTAATCTAGCCAGGGTAAACAACAATGTGTTGAAACTTTAAGTGCATTCAAAAATTTTTTTGTAAAAAATAATGTTCAGTCAATGTGTAAGGCGTGATACATTAATAAACAAATGCAGGTTTTTTGTGGTTTATTTCATCTCTGGTTAAATTTGACCTCAGTTAGTTTTTGTGCATCAAAATGTATGTTACTGAGTAAAAAACTACAAATGAAAATGAAAGTTGACCAAGGATAAAAATGAACCACACTGTTCGAGCTAAGCAATATGCTGTGACAAGTAGCAGATAATGACAACTCTCATTGATAGCCGAACTTACTCTAGTTGATCCTTTAGTGTGTGAGGGACAGCTGGTCTCCAGATCACATTCTCGGACTGAGCCTTGATAGAGAAGTTAGAAATTGGTAAGGTTTGAGAAGTAAACAAAATCTTATTGAGGTAGTTTAAGAGCTACCAAAGACATGTATATACTGCAGTCTGCAGTTAGTGTATCTTAAAAGCTACATGCAGCACCTGAGACAACTAAGTGTATTAAAAGAGCACTTAAAGCAGGGAGTAACAATTTTTAAATTTTGGTTGTATTCAACTTACATTAACCTGCAATCAGGCAGTCCTTTTTCCCTTTATCATTCCACAGACTATCATGCTCAGTCAACCCCCCCAGCCCCACCAAAAAAAGAACACCTGATCACAGATTAGACTTACATAAGTTATGCACATTAGCTATTTAACAAAAGATCTAAAGCGAGTGCAAAGAGGGAAAGTGAGACTGGGCAGAACTACGCCACTGATACACAAGAATTCATGATTTAGACATTGCTTGCAAATCAGGGAAATTGGATAAACTTTCAAACCAAACCTGCACTTCTGTCTTAACACTGTTGTACCTAAAAAAGAGATAACATTGGGTTGAGTTCTCACTGATTATTTTGAGTGTCACCTTCTTTGCTAAGTGGACCCAGATGCAGGACATGGCCAATGAATGAACAGAATCAGCAACAGATATGTCTGGCACCGGCAGTGGCTGAAACAAAAACAAAAAGGTCAATCACAGATTTAATAATGTCTTTGGTTTATGCTAATATTTTTAAACAATGAAGCCAACCTGCTTTTCTGGATAAAGTAGATCAAAGAGCTTCATTACTGGCTTGAAATCGCTCAGCTAAAAGTACAAAACAAAGAATACAACATAGTATTAAACCCAGGTTAAAAGTCTGACTGATTCATGTATTGATCACTAAAATATTATTGACATCATCATCATCAAAAACACTAAACTATGAAACTAGTTTTCAAAAAAAAATGCACTTTATTTGAGTGTCAATGTATTTAGCACGAAAGTACTAATTGAGGACCTATTTTACTGTCTTCAACTGGAGTTGGAGTACCTTCATTTCTCAGTTATTTTAGACCCTGAGTATTGGTCCAGCCCCTGGAATTGAACCTGTGACCTTCCACTCTGCAGTCAAGCACTCTACCGACTGAGCTAATCCTGCAGGAGGACCCACAACAATCACCAAATGCTGATCAGAATACCCACACTGTAACTTCAGCTCACAGCTAGAGAGAGATACTTGGTCATGTGGTACAAATTAACATTTGTTGTTTGCTGTAACTCTCTATCGTTAGCACCATATCACATATTTAATCCTAACTAAGAAGATAAGGTAATGCCAGACCAACAGTTTGATAGCAGGTGGTCAATAGGAACACCAAAAATTTAAGAAGCTGCTGTCAATAGTCCCTTAAACTTACAGGATTTTTCTGGATACTTCCAGAGATGAACTGCAGTAAAACCCACATTAGATGGTCCCTTCCTTTCTTAAGATTTCTCCCACTAAGCTGAAAAAAAAAGAAAAGAAATGCGACATATTATGAAACAATCAGCATTATTAATTCATGATTATTAGCGTTAAAAGCGTCATTAAAATGCCACCAATAATCTTTCTCTTAACATCCCCAAAAGGCCACTTTAAGTTGGCCTGCCTTTCTTTAGTGACTTTCACGGATCCTCCATAAGGCAAACACCACTCTACGAAATATACTTCCTAATGGTCCCAGCAGTGTCAAATAGAGAGCATTCAGTGTTTAATTCACACTAGAGAGTTTTAGATCCAAGTTTACCATGAACCTCTGACCGCGGTTTGCGGTCACCTGTTTGCGGTTCGACATTTAAACATAATAAATCGATTTAGATTGGCGGTTGATTAAAGAAGTGGACTCACGAAATGGAGCCATTCTAGGTTTATTTTTCCCCTTAGAAATAGAAGAAATATCAATCAGTGAAAATAAAAGAAATTTATGGTAACACTGGGTTATCTAGCAGCAAAGAGCTGTAAATTCTTACATCAGTTCTTCTTGCAAATTTGTGGCCGCCATTTTGAATCAGCAGCCATGAATGGCACTTGTCTTCAAGATCCAACAGAATTTATCGAACTTAGCATTTCACCTGAATTTGTGCCTCTGTTAATGGCTAAAGACTTGCTCCACAAGATTTTTGTATTATTACGTGGGATAAAACAAGAATTATACGCTAAAAGCTTTCAGGTAGAAGACATACATGAAAACCTACCTCCCATGTTGAAAACCCACGAGGTAAACCTCAGACTTGACGTGAAAGACTCGTCGCGTGACCTCCACCGGTTAGAGGTTCGCAGTAAACTCAGATCTAAAACTCCCTATTAACATATTAAAATAGGTGAAGTATAGTGTTTCCTCACCATGGCTCTCTAGGAGGTGGGGGAAGGGGAGTGACCACTCATGGGAAGTTTAGGTAAGAGTGTGCTGCCGAGACTTCCAAAACATGACCTACTTAAGAGAGCAAACCTTTACTTGTGATTTGTATTCATTTTGTTTAGTATTTGTTGAATTCTTTATTTTTATTAGACTTTTCAAAGCAATGTTAATACCACACATGTAAACTGCACTATCAACGTTCACACCCTGTTCAAGGTTTCTGGTGTGGTCAAGAAAGACCCCCATTCAAGACATTAAATAGTGAAATATTTTGTATACCCTTTTAAGACCCCAAAACCGTACCCTATTGGACAACACATTCCTACTAGTAGGTTTAAGCATGCTTTCCCAGGGTTGTCACTAAGATTTCAAGTTGCCGGGTAAATACAACAAGGAGGTGGGGAATCAAACAACTAGGGATACCAATAAAAGTAGCTGGAAACCACACTCATAGTAGCTGGGGGAAATCCCCGGCCCCCCCGCTCTTAATGACAACCCTGCTATCCACAGACTTATTATTTTGTACCTTTGTATAAAGGGACATGACCATATGTGGAAAACTGGCAAACTGAAAAAGCACAAAGAATATTAGGTGGCTAGACAAGTGATGCCACAGCTGGCATCCAGTTTCCATCATGCTGGCTTCATTCTCTTCTGATCTTTCCATTGCTAGAACTATCAAGTCAACCAAGAGTTCCTCTATAGCTGGGCATCGCTGCTTTTGCTGGGAAGAAAAGGACAATAGTAATTTGTTTGAGACTTGGCTTGGTCAGTGGTAGGCACATAACTGCAATATACCTTGCTTTATGCAGTAAAAGTAGATTAGACACAAAAAATGTGTTCACTCAAGATGTTAGTTTACTGAAAATCAGGTGAAGTTAACTATTTTAAACCAAAATACCGGTACTAGCTTCTCAAATGATCAAAAACGTGTTTTTTTTTTTCCATTTTTTCTTTCGATTTCATAGATTAAACATAATGATTTAAAAACCAAACCTGCTTATTTAGCCCCAACATGGTACAGATAACATCACGGGAATAGGGCTGAGCGATCACATACTGCAACAGTTTAGTCTGAGGTTCCACAAGGTCCTGCTTAGTCAAGAAAAAAACTACTATAGTCAAGAACCTTCTTACATGTACAATGTAGAGCTGCACGGGATCTCCAGATCTCATATGTGACCATTACAGACTTCAATGACAGACCGTTATTATTTCCTGATCCCTCACCCAACGCCATAATTGAATAATTGAGCAGATAATTATTAATATTATTAAAACTCCTTAAATGGACACAGAAGTGTCTGCAAAATTACAGAGGTTTCCATGCTATACAGCTCAGGATTGTGTTTAGTGGGAGACCACCATATATTTTTGGGGTAGCCTGTGAACACAGACATGTATTTCCAGCTGTTGCTTGTACATTTTGGCAGAGACAGAAGCGACAGTCAAAAACTGTATTCATCTGAAAGTTTGGTTTTGGTTGGACTCTTACAGAAAACTAAACTTTAATGTGATCAGTAATACTGTGAGGCATACTTTGTCATATGGCAGAAGTCCTTTGAGAGGGAAACTGAGAGAGTTAGGGTCCAATTTCCACACAGAAATTGAAGAACCGGGATGCCCAATCACAGGAAGAAGAGATGGTCGGCCTGTGGTGCGATAAGTACATGTATAATGATTACTTGGCTGGTTAAAATGTACATTTTAAAAGAACACCAAAAAAATTAATGAATTTCTAAATATATGAAAAGGTAATGGCACAGTTTAATCATTTCAAGGAAATTTTGAACACTATATAGGTGTAAAAATATGAATAACATAGTCCTTGAGACGTGCAATAGCGATGCAATTGTTGCAGTGCTTTTAAGGAGGCCATGGACAGTGATATTATTTTTTAACATATTAATAACATTATTACAACTTACCTGTTACAGAAACAATGTGTGCAAGTGGTCTGAATGATTCTGTAAAATCTGAAAGTAGTTTTGCAATTGCCTATCAAACAAATAATAACAAAAGACTAAATTAATGTTATGGCAGGGAAGAACAGCTATTTTGTTAGCTGGAATACAGGTAAACTGGAATATAACAAAACTGATAACTGGCATTAGAATGTGTTGAAACTTTAAGCACATACCCAGTGAGGTTTGACTTTTCCTTTAGGAAAATTCTTGTAAATCTACAAAGAGAAAAGAAACATAACATTAAGTGTAGATCAACTTGTACTAGAACAACCCTTTAAGTCCTACGAGTGACCAACATCAATTTTCTCCTAATGGTATCAATACATAACCAAAAGAAAAGGTTAGGAGAATTAACAGAATGACAACTTAAGAGAAAACACTCTGATCTTTTACCAAATTCTCACCACAAATTCCTCAAAAATAATGTATGGAGATCAGTTTGGAGAATTTGTATGTGGTTATTGGGGCTTAATTATGTGTATACACTGTATCTGCATCAACTATTCTTGACTGAACAACAAAGGATATTAATCTTATGATATTTTATAATGCCTCGTACCTCATTAACAACAAAGTAGGCAGGCAAAAGACAAGCATTTCGGTCTAGAATATAACGGACAATCTGCAAACAAAAAGCAAGGAAATTAATGAACAAGAAAGTGCGTGTACTTTGTAAATATTTCATGCAAGTGTTCTGTTGCAAGTAACTAAATGCCTGAGCAATAAAAAAAATGTAGAGTAACTAAAGAAACTGGACAACTACAAACATTTGGCATTAATTGGGGGGACACTGCTTGGCGATTGGCATAAGTGTTCACTTCCATTGTGCAGAGATGCCAACCTCTGGAGACCTAAAATTGGGAGACTGTCTTTTTTTTTTTACTCCCCCCCCGGAATTTCAACGACCCCCCCACCCCCCCCCCGCCCCGAAAAATTGACCCAGCCCCCAATGGGAATGACTTAGGACATTATATGATGTCTTACATGATGGACATACTATCAAAATTCGAATACTAGAAAAAATAATCTTTGTCAATGACAAAAATGCCCCAGAAATCGTACTGCGAATAAGGAAACGTCAAGTTTTGAGCTAAAAATGGGCTAAATCTCAAACTAAGACTTTTATTTTTTACTAAGTATTCAATATTTATAGTGGACGTAAAAAGTGGGAGATTTATGTACCAAAGCGGGAGAGTGGAGACGAGGCAAAAAAGCGTAAGTCTCCCGCCAAAAGCGGGAGAGTTGGCATCTATGATTGTGTGACCTTTTTAAAGCCTCACTTCCCTGGCACTACAAGCTGAAGCCTAGCTTTACAACAATGAGCTAGCACACCTACAATCATGGACAAAAGTCCTTGGGACAGTAAGAGCATGACGTTGATTATATGCGTTTCACAAGCATTGTCGCAAAAAACAGTGCTGTCATGTTAGAAATGCATGTCCCCTCCCCCTTCCCCACCCAGTACAATGTTGAAACATCACAGGAATTGTGCCTTCACGGTTTCAACATTGCCCCTGGGGTGGGGGGACAGGGTAGGGACATGGAGTGTTAGTAGCACGCGGCTACAATTTCGCGTGTATTAAAAAGTGTTCGAACTGTATAACTGTCCCAACACTTTTGTCCATGACTGTAGGATTGTACTAAATGTATATCACAGCAAAGAAGACATAAAAATTAATGTAGCATTGCTGGTTTAGCCATTCAGAGAAGGCGAACTAATTTGCCTCCAGAAAGAGGTGACAAATAGTTTACTACGATGTACATTTAACTTCTGATGAACACCAACAATGATACAGTGACAGGTCTAGAGTACATCGCATAGAAATGTTCCACCGGGCCGATACTGTCACATTCCATTAACTGTGTTTTACAGCATTTATTGTATTGTGAAACTTTCCTTAATTTTCATACCCACAAGACAGTAAGAAGCTCTGAGGAACTTGTCTTATAAGTGTCCATGTAATAAAGGTCAAATTGGAATTTGGAAGCAAGTTAAATGCTGAATTTACCAAGAAGCTTACAAAGCATACAAAATTTATTGAACTTAGGGTACCTTGATACAGGCCTGTATACGGTCTGTGTATGCAGCATCAGAAGAAGCTGGAATGGTATGAAATCTTTGGAACACCAAACTGAGAATGTCACGACAACTCTGCGGCACAAAATAGAAATTATTCTAATTTCAGAGAAATTCACATTTGGATCCACAAAAAATATACATTTGCTACAATAACTCTAGGACTAATAGGCTGCCACTTATGAAGTGTATTGTTAAGTCCTTTTCAGAACAAAGGCAAACAAAGACACTTTGGAAATAAAATAGATCAATAAATACAGTAACTAATCAAAACAGGGCTTTAACTTTTCTTCACCTTGTAATCAACTCCACCAACGATCTTCAAAAGAAGCTGAAAAGACTTGCACCACATCACCTCTTTGTGAAAACTCAAATGAGGTGTTTTAAGAATTGCATCACACACCAACCTAAACACAAAGTGGAAATTCATTCAGTCTTGCCCTAAACATATAAGTGTGATGATGTTCCAGTAATTATTATTAACATTATTTTTTTTATTTTGCAAACTACAGAGAAATGGCTCAGAAGATTAACCTTATGCAATGCATTTGTATAAACTGAATATGTTAACTGATTGGTAGTGAAATAATACTTTCTATTTACCTGTGTAAACAGACAACAAAAACTCCTGCAAAAAAATCCTGAAAGAACATGTTCATGTGGTGAAAGCATGTACTGTATTATTAAATCATAAGGAATGGATCTTCCCCAAAACATTTGCAGTGGTTTTCACAACTTCTTCCTAGTCTATTTCTCTATTGAAGTGAAAAAAATTAAGGCATTTAGGAAGATCTACACAGAATCTCCATTTTAGTACTTAAATTAAGCTGCCCAATGACTAATAAATTAACAAATTAATCTGATGTTGTTACTACCTGGAAGGAAGCAATGAGGTTTCAACTAAACTTCCAAGTAAACCAAAAGCCAGGTCAATTCTCCTGGGATTGTTTTCATTGTAGATGAATGCAACAAAATCAAGAAGTAGTTGCTCTCTAGCATCCTACAGTAGCAAAAAACAAAAATTCACAATCACTGAGTAAAAGCCATTGCAAAGAAAACTAGTCATCATGGAAGAAATAATTAGTTCCATATTTCCATTTAGGAGACCAAAAAGCTTCAGTTAAAAGAATGAGCCTTCTATGACTCAATAAAACAGGAACAACAACAGCAAGAAGAAAGTATGTTAGATTGATTTATGTCATTTCAATTCAGTCCTTCATATGCATGTACCTTTAGTTACATGTTAACAATTAGTAGAAAATTCTGTCAAAATATTGAAGTTTTATCAATACTACTGCTAATACTAATACAAATAATAACAATAAAAATCTTTATTTAAAGAGGGTAACACTATTCCAAAAAAACAGCCGGCATTTTGTGATATCACCAACGCCTCCCCCGCAAAGTGACATCAGAGGAGCAAGTGCAGAAATTCCATACTGTCTCATGATGTGTCACTACTTTAAACTGGGTAGTGCTTCTAATATTATTGGTTGAAGCAAATTTTTAACTAATCAGAATGGAATTTCTACACTCATTCTGCAGACATCATTTTACAGGGAAACCGTTGGTGGCTTCACGAAATATCGGCTGTTTTTTTCAGGCTAGGGACACAGGACGAGGCTAAAGGCCCTCAAGTTAGTGAGACTACGATACTGGTTGATAATCCTTCTGGGGTTTGAAGTCATGACCTCCTGCTCATGATCGGCAAACCAGCGCTCTTTCAACAGAGCTCACTGGGCAACAGTTTTGTGAGTTTAAACAAAAACTATTACAACTGTAGGTTAATCAAAATTTTTCAAGCTATCTCCTGCTTCAAAAGGTCTTCCCATTATAGACCTACGTTTCTTACTATTCTTGATAGTTAAAGTGGACTCTACATCAAGATAGAGCTAATCTGGATTGTGAGGTAAAATCACCAATTCCTTGCACGGAAACATGGTAGGTTGAAATCTTTACATTATTTTAATGTTAATGAATACTCTTACCACAGGAACACCAGCCCAGAATGGTTTAAATACTTGTTTAAAAAGCTCCTTGACATCTTTATCTTCATCACCATCATTGTGAACAATCATCCTAAAGACAAAATGCTTCCACTGTTAAAGTGTTTCATGTTTGGTTTATCCTCGATTTATGTGGCTAAATACCATTAATATATGCAAATTTAAACTCAAGCAAGTTGGCCAGCGGTCTTTGCCCACTCCACTCCAGTACATGACCTAGGGACGGCCCTCGGGGAATTGCAGGGCTCCTTGTGTGCTCTTTTGCTGCATTGCACTATAACTTTGCTTGCTGATCGTAGTGGATCAATTTTTGCCTTTTTGCGAATCTTTGCAGATTCTTGCTCCCTCTCCTCCCTCCCTGCCTGGCGGTTTTGTAAGTATTTTCTTAGGTAAGTATTCTCTTTCGTAAGTATCTCCACTGAATTTATTCAGCGCGACAGTGCTGGTCAGTGGCCACTCTTGGGGTGGTTCCCGCTTCCCAGGTTGCCATGGATACCTCCTCTGCTTATTGAATTCGACCCCCCCACTTACCTTTAAGGCACCTGCTTCCAAGCTCATCATTAGCAATGAGTTTAAGGTCATTTAGGTGCTTTAGGTGTTAGAAGCAAAAACATTTCCAGTTGATTTGTGTCTTATAACACATTCACCCCTCATCCATGTACCTTGAACATGTACTTCTTGTGACATTATAATAACTGGAAATACATTATCGCAAAAACCTGGTGAAGCCAAAAAGGGTCAGTAGTGAGAATGAAGGGAAATAAGTTGGTGGACAAATGGCCGACAAGCAGCCAACAGTCGGCCAACAAAATGGCCAACTGTCGGCTGAGAAATGACCAACAGTCGGCCAATAGTTTTCCCAATTTAAGCCAGTGCAGTGCCAAAAACAATGTTTTTGGTGTTTTTTTTTTTTCTTCACCAGATAGTTAGCAGTAAATTGTCTTAACTAACTTTTTCAAACGGATGTTCAATATAGTAAATAATAAACGAATCATACATACCCACAGAATGCAGTCTCAATGGCTTCAATTCCCTAAAAAAAAAATCAAAGATCAAGATCAAATTAAGATGATCAATTATGATGCTGAGAACTATCCCGGGGGGAGCACTTGGATATTTTTTGGGTGGGTATGTGCCACCCGGGACTCCAAATTGGCACCCCATTCTAAAAAAAAATTCCCCTAAAATTGATACCCCGTTCTGTACTCCATTCTAGAAAGTTTGAAAATTGAAATAGCCCTGTTTTTTAAAAAAGATATTTCTTTATTTGTTCGACTTATACATCAAATAAATGCTTCTTCATAATCAGCAACAATTTTAAGCAGAAGATAAAGCCGTGATCCACAATTTTTTTTATTTCCCATCTTATTAAATATTATACCCCGTTCTAGAAAACGCCTCTGAAATGGATGCCCCGTTCTAAATCAGGAGCTTCAAAATCACGACCCCGTTGTGCGGCACATACCCGTATAGGTAATGTATGGGAGTACCCCCCCTCCCCCCCCGCCCGGGGAACTATCCAGCCAGCTAGATTATAAGAATACAATATTATTTTTTCTGTTGAAGAGCATCAACTCTATTTTAAACCGCATTCGCCGCCGTCTGGATTGTTACTGCGGCTTACGTTAACAGTTTCAATTGGGAATACAAACAGATCCAGATCGTCCAGCACTCTGTAAAACCCTCTGTAATGTTGTGAGAATAACTGAAAAAGGGAATTAAAAACCGAAACTTCCTGGAACGCTTCCGCACATCGTGTTACTGTAACTCAAATAGGAACAAGAAATTAAGAAATAAAATACGATAAAAATAACCATACCAGTGCATCTTCTAAAAGATGCAGCAGTTTAGCCTTGTGGTTCTCCATGATCAACACTACTTCTTCTTTACACATATGGCGCCATGTTGGAAAAATATTGTACCCAGGCTGCAGCATTTGCTTCGGCTAATAAGAGGAGGTAGACTTGGGACAAGGTACACTCCAAGCGATGCACTTGACGTATCCATTGAAAGCATACAAGGTCACATAAATATGGCGACTAAGCGACGCGGGTAAGTTCGTTTTTCTGGCGATAAATAACGAATAAATGCTGTGATCAACTTGTATTGAACCTCTTATCACATCCTTTAGGTTGAAGCTTCACTCAATAATCGAGAAGCTCTCCGAACAGTGCGAGAGAAAAAGCCCTGTACCGGTTAGTATTCATGTGAACTACAGATTATCAAACTTGCATTGTGTTATGGAACTCATTGTGTTATTTTAAAAATGCGCCTTCATTTGGTATAAGAATTAACTGGGCTATTAATCCCAGACCGTATGGAGTTCTACTTTCTCCTCTGTTGATTTAAGATATTCGTACCTCGATTTATTTGTTTATAAATAATGAGTATCAATTGGATGAGGCCAAGTATGATATTAAAAAACCGAAATAGACAGATGCATCCGAATGCTGAATCCAATAATTATTTTTAATATTTATACAAAATATTTCAGATTTAGAAACATGCTGCCCTCATAAAGGGTAACCCTATTCGATGGAATGGCGGACTGACGGAATGACGGAACGGAATAGCGGAATACACGGAATATTCTAAAATACCGAATGCTCTAAAACACAGAATTTACAGAATATTCTGTATTTGATTTGAACTGAACAGACAAAAAAGCTATACACTATAGACCTAATGAAGGTTTTGAAAGCCATCTTGACGAGTGAAGGGTCTTGGGAGTCTACTGTCGGATGATTTTCATAAAATGGCTGCTCTGAAAAAAAAAAAGAATTGTAAACGTAAGCTTCACAGCAAAGGATTATATTGTACTAACAATAATTAAGGGGGACCACATCTTTGCCAAAATTTGCCGGCCGCTTGCTTTAGATTTTCCAAACATTTGTCTGTAATTTTTCATGGGAAATTTTAGTCGACAGGTAAGAAAACATTTTACACACAACACTGTATATTTTCATGCGGTTACCTACCCATCAAGGTAGCCTCCAAAACCGTGATTACCGTCGTGATTCAATTCAGAACCCTCCTTCCAATAAGTGCCCCATTTCGATTAAGCCCCCCCCCCCCCACTTTGAATGTGTTTTTGTTAATAAGTGCCCCCATTCTGCCAAGCGCCCCTATTCTAATATTATATTAGGGTATGGATACGTATCAACCGAGGTTCAACTTCCTTTAATTACTCACAAACGAGTGGTAATGCCACATTACAAAAACAGTGGTCTTTTGTCCATGTGAGTGCATAAATTCTTCAAATGAATAATCTCTTCTTCAAATTTTGCGGCGATTGCTCGGTTTGTCGTTCTGGTGAGGAAGGATCCAAGGACAACAAGTCTGTTTTCCAGTCTCCTTGACTTGCACTTTGTTCTCACTGTTTCGGCACATGCCCAACAAGTTTGTTATCAGCTTAAAGGCAAGTCCCTCACGTTAACTGCACATTCACTGTCAGTGAAGTATTTGTTACTGTTCCAGTTTCAGTTATTGTTCATTTTTAAAAAAAATTAATATGAAAGTTTTTTTTTTAACATTGGTTGTTTCTCAAAAAAGAAATAAGCGCCCTATCCCGGATAAGCGCCCTCCCTTGAAGTAAAAATAAACATCCCGGGCGCTAAATCGAATCATTACCGTTAAGTCTATTTTTTTACTTGTCATGCACTTAAAACATGGTTCAAGTTATTAACTAAAGGGTAAAATTATATAGGAATGATCTGAAGAGAAACAAAAACTAGTATTCAAGTTAGGATATGGTTCCAGTCAGTAGCGAGGGTTCAAGTTAAGGGAGTCGAATGTATACATGTATATCCTTTTTAAAAGGTTTTTCTCTTATTCTGCGTATTAGAATATTCCGTATATTCCGTGTTTTGTCTTAGAATATTCTGTAAATTCCATGTTTTATTATATTCCGTATATTCCTTATTTTAGAATATTCCGTGTATTCCACCATTCCGTTCTGTCATTCCGCCATTCCAGCAAATAGGGTCACCCCTCATAAAGGGTTTGTTCATCAATTTCTCACAATAGTTACTTAAATTTACAATCTAAGGGTGAAGAATGGCAGTTTTTATTTTTTCCCCCATTTCCAATAACGATAATATATAAATTTAGCCAGGGCTAAAAGCGAAGCTCCCATTAATAAATTTATTTTTTAAATCAAACAATAACTTGTAATCCACAAATCAGTTAACTTAAGGGGAAATTCATATGACTTTTGAGGGAATTAGGCTAAGTGATTTTAGAGTGAAACAATCTTACATCGAGTTGATAGCCATGCAAAACACCCAAAAATAGCAATCA
Organism: Porites divaricata; assembly: GCA_038088405.1. Lineage (NCBI taxonomy): Eukaryota > Metazoa > Cnidaria > Anthozoa > Scleractinia > Poritidae > Porites > Porites divaricata. The sequence continues at coordinate 21,285,097 of JBBMOI010000001.1, read as the reverse complement.
TCTTCGATCACATTCAAGAGCCGTAATGGCTCTTGATCACAGTGGATTATAGCTGGAAAACAAATTCTTGGAAACAAATCAAGGCAAATTTTTTGCTTTCGACTAGTTCACTTTACAAAATCTTGCAAAACAAATCCGGGGATTTGTAAACCAACCTTTTATACTTTTTACACATCACATCTGCCGTGAAACAGTACTATTTATCATACAGACCTCAGACAGAATGTAGTATTTCACAATTTTTCGAGACAAATTGCACTCAGTCAATATTCAGGACGATCAATTGTGGGCTTTTAGCGAAACCGTTAAAGAAATTTCCAAAATCACCTATACGGCCAGCCAGTTCTCACTTTTAACGAGCGCCAAATTTGCTGTGAACATTAATAGAGTTATGCTTCAACATAAATAATTTATTGCTTTTTTTTATTTAAGGGTTTTATAACGATGTGTAATCTTGAAAAGCGTTTGATACGCGCGACAAAAAGATAACTCCTGCAAGCGATGTTCATGAACTTAACGACTGAAAACAAACAGCACAGCGATTAAAATTGCAAGAGAGACTACTAACAATCACTAAAAGAAATGTAATTCGGTTAAACATTTACAGAGACAACAATTTTCATTCACGAAGATAAGTATTAAAGCGTTTCGAAAAATCTTGAGTCTTAAAGCTTTTAAAATAAGTTTATGTTTTAAGCCGGCGTCGCGGTGTTTGCTTTTCTCAAAGATGAACTCGAGGCAAGAAAAGCGCTCAAAGTTTTCTTTCTACAGCCAAATTTATAACTAAATATTCTTCGGAACGTTTTCTTTCTATTTGCGGTGAGAAAATATATCTAAAGGCTTTTTAAAGTTCTGTAAGCTTATATCAAACCCTGCAAACCTGATATTAGGTCGGTTCATTGTCTCAAATCTTACAAACGTGCATAAACTTGCCGCATAAATTGTGCTCGACTACATGAAATTAGATATAAAAAAAACAAACTTCAAATGCAATCATTACTCAGGCTTACCATTCGAGATGCAGCTCCTGAAAAAAGTAACGCGATAATCGCTTGAGAATTTTGAATCCTCTACCGAATCAAGCAAGGTGAAAAACGAAAACGATGCCATCCGAAATCGGATTTCCAACATTGACAAGCCACGCATCTCTCAACCAAAAGACCAATGAACAAACTAGCCATGAATAACAGCCTTGATAGCAGCTGTATTTCATTTTGTACATCCAGTGGAAAAAGACAGTTGAAAACATCACAAGTTGAAGCAAAACTCTGTCAGCTTCAGCTGTCAAAGTAAACAAGTTTCAAGATGCTGCATAAATTTTCCACATGAACTCACCTGTCAAATTTTGACCAATCAGAGCATAAAAGTTGGGCATAAAGCGTGACCAACGCGTGACCTTGGTAAGAAAAGGTCTTCCCCGCCTGTATTTTTAATTAACTTGCTGAATTTTCGCGTCCATGGTTAGTTTGAAATCAAATTCTTAATAGTGCGGGGCCATCATGATATAAACACAGCATATTTCATAAATTTAAAAAAAAAGAAAAAACTTGAGCCTGCGATCATATGAAAACCAGTAACTTGCCAGCGGATAACTTCAAAAAAGTACTCAACCTCGATGGGTCGACCCTTGAGCCCGCGATACGGTGAGGTGTAGTGGCCAGCGGATACCTTGTTTTGACAGCTGTCAATTGATCACAACATTGATGTTCAATCGGTTTCCTCCTGGGCTCCCAAATGGAAAGTAGTTAGAAAGTGTGAAAGTAAACATTGGTTGTCCTGTGGTGCGGACGGACGGCGGGCGGGCGGGCGGGCGGGCGGGTGGTCGGTGTACGGTTACGTGATTACCAAATTTTCTGGGATGGGTAGATTTACTAAGTTATGGGGCTACGCCCACGCGCGCGCGAAGCGCGCGCGTGGGAGCTCCGCTACTAATGGAATAAAAGGGGTACCAATAGAAAATTAGTACTGTTCTCGGGCATGGAAAACACTAACTTTTTTGGGCTGTCTGTATGGGTAGTGTCATGCCCAAAAGTCACCTTCATGTTGCCAAAAATTTGAAAAATGGGGTTTTAGTTATTGATCATGACATTTTGACTGAACACTGCAGGTGCTCACCAGGCAATGGTGTTTCATTTTATTAAGCATGAATATTAATGCCATCATGGTTATGGGTTATTGGTGTATCACAAACCCTACTCGTGGTTGGTCCTTGGGTTTCAATCCAAAATGCTGTTGGTATTAAGATGAATCTGTTCCCTCAGTGGTTGCCTTTGTAAACATACGATGATGAATATATAAATTATATTTCATGACGTGCTTACCTCAGTCAATGTTAAGTTTACATCTTCACTTGCCTGTTCATTGGCAAACATAATTTCATGTTGCATTTGGCCGATGAGCAGTCACTCTATTCATTTAAATAGCCCCATTTGAATCGTGAAGTTGTGGCTCAGTCAATTCTAAGCATGTACATACCTCCCCTTTCTACATTTGTTAGGTATTTGCTGAGGCCTGCTGATGTATACAGAAACTAATAATCTTCCACCCCAGGATAGATTTGCCATGAGAGATGGCAACAAAATGAACTGTTTTCAAAAATGCAACTTAAGATAAACCTTTCAGTGGTAATCTTTGTAAATAGGTATGGCATGTCAAGAGTGCATTAACCCGAGTTTATTAAAGAAACATTGGTGATTCAAAACCATGGGTGACATTAAAATATCATCCTAGCCTGCGAACAGGCCCCCAAGTGGAGCTGAGCATTAAAAAAGTTCGGCAAGCAAAGTGAGCTGAGTGTGGCCTGGCTGAGAAAAAAAAGGTGGAGGAACCTAGAGACTTTGTTTTGGTGCCGCCTATCCTGTCACTCATTTGTCAATAACATCCACGTTAATAAAGTAATATTAGAACTGTCACATAATTTATGATGTTTTTTTATGCTGGAGTGGATCAGCTTGAATAACATTCCGACGAATGTGGGTAATTTTCATTGGTATTCATCGCTCACGTGTCAACAGCCAGTGATCTGACCAATCAGATTATGATACCATGGTCTGGTATCACGGATGGGCAGCATCAAAACAAAGTATACAGGCTCCGTCACCTCTTTCTCTCCCCCAGGCCATGCTCATTTTGCTTCTCTTGCCAATTTCCTTTTTGTTTCACTCCACTCAGCAGTTCACAGGCTAATATCATCCTTACTGAACACTAGGCACTGGAAAAGATACAGGAGTAGATGTAGAGGCAAGCAACGTATTGCAAAGAAAAGGCCGCGGCAAGGCCATTTTGAAAAGCTTTGTGTAAAATTTTTAGATAAATAAAAATATTATTTATTGTCATTTTCCTTTTTAAGGGGGTTGGGGGTGAAAATGGGACAAATTCCCAACTGTGGGGACACAAGACTTGCAACTGGCCAGGGGGTGGAGATGGGCATGCTTAAAATTGACAGAGAACTATTGATGAGGAAGTAGGCTGTTTAACCTTGAAGTTGATCTCTAAATGTGTCTCCTTTAAGTCAACTTTTCAATTCCTCTAATTATTCTTTTAGGATGAGGATGAAGATGTGAGTTCTGAAGTCTCCAGTGTAAAAAGGTATGACTTTTAATCTTACCCTACAGAACAGGGATTTTTTGTGTTTTGCAGGACATATTGAAAGCAGTGAAGGGTAGAGTATCAGTGATGCACGATAGAAGAGGCATGAAAAATATAGTTTGTACATGCCTTTCAATCCCCAGTGGATCCATTAGCAGTACCTTACACATGAGTTCCTGTTTAACAGTGCAATAGCTGGCATTCTTCTTAAAAATCTAAATGTTTTTTATTGTTTTCTTTGGGATTGAAATTTGCCTTAATTGCAAAAAGAGCCCTGCATGCAAACATTATATAATTTTAGAACTTTTGATCACATGAAAAATGGCCACTTACACCCATTTTGGACCAAGCTGTGTGGCAGATTTTGAAGAACAAGAATGCTCTTGCAGAGGCATTCAGTCTTGCTTGCTTGGAGCTTAGATCGAGAAAATTAATGCGGAGGCAATTAATTCTACACGAAACAGAATTTACTTGCTAAAGGTTTTTTTACTTCCTACTTTATCGACGTCAATACTTTTTTTCTTTCTGAATTGATTTAGTACATGTTTTAGCAATGTCTGTGGTCACGGGCTAAACATGTGCATAAATACACAAAAATTCAATGGCCTCGATTCCAGAGAAATTACATCATTGCCGGAGATCAAAAAAGTTATTTACGTGGCACGTCACTTCATTCATCACCGAAAATAAACCACATGCTCATCACAAGACCCATTTGCATACAATCAAAATTTACAAGATTCGACCATCGCAGTTTTGCTAATTGAGATTCTTATTTTTTTTTACCACTCATTAGTGATTGCTTGTTCCAAAGTATATCAACCCTTTCTAAATTTAATCTTTCCTAAGCTTTCTTTGCAAAACATGCGTGGCTTCGATCAGGCAACGATTCTTAGTCCCAGTTTCCATGGTGTCTGCAACAAACACCTGGCACAATGACCCCCCTTTCGTGTCCCAAATACGACAAAAGATGTGTTGCAGATTATGAGTCTTGCTGCTTACGCAAGCGAGACTGACAATTGCAAATGTAAGTGAGTTGTGACACATATCTACAACCTTGTGACTGTGTTTGCTCAAGTCCCTTCTTAAAACCAGAAGGATCTCCCTGGAATAGGCCCTTTGCAGCTAGTAATTCACGTTTTACAAATCTGCCATACTGGAGAGCAAGGGAAGCATGGGGAGGAGACAAACAAATTAGGATTTTTAACCCTTTATTACCGTAAGTCCTGATAGTAATCAACATCAATTTTCTCCCAACAATATCCATATGTTGCCAAGAGAAATGGTTAGGAGAGTTAATAAAATGATTACTAGTGAGAAAATGCTTTGATCTGTGATCAAACTCTCTCAACTATTTAAGGAAATGTATGAAGGTCAGTATGGAGAATTTATATGTGGATATTGAGGCTTAAAGGGTTAATGATGTGTGCCTTTTGTTTGTCTTGTGTCAGTGCATCCCTTGCTCTCCAGCATGGCAGTTTTGTACCTTGTAAATGACTAGCTGCAAAGGACCTATTAACCTTAATTCATTTTTTCTAAGAAATCACCTTACCTTTATCTATGTGATCTTTGTGCCAGGAAACAAAGAAAAGGAAAAGATGTGAAGAAAGTCTACAAAGAAGCTTCATCAAGATCAGATTCTGATGAGTTTTCAGATGATGAAATTGATGTTGAAAATGTTGAAAACGAACGTGTAAATACCAGCAACCTTGTAAAAGAAGTGGCATGGAAGACTGACTCAGGTGCTGCTGCAAGTCTACCAAGAGCTTATTCTTGCATCAGAACAGGAAAAAGGAATGCGCACAAGAAGCAAACCCTCAAAGAACAACAGAAACCAGGGACAAAAGGTTTAAAAAACAAGACCAAGAAACAAACAAAAAGGAAGAGTGGCAAGTTAAAAGTACTAAATAAATCAAAGAAAGTAAACAAACCCAGTGACAGTGGGTCAGAGAATGACTTGGCTATTGACATAGATGCATTTGTGAACCATGCCCCTGTCATGGCAGATGTTGATAAAGCTGCATGCCCTTTCTGCTCGATGATGTGTGAAGATGTCACTCAACACATCAAAGACTCCCATGATTTAGGTAAGGGAACAGCCAGGACTTAAAATCCATCCCCCACCCCCTGTTTGAGCTGACCCAAATCTCAATAAGATGGTGATTTTAAAGGTTACTTAAAAACCAGTAAATGTAAAACATATTTTGATCAGCACTGCTATAGCCCCTCCGTTTATACGCCTTCATAAAACTCCTTACGAAGATGTATAAGCCCAGAGCTTACATGTATAAGTAGCAGTTTACCGTAGTCCAACAAAAACCTTCAAAACAGGTGATGTGTTAATTTAACTTGGTACAAAACTACACAAAACGGTGACCTGTGTTAGTTGATGTAAAATGTATAAGATGACAGAAATCTGCTGGTGACAACCTTAAGTTAACCTTTTCTGCAGTTCTTCTTTTACTCCTGAGCTGACTTGTTCGAAGCCCTGTTAGCTTAAACTTACTATGAATTTAAGCTAATTTTATCAATTGAACAACTGGCCCTGGTTAACTGCCAAAATGGTTGCCATGGGTCAGGAAATGTTCAGGGGAAAATGAAATGTTAAAAGTCAGGGAATTTTATTTTGAGCAAGAGAAAATTGAAGGTTAGAAGAAAGGTTGGGGAAAATTGAAAATTGGAAGGAGAATCAGGGAAATTTTAAATTGATAACACTATATAACAACCAACAATTTCTGATACTACCCCCATTTTTCCTTGAAATGATGTCTGAGGAACAAGTGGAGAAATTCCAAAATTTGCTTCATCCAACTATAAGCACTACCCAGATGTGAATTTAGTGATGTGGCATTATCAGTATAGAATTTCTGCATTTGTTCCTTAGACATCATTTCAAGTGGAAACCAGTAGTGGCATTGGAAAATGTCAGCTGTTTTCTCAGGCTGGGTAATTTGATAGTGGAGTTCCATGTGGACTCTTCGTGAGCAAGTGGAGCCCCATACCTAAGACAATTTGGTAATCTATCAATCTGAGAAATTTTGGTAATCACGTGACTGTATGCCTGTCCACCTGTCTGTCTGCAAACCAATGTGAAATGTCCAATTTTTTAGCTAGTGTGGGAGCCTGTAATCTGTGTTTAACGTGATAATAGACATCCGTATTATGGTCAATTGACAGGTGTCAGAACAGGGTATCTGCTGACCAGTGTCACATGACCACATCGCAGGCTCAGGTGCCAACTCATCTAGGTTACATGTTTTTTGAAGTTTTCAACTGACCAGTTGTTAGTTTTTAATTGAACATGGGCTCAAGTTTATGTTTTTCAGTCATATGGTTTTTCCATAAAGTTGAGTATAGATTTGTGGTCTAAACGATAGTTAAAAGTCCATTGTCTGCAGTAAATTTAAAATTAAAAAACCAGAGCTTCGCTCTTAGCTCTGGCCAAATCTATATATTACCTTTTGGATTTATGAGTAAGTATTTATTCTACATGTTACTTTTGGGAGAGGAGGTTTTACTCCAGGAACTTAGAGTTTAAATTTTGCTGACTTATTATTATATTGCCAGAATGTGCTGTGGTGGATAGCAGTGAAAACGAAGAGGGATCATCAGCTGAAGCAGATGAAGTGTCAACAAGTGATCTATGTGATGACTCTTCCAGTGATCAAGATGAAGCAATGTCTGACTCATCATATGTTCCAGAGGACATTTCAGATAGTGATGAAGACTTAAAACCACACCAAAAAAGCAAAAGCAAAACAAAGAATGAACAAACTACAAGGAACCATACTAAAAAGGTAGGAGAAGCTTTTACACTGTTATCATTTATATAAAAATAATGCAACTTGTACTATCCAGAATTTTTCACCTTAAAAGTAGCAAGTAAATACAACCTCTACAAGAGGGGCTCACCATGCTTGTTTCATTGCAAAAACATGACAAAGGGGCAATTTTAAATTTAAAAATAATGATCATTGAGGAACTGGGGCGGTTTCAAGCCGAACAACTTTTAACTAGAGAAGTTATTATTATCATGATTAAAAACTCTTGGACAACAAAACCACTCTTTCTTACATCTCTTCAGGCAGCTGGCAAAAAAAATGCTTGCTTCCTTTGTTGTCACAATGTTATGAGCAGTGGATGATGCACAGTGGAAAACAAGGGGATTATCTTAAGCAGTTATATTTTATGGAGAAATAATACCACCTGTAAGGGTTCCTAGGGTTGACCAATCCAGTCCTATTTCATCAAAATGTTAGGCTCGTGTCCAGTTTCTTCCAAAGAAATTTTTTATTTGCAAAATATTAACTGTAAGTAGCAAAAATTATCAAGAAATTAATAGTGAAGTATCTCTCTCACACTTTCTTTTGAAGAGAAATGATGAAAACTATGAAAGCGAACTGAACATAGATGTGGACAATGTGCTGAACACGGGCTCAGGCATTAGTGACATTGATGGCCTGTGTGTACAGGCGTGTTCAAACTGTGGTCTGATTTTCAAGACAGTGGATGAGCTAACTAGTCACACTGCTGAATGTACGAAAAAAGGTAGTGGCATTTGTGTTAGATGAATTTATCTGTGCTAAATAGCATTGCTTTGAGAGGTTCATATGCTGGCATTGCTGAGAGAGATCTTGTAGCTCACTGTAACTACTCTAAAGCATGGTTCTCATATGCCGCCAAAGTACCTGCATCAGAGCCGCCAGCACTGCCTGGCACCAGTGCACCTTACTGTTGCTCTCGGGCCACTAGGAAATTAGATTCTTCATGAAATTTTGGCTTGGGAACTGTGCACCCACCCCTCTCCTAAGTCAACATTTTGCCTTAAGTGGGAAGTAAGTGTTAACCCTTTAAGTCCCAATAGTGTCCCAAGATCAATCTTCTCCTTACAATTATCCATACACTGTAAAGAGATAAGTTATGAGAATCAATAAAATGATCACCCAAGAGAAAATACTTTGATATTTGAACAAATTCTTTCAACTAATTCTTTAAGGAAATGTATGGAGATCAGTTTGGAGAATTTGTATGTGCATACTGGGGCTTAAAGGGTTAATGTTGACTTAGGGAAGGAGTAGCTGAGCAGTTTCCCACAAACCTAAATTGATTCAATTTTTTTTGCTAGGCAACCTCACACGTACTGAGCAGTGGACTCCCTTTACTTATTCTTAAAGCACAGCCTTGAGTTTGACACAGTTTTGTGTTTTTGTATCATATAATTATGATAATAATTATCATAATTATGCCATTTTTATTGTACATGTATGTCAAAACACTATCGTAATGCCTTTGTTTACAGATGGTAATATGGACAAGCCTAAGTTCTGCTGTGGCTGCCGTGGTTGTGGAATAAAATTTAACCAGTGGCAAGATCTAAGAAACCATCTTGATGAGAAGTCAGGTAAAAAAAATGTCTGATTTTCTGCTGGCCAAGGTACAAATAAAGCCGAAAAAATGTTCTCTCAAACAGAGCTGAAAGTATCAGCTTGATAATGGCGGGAGTCGTTAGGTGATAGGGTGGGGTCCAAAGTTTAGCTTGTTTTCTTGCCATTTGTCTTTGCCTGCCTCTCCTGCCCAATCAACCCCAAGAAGAAGCCAAGTAAAAATTAAACAAAAGATTTCAGATTTTTATTTTGTGTAATGTTTAAGTAATGGTCCGGATAAGACGGAAAGGACCAAAACGCAGTGAACACGTCGGAATGCAGAAAGTTGCTAACTTTACTATTGTCTCTACTATGGTTCTGATTGGTTTAAACATCAAATTTTACGAAATCTTGGCACAGCAGCATGTATATTAATCCCTTTTTTTCTATTCAACTTCCTTATAACAAACTCTAGTCTTAGTCTAAGTAACACAGAAATCGTATGTGCGGATCATGTAAAATTGTAAACATTTCTTGGCTATTGTTTGCAACTCTTGTGATTGGTCGAAATGTTTTAACACAAAAATACACTCTTTAAAAGTGGAGTTTAAATACATTTTCTTTCGTAAACTGCCTTTTTGTAGGTTTATGCATTCTCTGCGTAAAACTGAAAACATTTCTTTGCGAGGAAAGCGTATTGCGCCACAACAAAAGACATTGCTTCCCTTCTTACCTGGATCGTTACTTAAAAACAAATATTACAATGAGAAAGTACCGCTGGAGAATTTTTATTTAAATGGTCACACCGTAGGATTTCGTCCACAGATTCAAAAGTTAGAACCACCTATCCTTACCGCACTCTATCATTCCTTCAGGAGGGAAAGGGTCAATCAAGGTTAATGAAACTCTGCGTTTTGTGAATCTTACCACAGACTGTCGAAAGTGTCACCAGTGTGAAGTGTGTGGAAAGATCTGTCTGACGTCCAGCTTCCTCAAGAAACACAGGCGCCTTCACTCCAGTGAACGGCCTCACAAATGTTCCGTATGTAATGCTGCGTTTAAAGAGAAGTCCTACTTGAAGAAACATAACGTGACGCATACTGGAGTCAAAGAATTCAAGTGTGACTTCTGCGATAAGCGGTTCTCCCATCAACGTGAGTTCTTTTAATACACTGCACTCTGTATCTTACATGTAGTTCTTCTTAAACTGAGAATAAGCTTCCAACGACGTTTGTCAAATCGCTTTCGTCAGCTTTTACTTATGGCTGAGGACCCTCCCACACTTATCTGGATATTTTTTTGGAAAAAGAAGATTTTTTTACGCGTCTGCACGTAGGGTATTCTAATCTTTTTCGCCCGTCCTTACGAAAACGCTAAAATGATTCAGGGAAATACGATAGATTCCCTCAGAGAGCATGTGTTTTCTTCCGCCCACACGTAGACGAGAAGCGAGCGTTTTCGAAAATCTGCACTCTGGGGAGCGGTTATGAAAAGATGCGTTTTCAGTGACCGTTTTCACCGGATATGTGTGGACGGTAGGCCAAACCGGAGAAATCTCCGTCAAAAACGGATACGTGCATCTGCTATAGGTCGCTATGTTATTCATAATACATGATTTCACTTTTCACGATTTCTCGTTTGTGTTTGCTATATACCGCCCTTATAGGGAACCTGTTGGTGATTGCTCAGCTGTTGATCGACAATCGACCGATAGTCGGCCGATATTTTTCTTTCTCTTGTGCCATTGATATAACCGTTTTTCAACACAAGACCAAGTCCATCGGCCGATTGAAAAGGGGCTCTGGAGCAAGCCTGCGTAACAGGCCTTGTTACCCTTGGGCGAAAAAGACACTGAAATAAGTTTCCAAGGTGCTATGTTCTTTTGTCTTTCTGGTTTCCCTAATACTTATCCGCTGGGTAGTGATTTATCCGGCGGATAGCGCTATCCAACGTTTGAACAGCTGAGGCCAGAGGGGGAAATTATTATGATCATGCTTTCAGCATCATTCTGATGTTCTGACCCGGATTGTTCAAGTATTATAAATAATTAATTAATTAATAGCGATTTAAAGGTAACACATCAACTCAGTGGCTTTTCGTCTACCTGATTCCCGGTCGAATTGGAGTTTGGAAATGTCAGTTTTTGTAGGAGAAGGGAAAACCGGACTAGCCGCGGAAAAACCTCTTGGAGCAAGCAAGAGAACCAGCAACAAACTCAACCCACATATTAGGGGAACTAATTGCTTTATCCAGTGGATAGCATTCTCTGCCTTTAGAACAACTGAGCCCAGGAGAAAACTTCTCAAAGATATTACGAAAACGATCAAGTTGTTAATGGGGGAAATTTGAGGCCAGGCTTAGTTAAGGTAACTTCACGTATCTTCACGGGTGTTATATTATAACCTATTTTATTTTCTCACATGTTAGGTACCTTGAAAGAGCACCGGATGCGGCATACGGGCGAAAGACCGCACAAGTGCCAACATTGCGATGCTTCCTTTATCAACTCGACTGGACTCAAAAATCACAGCGCCAAGCACACTGGCATTCGTCCACACAAGTGTCAAGTCTGTGGTAAGATGTTCACCAAGTCCTATGGCCTCAAGATGCATTCTCTTTCGCATTCAAAAGACAAACCTTTTGTCTGTGAGGTAATTGCTAAATCTGTGTTGGGAAATTTTCGCTTTAGAAGACTTTGGAACTTAATGGTTTATATAGTTCCATTTACTCTTCTCCTCATTCGCTTGTCTTTTCGCTCGACGGCGATTGCACCTGCCATCATTTACATAAAAGGGAACTTAAGCAACAACGACGGCGATAGTCTTAAATAACAAAAGAGTACCATAAGTTTTGGAATTCAATTGATAGGAAGATACGTTGTAGTATAGTGTAAAAGATAGAGTGTGACTGGGCTTAACGTCGCCCCTGGATACTCTACGGATCGATTAAAGCGAGCTAGTGGTAAACGTTTTTTTTAATAGCAATATTCAGTGTTAACGTGCTTTAAGAGAGGTATAGTTAACAAAAATAGTTTAAACCTCGGTGTGTCATATTTTAACAGTGAGGAATATACAATCAATTATGTTTTAAAGTGAATTAAGAAGTTTATGCGTAATGCGTTGCCAGCTTCGTAGAAAGTAGTGGATATGACAGGGTGTTACCAAGGGTAAGCCCTTGTTTTATTTATCGCAATCTATCTGTTTTACTAACATCGGGCGTATTAACATTGGCTAGTCCGAGCGAATCGACCGGCCCCAATTGTAGGCGGCACACAGCCTTCGTTGTATACCATCGACTTTGTTTCCCTAAACTTGAAAATTTGCTCTGCATCTTTTCTCTCCTTGCAGGTGTAGATTTTTGAGGTTATATGCTAATATACTGCTCGTGGGAACCCTATACGATATCTTAGAACAAACGAGGGGAGGGAGTAATGCTCCAACTGTTTATGTGCTTTATGAAACCGGGATAAACACCAGCCAGCAGTGTTGGGATACTGTTATGCCTGTGGTTACTTTATTTCTCCTGCTTATCACTACTTTGGAGCCTGTTTCTGTGTTTAATATTGTTTAACTTTCACAATTTTTATTTATAAGTGTGGCTTTTGTCTTAAGACTCAAAAAAAATCGCAACACTTGTAAATTCAGTACACTTGTACAAATTTTATTTTATTGACTCCTGGTTTGCCTTTTTTGGCACCTGTTTAGAGTACATAAAGATTGTTTGTTTAGGCTTTTTTTTTTTCTACAGGTCTGTGGAAAAGGTTTCAAGCGTCCAGATCACTTTAAACAGCACATGATAATTCATTCAGACAGCAAACCATTTAAGTGCGACATCTGTCACAGAACATTTAATCAAAAGGTGTGTCTTAGGAAACACCTTCCATGCAAGGAGCACGAAAAGCAAGAGAAAAAGCTACAGAGTACACTGGCTAAAGAAAACAGAACTAAAAACAATGTTAAAGGAGCAAAGAAGCCTACACGTAAAAAGAAATCAGTAGCCGACACGGATCGCGCGGGGGTTTCACAAGAGACTGGCGAAAATCAGAAAGCGGAAGGCGCTGACGTATTGAAAAGCGCTGACGTTTCAAATAATGTTAGTCTGTTATCATCAATAAGCGCCTGTCCTAGCGAGGAGTCTTCGTCAACGTCCTGTTTTGCGCCGCCGTCATTTGTCAGATCTACGGCTAAGTTAGTGGATAGTGAATACTACACGGAGCACCAATCAACCCACACGGATTATACGCCCGGAAGAGACTTCTCAACAACACAGCAGTTATCTGATAGAACGGTATCAAGCACTATGAACAGTTTCCTAAGCTTGCCTCACTCTATATTCAATGTGGAAGATCCCCTCTCACTCGACACATTGCCCCCGCTTTCCACTCACGACACGCATGCGTTATCTGGAAGGCCGCTGAGTCATGACAGTGCAACAGATCTCGGTTCAATACTGCTTAGTACAGTGGAGCGTGATCTGAACTCCATTGTAGCAGATTCAAGTTCATTTTTTGGGAATGACTGAACTCTATTTAAATATTTCACATGCGAATTTTCATCAACAATTGTTTCAGTTAGAAGATAATTATCCTGAGCTGTGCGGAGCTGATTTAATGCTGAAGAACAAACTCTCCAGTCGTATTTCCCCCATGCTTTTCCCGGCCACCAATCTCTACCTATCTACTGAACTACTTGTCTATTTGCCTAACTCACTATGAAAAGTGGGTCAAATTCCCTCAAAATTTCTGAGTTTTTAGCATAAGGTGATATATGTCGTCCATCAGGAAGACTAACAGTTGAGTTTTAATGATAATAAAAAACCTAATGATATTTTGGAGTCGCACTGTACGATAGTGTTCTCCCCTACACTAATTTTTCCTGTCTGGTGTTATTAATAGGGACTCACGACAGCGACACAACGAGAATGTCAAAAAAGCACTTGGTTGAATAGGTAAAACAACAACTCTGCACGTGCATCACGCTTTTTTGTACATTCTTTGCCGTCCTGCACGACTACGACTGCGACGGGGAAATGTCTAAATTTCACGTTTTATGGAGGACGTAAACAATCGACGGTTAAACTTGAATATGGTTCTTAGGAATTCGGCTCAAAAAGAGTTCGCTTCCACTTGACAAAGTAAATGAGATTGAAAGAACCCAAATTCACTAGCCTGAGTAGAAGTTCACTTTTTAAGCGACGTTTTCGTGGCCGTCGCCGACGTGGTTACTTAAGCGGGTTTGGACCCATTATCCGAACGTGCAACTCATTAACTAAGCCTGTGCAGACGTTTTCGGCCACCGGTTATTTTTAAACATGTTAAAACTGAATGTAAGCTCCCATGTGTCATTTGTATGATATGTAAATTCCATTTTCTGTTTACGGTAATCTGTGTTCGCGTGAAAGACGATCTAGAAAAAACTTGTCTTTGAAAATTTTGACAATAATACATGACGGTTGAATGCTTCAGCCAGATTCAATGGGCTCCTTAAAAACATTTTTGATTTAAACTCTGGTCTAGGCCCGGAGGGGCACTTGGGTATTTTTTTGGGTGGGTATGTGCCGCCCGGGACTCCAAATTGGCACCGCCGTTCTAAAAAAAATTTCCCTTAAAATTGATCCCGTTCTAGAAATGGGTCCATTTTTTATACCCCCGTTCTAGAATTCGCCCTAAAACTGATACCCCGTTCTAGAAATGGGCCAATTTTTTATACTCCGTTCTATAAAGTTTGTAAATTGAAATAGCCCTGTTTTTTTTAAAAGAATATTTCTTTATTTGTTCGACTGGTAATTGGTCAAACTATAAAGCTCGTGTTGCACTCACCCAGAAAGTCTCTTTTATACTTTTCTACGCCAAAAAAGAAGATAATGGCAGAGAATCCCTTTTTAACCAGTCCTGTCCTATTCCCTAACCATTACACGCTGTCATGAGCGAACGTTCCTTATGTTGTAGCCTGCATGGCATGCCCAGAAAGGAGAAGGACACTAACATGCTGTGACTCCAAGCACTGTGTAGTTGTACCAGTTTCATTCTGTGATGGAAATCACTGTGGTGTGACCACACTCCTCTGGAACTGTTCGTATTTCAGTATTTTTCAGAATAACATTAAAACTTCCTCAACTTTGTTCAGATCTGAAAGTTGACAAGACAAACAAATTGTATTGCGCCACAATCAAGAAGGCGTTAAAACTAGAGCAAACCGAACAACATAAAAAAAGTCGCATTAGGCTAACATCAGAGGAGGTTAGGTAATTTGCCCCAATGCGTGGGAGACAGGAAACGAAGAGTGGATGACTACAATAGCACGTCCTCTTTTGCGGAGATTTTTACGTAACCATTGTATCCCGAAGAAAACAAAATCGTGTAAAATGTTGCAAGATAAGTTTAAGCGTTTTCTCTCTCCCTTTTTGTTTGTTTATTTGTTTGTTTGTTTTTTCCTCTTTGCTTTTGTCTCGCTGTATCCAAGAAACTGAAAAACGTGACGTCCCTGGTGACGTCAATCTGTTTAATTTGAGGCATTGCGTAACGCTTGTTGTCACGCTCTTGGGACATTATATCCCACAATGCATGAGTATATTTACACAGCCGCCACCGGATCCTGTCTTTAAGTAATGATGGATTGAAAAAAGGTGAGAGTGTATCGCAGTGAACAGGTGCTTTTGCAACATATTTATACCGTTATGGCAGCACCAGGTCAAGGCTATAGTGTTCCTCGAGGCCAGTATCCTCCAAATTATTATCCTCCTCAACAGCCTGGATATTATCAGCAACCACCTCCAGGGCAGTACCTTCAAGCTCCAACTCAAGCCGCCTACTATCAGGTAAGGAGAGAATTCTTGGATATTAAATAGAGCATATTCACTAAACGTTTTAAGCTCGTAGAGAAATGAAGATTTATTTTTTTAACTTTTTTCGATCAGGCTAATTCTTAAAGGAAAATACGGGCCACGCAAGATCGAGCGTCAACGTTCGAATATGTGATCAGGCCAGGAGCATTCGATCTCGTTTGGCTTCGAACTCTCATGGTCTCTCTCCCAACTCTTGCTCGACCCAGTTACGTTCGGAGTCTTACGACGTAAGACTTTTGGAGAGTTTTTTCTCATTTTTCCTGAACGGTGAATTTATGTGTTGTCGTAGTTTGTAATGATGAGCAAATCAGTCAATAGCAAAGTGATCAACTTTGGCCGTTGACTCAGTGAGATCCCGGCAGTGAGAGCTGGTAGGCAGCTGGATTCCATTACCTTAAACTAGTAGTTTCCAATACAAAGTGAAGTGCTGCGAGTAAAGCATGACATTTCAAACAGTTTGAATCAGTTGTAATTTCTTTCTATTTTTGATATTTGACATTAACAGTGTTGTAACTGTGCATGTAACGCAACACGTAGGTGAAAAAAAGTGTGAAGCTGTAATGTACCCGGAATTTGTAGTTTGTAATGTACCAAGAAATTGTATAACGAACGCAGAGAACTCAACAACATTTTACTTCAAGTCTGTAAGCACATGGCAAGAAGACCTACTGCGCATGCACGAAGTGCACAAGGATTCATGGGATATGACAAATGCCCCCTCTTAAAGTAAAGGAAAGAAAAACTGAACCTGAAAATAATACAAAGTAATGTACTGATAGGGACGTCCCAAAGTCACGAACACTTAAGTTTACTAAAGACTAGTAGAACCTCTCTGGCGGTTTACGCTCTCTGAGAGGGTATCTCCGTTCTGGTTGCCCAGGCGCTGATGCTTGAAGTTCTGAATCTCGCACAGATGAGTCCTGCGGTGAAGAAAAAGCATCAGCCATGCTATCCAAGGCTGGAGTGTCAAGTACAGGTGTAGTCTCTTTAGGCTGTGAAAGGGTTGGTGTTGTAACAGGCCTTTCCCTCACTACTGGGGTCAACCCTTCAGTTTGCTCAGGTAGCTGGGGCGCACAAACTAACCCTGACCCTACTGTGGAAGGTATGAATCGTGGACGTAATTGTTCTTGATGTCGTTTCCAGATAATGCCTCCGACCTGAACCTCAAAATTCCGGGGACTGACTGTTCCAACAATGGTTCCTGGAATCCATTTGGCTCCTTTGCCAAAATTACGCACGAAAACTGCTTGGTTTGGTGTAAACTGGGGTTTGTTATCAAGGTTGTCTTGAAAAACCTTAACTTCCTGTTTAGAACTTTTGGCTCTCAGTGCACTGAATCTAATTCTAGGCTGTCTGTTCATAAGTAATTCTGAGGGTGATTTTCCTAACGTGGTGGGTGTAGCCCTGTAAGTCAACAAAAACCTGTCTAATTTTGTTTGCACAGACTCGCCTGTATCTCCAATCTTGCCCAGTTTATCCTTAAATTCCCCCACATAGCGTTCTGCTAACCCATTTGTAGCAGGATGTCCTGGAGCAGTGAGAGTATGAAGAATGTCGTTCTCTCTTAAAAATTTCTGGAATTCATCACTCGTAAACTGAGTCCCATTATCGGTTACCAGATGTTCTGGTAAACCAAAGTAACTAAAAATGTGTCTCAAAGCAGTAATTGTGTTGGTGCTGGTGGCATGAGTCATGGGTACTATCTCCAAAAATTTGGAATAAGCATCCACCACGACCAAAAACATCTTGCCAAGATAAGGCCCAGCAAAATCTACATGTAATCGTTTCCATGGTCCGCCTGGCCAGGACCATGAAGCAGTTGGGGCAGATGCTGGCGATTTAGCAGATTCTTGACAAGCAGGGCATAATTTAACTGTCTCCTCAATTTGCTTATCAAGTCCAGGCCACCAAAAGTACTTTCGAGCTAATTGTTTCATTTTGACCATACCCAGGTGTTCTGCATGCAAATCGGCCAATAAGAGAGCCTGTAACGACTCTGGTACAACGACTCGCGAGTTCCACAGGAGGATACCATCTTCATGAGAGAGTTCAAGCCTTTTGCTGTAGTAAGGTTGGAACACTGGTTCTGGATTATTGGGCCAACCCTGCTGAGTAAACTGTAACACCTTTCCAAGAATTGGGTCTCTCATGGTTTCCATAGCAACCACAGACGCATTTAAAAACTGGTCTTCTTCGATAAACATCACATTTACAGTTACCTGTTCTGCAGCAGACTGCTTGTACTCAATAGGCTTCCTAGACAAAAAATCTGCAAACACATTGTCTTTGCCGCTTATGAATTCAATTGTATAGTCATAAGCAGATAAAAGTAATGCCCATCTTTTGATCCTTGCTGCTGCCATCAAGGGCACGGGCTTGTGTTCCCCAAGTAAAGTAATCAAAGGTTTATGATCTGTTAGAAGTTTGAAGTGTCTACCTAACAGGTACTGGCGATATTTGGTCACGCCAAAAACAATTGCTAATGACTCGCGTTCAATTTGGGAGTAATTTTGTTCTGCATTGTTTAGTATTCTCGAAGCATAGGCAACAGGTTGTAATGCACCATCAGGTCCAGGTTGCAGTAATGCAGCTCCCACACCCACTGAAGAAGCATCACACTGTAGAACTAATTCACCCATAGGATCATAGTGACATAAAACCGAATCAGAGCACAGAGCAGCCTTGATGTTATCAAAAGCGTGCTGTTCCAGTTTTGACCAACTCCATGGTACCTCCTTGCGAAGTAATCCGTACAAAGGTGAAGCCAACTTTGCAAAATCCGGCACAAATTTACGTAGAAAATTGGCTGATCCAAGGAATGACTGTAATTCAGAAACATTTGTTGGAGGTGCTGCATCCTTTATTGCCTGCACTTTCTCTGCAGTCGGTGAAATCCCCGCAGCAGAAATGGTAGTACCAAGATACTCTACTTTATCCAGCATGAAAAAGAATTTATCAGGGTTAAGCTTAAGACCGCAGTCACGTAATCGAGTGAGTACTCGATGAAGGTTTTCCAGATGGACTTCATCTGATTCTCCAGAAATAAGAATGTCATCAATACGGACACAGCAGCCTGGAAGGTCCTTAAGGACATTTTCTATAGTGCGTTGGAAGATTGACACAGCACTACTCACTCCAAAAGTCAGGCGCTTGTATTGGTATAAGCCCAGATGAGTGTTAATTGTGGTGTATTTTCTGCTTTCTGGCGAAAGCTCTAGTTGATGGTATGCTTGAGAAAGGTCAATCTTAGTGAATTTTTTTCCCCCAGACAATGTACTCAGTAGTTCCTCCAGAGTTGGTATGGGGTATTGTTCTAAGACTGAAAATTTGTTGATGGTGACAGAGTAGTCCCCACAAATTCTCAGGTCCCCATTTGCTTTAACAATAGGGACTGTAGGTGATGCCCACTCGGAATGCTCTACTTTCTCAATGATATCCTCTGCCACCAATTTCTCCAAGGCCTTTTCGTACTTAGACCGAATTGCAAATGGTACTACTCGTGCTTTGGTAAACACAGGGCTCTCATCACTTACTCGCAATGACACTTGGATTCCTTTAAGTTTTCCCACTGAACTAGTGTCAAACAAATCAGAGTACTGCTGAACTATATCCTCAGCTGCAGTTGAGATCGTACTAAAAATGTTCTGCCAAGGCAATGTAAACTTGGACATCATGTCCCGCCCCAGTAGTGATGGTCCCTGAACTACACGAATTAACAGGGTACCCACCTGGTCTCCAACTTTGACATCCATTTCCTTCTCACCTAGACACTGGATAATGTCCCCAGTATAGCTTTTCAAAAGCACTGTAGGGGTTTTGAGTGTAGTTACTTGTCCTCCGGTTTTGGTAAAATCAACAGAACTCAACAAGGTCACAGAACTGCCTGTATCAACTTCCATAGGGACTTCCTGGTCTTCAATGGTAACGGTAAGTTTGTATAAGGGCGGTGTAACTGACGAATTTTCGGAAGATTTCACACTTTTCATATAAACTGTACAAGAAGGGACTGAATTCTCGTGCTCCTCCTTGGTACATGTTCCTGATGTTGGAGTAGCTATTACTTGGTGAGTGGTGTTGTTACCACCAAATTCTTTCTTTTTCTTGAAGCATGCCTTAGCCAAATGCCCAGGCTTCCCACAATAATAACATGTAGATTCGACATGACTGCACTTGTCAGCCAAATGTTGTGGAGAGCCACACCAAAAACACTGCTTTCCTCCCATTTTCGACTTAAAATCTGTTTGCCTTTGGCTTTCTTGAGCAGAAAAAATTTTTTTGTGAACAGCATTTACAGGCAGAATTCCAGCACTGGAAGTGTTAGAGTTGCCCTGGAGTAACTTAGATTCCTTCTCAGCCAGTTCATCGGCCTGAGCAACCTTGAGAGCTTGATCGAATGTCCTGTCTTCTGAAAGTAGTTTCTTTTTAGTAGTCTGACTTCTCACTCCCCCAACAAATTGATCTCTGAGGGCTCTTGTAAGGTAAGGACCAAAATTGCAGTGAACAGCTAAGCGTTTTAGCTTGTTTGCATACTCCGCTACGCTTTCAGTTTCACTTTGTACAGTGTGATGGAAGCGGTAGGTCTCGGCAACTTCAAGTACCTTAGGTTTGTAGTAGTCTTTCAGAATTTGTGTAAGCTGATCGTAAGTTTTATCAGCGGGTAAATCAGGAAGACAGAGATCTTTGAGCGTACTGTAAGCGGTTTTACCGATCAAGGAGATTGTAACGGCGACCTTTTTCTTGTCTGCCTCTCGTTTAGCTGCTTCGCTGGCGTCTGCTGCAACTTGACCGATGTTATGGGCGATGAAGTAGGCATTCAAGCGTTCGCTGTAATCCGTAAAGTCAGCTCCATCGAACGGTTCCAAAGTGCCAAATTGCTGTGTAGTCATCGCTGGCACCTTAAGTCTTCATCCTCGTCGCCAGTTTGTAATGTACCCGGAATTTGTAGTTTGTAATGTACCAAGAAATTGTATAACGAACGCAGAGAACTCAACAACATTTTACTTCAAGTCTGTAAGCACATGGCAAGAAGACCTACTGCGCATGCACGAAGTGCACAAGGATTCATGGGATATGACAGAAGCTACAATAATTAGTCTCACTTGCGTAAGCAGCGAGACTCAAAATCTGCAACACATTGTTGGGCATATTTTATACACAAATGGGGGGTCATTGTGTCAGGCATTACTAGCGGAGACTGTGGAAAGTGGGACTAAGAATCGTTGCATGATCGAAGTCACACATATTTAGGAAGGATTAAATTTAGAGCTTTTCCGAAACTTGTCAGTCCACAAATTCTATCACTTCAAAGCATCGATTACTTTGGAACTACTGAGTACTTGAAAAAAATAAGAATCTTAATTAGCAAAAGTGCAATGGTCGGGTGTTGTAAACTTTCATTGTATGCAAATGGGTCTTGTGATGAGAATGCAGTTTATTTTCAGCGATGATTGAAATGATGTGCCATGTAAATCACTTTTTTGATCTCTGGGGATGATGTAATTTCTCTGGAATCGAGGCCCTTGAATTTTCGTGTATTCATACACGCGCATAGCCTGTGACCGCAGACATATTTCCGGTAGTCACTAACACGCATACTAAAACAGTTGAGAAACAAGCAAAAAGTATCGACGTCGATAAAGAAGGAGGTAAAAAACCTTTAGTGAGTAACTCCTGTTTCATGTAGAATTAATCACCTCCTCATTTCTCGATATAATCTCCAAGCAAGGGAGACTGAATGCCGCTGTAAATGCATTCTTGTTTGTATAATTTAATAATAAAAGTGTGTGAGAATAAATCAGAGTATTAATTTCTCTGAAACCTGTCCACGATAAGGTTTAGATTGCATGCGAGTGATGGAGTGAGTGAACGAGTGAATGTCCAATCAAGTTCAATATTAAAATTGTTCATTATGCTTCGTGAGTGTATCAAATCATTTTCAATCTTTGCGTCTGCTGTGTATAAAACATTTTACTGCCAAGGGAAACATAATTCAAGTACAATGTGCCATTTGTGATAGCCAATGGAATTAGGTCATAAATGTCTTGAACCAACAGCCACACTAAAATATGAACCCTTAAACAGCTGCATCACCATACTCAGCATTTGAATCATGAAGATATTTATAATGTCATGTTTCTAAACACCTTAAGCCGTAATATATAAAAGATGACAAAATTGTAAAGAACCAAAATGGGAGTCTCAAAGTGTCCTTGTTTGACCCTTAGTGCAGCAAAGTCATGTTTAGATGCCAAAATCTCATTGGTTCCTATAAGCATCAACTGATATTCAGCCTTATTGGCCCCGGCAACACACATCACTACAGACAAAGCCACAAAGATACATACACTTAGACCACTGACATATAAGCTATTTTTTCAAAATAGCTTAACAAATCAAAAAAATCTCAAATGAGGCTGTCTTTGGGCAGGGACCCAGGTTGGTCATGCATGTTGCCTGAATTAGTCTGCTGTAAATATGACACAATATTCAAGGAGGGGGGCCACAGAAGGGAAGTGTGGGTAGAGGTGTGCTCCCAAGGCCTTCAAACCCAGACCCTGTTCAAGACTTGTTCATTATTTGCTAACTTGTTTGAGACAGGAGACTTTATTTTTTTATGTTTTTTTTGCATACATTATTAAGTCACATTTTGAAATTAACATCATGGGATTATAAGTCAACCGCTGACATACGCTTAGACCAATGTCAACGCATCAACCGCCGACCGGTTAGCTCAGTTGGTAGAGCGCTGGACTGCTGTGCGGGAGGTCTCGGGTTCGAGCCCCAGACCGGACAACACTCAGGGTCTTAAAATAACTGAGGAGAACATGCTGCCTGTGCAATGACATCTGCGAATGGTTAGATGTTCTAGTCTTCTCGGATAAGGGTGATAAATCGTAGGCCCCGTCTCCTGCATCTTCAGTGTTATATAGTCAGCAGGGGACATTAAAGAACCCACGCACTTGTCCTAAAGAGTAGGGCACGGAGTTCCCGGTGTAGTGGTCTGGCCTCGTTCATGGGTTGGTGCTTCACATAGGGTTAACCTCATTGCACCTTTCCCTGCACGCTTGGACAGATTTGCCCAAGAAAAATGAGTATTATATAAAGTCCTTTTGACCATTAATTGCAGACTGCTTTTTGCCAAACTTCACACTTTCCCAGTCCAAAAACAGAGCCATTCAAGATGCAAGTTCAATAATGTAGATCTTCAAGACCTTGAAAACTATGCCCTTGTGTCTGTTCTGCATACAGTCTCTTCTATAGCATAGACACCTCTTATTAGTGATAGGCAGTTAGTGCCAGTTTCAATGGTGTCTGCCTTTAAGAAAGCTGTGCACAGTCCATTTAATTCTTGTTGATTCCTTTCAGCCAGGATATGCAGGTCCTGGATATGTTGCACCTCAGCCAACAGTAATTACACAACAGCCCATGGTATTGCCACAACCAATTATTCTTAAACAGCTGCCTGTTAACATGCGCTGTCCTCATTGTGGTGCTACTATCATCACCAAGATAGATCATCGCATTGGCAACACTACCTTTATCTACTGCTGTATGCTTTCCATGTTTGGGTGAGAATGTCATATTTATATTACATTGTTTTTCAGTTCAATCCTTTGTTCATCTTTTTCATTATTTCAAACTCAATATCAAACATTTTCATGCACAAAATTTTGTTTCCTAGATTTTCACTGGTCAGAGTTTCATGTAATTGAACGAAATTTATAAACAAATTTTTTATTATGAAATTTGTCTTGAATCTTTTCAGTTGTTGTTGCATTCCATTTTTCACTGACTGTGCAAAGGATGTGTCACACCAGTGTCCAAATTGTAAGAGAGAGCTGGGTGTCTTCAGGCGTCCTCTTATTGAGTCTGGTGGAGGAGGAGGAAGTCGCCCTAAGTATGACACTGCATTTGCTAGTGGCCCAGCAGATAGTTATGTACCACCAACAGAAACGGTCTCAGGAGGTGGTGGGGGTGGTGATGGTGGAGGTGATGGTGACTGAAAAATGTTACTAGTTAGGATACATTATTTTTTAAGCTGCTGTTTTGAGAGTGATGGTGTTCAGAGGGGGTATGTACCTGTTACAGCTGATGTGCCACTCAACAGAAGTCAACTGAGTGTACTTCTTTGCTTCTCTGTCTTTGGAACAGAGTATTTTTAGTGGGTTGGATCACAGGATACAGGGCTCGAAAAAAGTCTCATCTGGTAGTCCAGGACATGTAGATTTTTTTGGCAAGTAATTTTAAAGCTTGCATACTCATTGTTCAAGGGTTCATCAGGCAAGTGATCCTATAACAAAAATATTGACTAAGATGAATAAAAACTGCCCCAGGCAAGCAAAATGTGACAGCTGCTTGCCCAAAGGACAAGCTGGAATTCAAGTTTTTTTCAAGCCCTGATTACATTAAATGTTTAATCACATAGTGATATCAGTGCCTTGCTTCTTCAGTTTAAGTGAAGCCTCTAATTTTATTTCTAATATTAACAACTCTATAATGCAAATGGCAAACATCATGCACTGGTTATGATATTTTTCATTGGCACACCCTCAATTCCTGTAATTAGGTAGGCATTCAGGACTACTAAAATTACTGCATTATTCACATTAGCACACTTTCCTTCAGTAAAGCAGCCTGGGCCTGCTCTTTACATAGAAATTATTATCTTGTACCCAGATCCCTTTTTTACGAAGCCAAAGGGGAGATCTAGTTGAGTGGGAAAATTCAGTTCTTTTGATTCGCTACATTGAGAGTGAATGGCATGAGTGTTGTAATGTGTGCAATTCATTCTTTGCAAAGTCTTCAGTTCTGTTCAAATAAAGATTTTCTCTGAAGAAGTAGTTTTCTGACTCAAGATAACTAAACCACTTTTAGGGTAAAAAAAACTTGCATAGAAGTGCATTGGTAGTACTGCTTTGAGCTTTTAGTGCATGCAGTGGCAATCAACTTTTTTTAATACTTCATGGCTTTATCAAATTCATCACGTCTAAAATTGAGGATATATTTCAAGCATGCAGTCTTTCATTGCCTGTCACATTCCTGACAGTGGATCACATGTACAAATCGGATTTGACCAGATCTCGCCTTCAGCTTCGTCAACAAAAGATCTGGTACAAGATTAGTTCACATACCAGTAAATACATATATTGTATCATTTGCTCTGAATTTGTGGGTCACTGACAGCATAAAATTAAATGTGGATGCATGAGATAAACTTTGCTGATTCAGTGTGTTCATATGAACTCTAGAGTAATTTTAAAAAAGTATACCAGTAATTACCTGTATAATCACCAATGTGCACTTACACATGTAATATTACACATGAAATATTTTTAACACTCAACGAGAAAGTTCATATTTCTGTGTGGCCATGCAATATCCTCTTTGTATGATCATAAGCATGACCCTTGGAAATTGTCTTATCAACTTAAGATAGTGAGTTTAATGTTATTATTACAGCTGTAAATAAGGTATTGATATCTGATTATAGTTTTACCAAATGAATGTGCTACTTACTCTTTTCTTGGGATCTGACTTACTACAGGTACATTAATTAATAGTTCTGAACTAAAATACACTTCATACTGACAAATTATTTATAATTATAATCACTAAAGCTGAGAAGCTGTCAGTCAGTATTGATAAACTTGCAATAAAGAGAGAACATCATTACAATACTCACAGTTAGGTATATGTTAGCCATAGGTGTATCTTTCAAAGTAAGGTGAAAAGCGGTAAAATGCTTTTTAACTTTCTCATAGTATGTAATATTAGACAGCTAGTTACTGTAATGGGGAGCCATGGACTTAGTGTTCAATGATGTTGATCTTAGGTGGATGTAGGGGCAGTAAACAGTATAGTAAGTTTTGAAATTTCTGCTTATTGTATTGATATCAGTTTTTCATGCTCATTTTGGGTTTATTGGCATTAAAATGCTTTAAGATTATGTAATCTTCATGCACAAAACTGTTCGGCAATAAAAGGAACAGGGTCAGTATGACAAGCTTTGATTATTGTCTGACAATAGTCACTTTATATTTCTGATTTTGAAAGTTTTGACCTCTTTATAATGTTGGTCTTCATTAGGTGATGGTGTCAACTTGATATACAAGGGTACTTCTTACCACTTTACCCAGAAATCTCAAATGTTAATGGTAATGTAATTTTTCCAAATTCCAACCAAAAATTGAGGATTGCATTTTGAGGTAGTCTCTTCAATCCATTTGGTACAAACTAAACAAAATGTTGCTTACCATTTAGTGGTAACAATAATAATTATTCCTTGGTTCCAGTCTCATGATACAGAAATAATGCCCTTTTTGGATTCAGCCTGTAATGTGACACTTATGCCATTTACTGAAAAATCACTTAATTACTTTTAAGCTTTGGACACCCTCAACTGGATTTTTCTGCCAAATGGTGAGCAACCTAGGACTTCTATTGGCACTTTGGTAATGTTAGGGGTGGTGAATGGTAAAATCCGAGACTCACCGAGACGCCGAGATCCTAGTTAGAAATCCGAGCCTGAGACTCTGGTAAAAAGTTTCGAGACTCAAAAAAGTAAATACAAACCATGCAAAAACGAGACTTCGAGACTTATCAAAAACGCTTCCGAGATTTCGAGATCCTGCCAAAATTTTCCGACACCCACGTTTTTCGAGGTACCATTCGCCACCCCTAATGTTAGTGACTGGTGTAGGCTGCAAACGCAAATGTATTTCTGGTCATCACTTCTCCATCGCTTCTCTCCACTTTTTGGGGGGAGAGAAGTAGAAATATGTCTGCATTAGCAGACTATGACTGGTGCATCTTGAACTAAAGGGTTAACTTGTAGTTGCATGGATCCCTAAGAAGGCTAAGGCTGAGGTCTCCAACCCAAGTCACTTAGTTGGTCCATCAGAGAGATTTCATATTTCTATAACCACCCTGCTTACAGCTTGAGTCATTCACATCTGCACTTAACTGTTTCAACAATCCAGCGTTTACAATGACATTAAAAATTATGTGCCTAACTGCTTAGGAAAAGTATCCAGCACATCAACCTGAAAGACAACATTGCTGTGTGTCCTGTCTATGACATAATTGCTTTCAGTGGATGTACCTTCCTTTATCAGTAATTTCTGAAATGGACTAGAAGGAGGATTTGAGAAAGAGGAGTACCAGCAAAGGTAGTTCAGGCGAGGGGCCTGTTACACCCCCCCCCCCCCCCCCCAACTTTTAGACCAATTTTAGGCCCACAGGACTGACTGAGAAAAATATTTTACCTAACCCTAATCAGAACCCTGTCCAATTTAATACCTTTAAGGTCTGACTTGCAAATTTCCCACATCCTCCTTGCATCGCATGCTATGCTCATGCATTGCATGCCTGGCATGCAGGCTAAAAATTCTAAATCTGCAGGGATTGCCTTTATTTCACTCTTGTCGACGAAGCCGACAACAATGTATTTATTTAAAGAAATATAAAGTTTACAATACTTTATGTCCTGCAAATTTCTATAATGCTAATCTAGGCAGGACAATACTTTAAATAAAGACGTTATTGAATTACATATTAAGAAAAAAAGAAATACAATAACATACAGAAAGAAACACCTTACATATAATATCAAGTACAGGGAATTTTGTTATTTGAAAAAGACTAAAATTACAACTGGAGGTACCGGTATCTACAACATATCAGGTTAACTTCATAAAATATTCTATTAAATAATAAACATTCAGATAATTATCTTCATTACCTAGAACATTGAGGAGTAGTGATTTAATTTTTTTACGAAAATTAGATATGTTGAGAGTCTTAACAGAAAGTGGAATAGAATTCCAAATAGACACACCAATTCTTGTAATGATATTGTATTATAATGATGTTTTTTATTGGTTTCCGCCAACTTATCGAGACTTTTAGGAGCTGTCTTAGCATGAACGTCATACATTAAATAGCTTCACTGTTGAAAGAACAGATGGCCTTCCCTCCAACCGTGTCCAATCTGTGCTGTGAAGAATTATTTTTATGTGCGCAATTTCTGCCTTGCACAATTTATTTTTCAATGACCTCTATTCACCTCCGTCAACTCATATCTTTTTCCGATCAATCCTTTTCACATGACGTCACTAAAATTCAAACTAAAAAACTATCGATCCTAACGAGATTTTACTTTCACGATGCATTAGAGCAGCTGAAAACTAATTTTCGTACAAATTTTCGCTTCAAAAGGGTTCTTGGTTTTGTGATAGAGTACGCTTGAATTTCTAAGCTTTTGCGTGACGCGGCATTTACATGACAGCCAAGAGAGCTGTCATGTAGGTTTAAAAAAATGACTTATTTCAGGAGATTTTGCTATTTAAACAGTTCATGTATTAGAAAAAGTATTACTTTAATGTTTATGAGTTTCTCGAAGAATAAATTCACGCTTTTGTAGCAGAACTCGGTAACAGATGTTTCTGTTGGTTTCCGTCCGCCATGTTGGAGCTCATCTAGGTGAGCACCAGCATGGCGTCTCCATACAAATCTCTATAAGTTTGGGTAAAACATTTCTTCAGATATCTCGTATACGAAATATTCCTCTGACCTGAATCTTGGCTAGGGTCTTTGTATATGTATCTCCTTTCATTTCCCGGATTCTGGACTTTATCTATTGAACGGTTTTGATTTTTATTTTAATCTATTTTGAATGGCGTGACACTGAAAACCAGCAATAGACTTGGTCTAGCTTGCTCCCACACCCCCGGCCACACCCCTATACACCCTACCACCATGCACCACTCACCCTACCCCGTTAAGGATTACTGATACTGGCGGAGTAACGCCCGTTGAATTTCTGTCTTGAGCGAGGAGAACGATCTAGGAGCAAGGGTGTGTGTGTTTTCCATGGTTTGCAAACTGCGTGGAAAAGTATGCGCAGTTTTTGGAGGATCCCGAGGAATCGGTAAAGCCGTAAGTAAAGTTCTTGCCAGTCGAGGAGGAAATGTTGCTGTCGTATCAAGAGACAAAAATCGTGCAGCTGAATGTGTGCGTTGTTTGCAAGCGGGTAGCACGTCTCTTCAAAAACATGTCAGCTTGAACTGTAATATTGGCTGTTATAAATCAGTACAAAATTCCTTACAAGAAATCCAAAACCTTCTGGGACAAGTTAGCATTCTTGTGAACGCGGCCGGGGTGAATTACGACAACTTGTTGCTCAGAACAAAACCAGAACAAATGCAGGGTATGATAAATACGAACCTTATTGGAACAATGTATACTTCGCAAGCTGTTCTAAAACATATGTTGAGAGAAAGAGACGGTGTTATTATTAACATTGGTAGTATGGTGGGAATGAAGGGAAATGCAGGGCAGTGTGTTTACGCTGCTTCAAAGTCAGGTAATATATAATTTATTATTAAGTAATCCATGATTATACATGGTTCAATTTGACCTCTATTTGCAAATCCCTGTGGGTACGCCTGGGGGGTTCATGGTAGATCAAATTGAACCATGCATTACATCCCAGGGGGACTCTCTTATTTGGACTATACCGGTATGAGCTGTTAGAGTGACAAGAAAATAAGTTATTTATTCTTGACTATTGTATTTGTATGTGTTTCTCACTAACAATAATGTGCATTTGATTATATCCAATGCGACAATAACATTACTTCTTGTCACTGAAAACTGCCAGTATAAAATGTATATAATTTTAACTACATTGTAATCCTTTAAGTCTTATACAAGACTGACACTTTCACTCACCATAATTGCCAGGAATAGGATTTCCTATTACTGTAAGAATGGTATTATATAGAGAACATATTTATGTGGCCAAGTAGAGGTATGAAATTCCTCTTCAAGTGTTAAAAACATTTTGTGAGTGAGTACAGAGAACAAGAAAGTGAAATATTTTAAACATGACAGGAAATTTCATATCTCCAAGCGGCCATGTAAATGTTATATTTATTGTATAAACACTGATGAAATACCAAACCATGTTCATCTAGTATTTTTTCTGCTGAAAAGGCATGATTTATCATGTTACTAGCCATAACAATGGTGATCTTTTCACGTCTGAGGATCTGACAAGTTGTTTTCATGTGTGAACTTCAAGATATCATATTTGCATGCGAAAATTCACCAGGTATCTCATTGGTGGTTTCATAATAAATCAAAATTATTTTATTCAGGCCTTGTAGGTTTCACTAAATCATTGGCCAAAGAGGTTGCTTCACGAAATGTTAGAGTGAACATGGTTGCACCAGGATTCATAGAGACAGATATGACTTCAAACTTAAGGAAACAGAACCCAGGAATGGAGTCTTTGATTCCACTCAGCAGATATGGAACAGTCCATGAGATCGCAGAAACAGTTTGCTTTTTAGCTGAGACACCTTACATCACAGGACAGGTATGATCACCCTTTAGACTTATTTGTTGTTGTACCCTCAGTGAGTTAGCCTTCCAAGGCAGTGGTAAGAAACAGCATGCTTTTAGAATTCATAAAAATTAGTCTCCTTGGCAGTTGCTAAGTTTTAATCTGTTAGGTTAATGTATCTTGGACAGCTTGATCCATGGAACTAGTTCCGAGTGTTTGTCTCTGAACTGTCTTCTTAAAGTGCCCATAACCTAAAAAAATTTATTTTCTTATCTGAAAGTACACATTGAGAGAGGAATTTCTGCGAAAAAATTTTGCGATTTGAACAAAACGTGACTTTTTTACGATTTCTTAAAGTCTTCGAAATTTGCCACCATTTTGGTCCACCATTCACATTAGTCTCCTCTCGGTCGGACAGGATCCATGACGTAGTGGTGATGTAGCTTCAGGAACTTGTATCAAATCGGCCTGTCACATCTTTTCTTCCCAAGCCGAGAGGTTTTGCTGTGCTTTTAGTTAGGTCGTTTCGATGAGGATCTCAACCAGTTGCCTTTTGTTTGTTTGTGTATGACAAGTGAGGTTCCTGAATCTACGTCACATGATGTCACATATGAGCCGGTCAGCTGTAATGGTCAGCTGAACGGGTGTGCCAAAGAAATGTAGACTTAAAAAAATCATTAAAAAATCACGTTTTGTTCAAATCACAAAATTTTTTCACAGAAATTCCTGTCTTAATGTGTACTTTCAGATAAGAAAATAAAAATTTTTAGGTTATGGGCACTTTAAGATGTGCAGCAATAATGTGAAAGTTAACCAGGATCAATTTCTCACTGTATATCCTTCCTATTACTGTGAAACTCACAAAACCGTGAACACCAGAAATATTTATGGAATGTTATTGTGTTGTTAGGAAATAGCCAATAAGGCATAAGAAAACTAAACCGCAAACAGCAATGGTAATTAGTTTGTGGTTTTGAGGTTTGCTCACATGTTCTGAACATTTTTTGCGATTGGTCACCACACAATCACCTTTCCTGAAATTTTTCATGTGTTCACGGTTTTCTGATTTTCACAGTAAGTCTCCATGTCATTTGCATGTAGTCAAGTATTTTTGTCTTTTTTCTTCGCATCCTCAATTTTTACTGATTATTCCCTACTGTGTGACAGTCGCTTTTTAATCTTGTTTCAACTTCTCTTTTTTTTTTCAGGTTTTATTGGTTGATGGAGGATTAGCACTGTCACTATGAAAAGATAAATGTTCTATTTGGACATGGAAGCTATGCTTTCTTGACCAAAAACGAACATGCTTTGGTTCCTTATTTTGCCAATTATGCCTTTGTAATTGGGCACAGTGCTAACCAATAGTATTGTGGCATGAAGAATGACACATCCGCACCCTTTGTCTCATCTGGTCTTGAAAAATATGTAGACTGCTTTCTAGCCTGTGTAGCAAGCACTTTAGCACGCGTTTGCCGGGAAAGTCTTCCATTTTTACAACTTGCTTGCATCAATTGGAAACACTTGCTACACAACTTAGCTAAAACTGCTTTTATATAGCTTATCTTTGAAATTGACATCATCCGTTGTGACTCAATATAATATTATTTTCCTAGCACATGCAAGAAATTTGAATTTGCTCAAGAAGGAACACAACAAGATTGGGTTAGGGGGGGGGGGGGGGGGGGTCATACCCAAAAAGGAAAACCATCTTCCTTTATTCTAATCCCAGGGTTTGTAGAGATTTTTAGATCCAAAATTCAAGACATTTTCCAGACTTTTTTCCAAAACAATAATTTTTTTTCCAGACTCAAGGTTATCAAATATATCATCAATAGAGACCTTCTGCAGACATACTGGTGAGATTGATTAAGATTTGACCGAAACCAAAAAAAATATTCTCATAAAGCACGTGTCGTAGCTTAAAAAAACTCAAGATTTTTTATCATTTTAATTTTTCCGGACTTTATCTCCATTTTCTAGATTTTTTGCAGGTCTGCTTAGGAATATACCGTTCAGTGTGGATCTGTGTCACTGTAAGCTAAGAAAAAGACACAAATGTGTAAACTTGATAGTAATGACCATCGAAGATTTTATTCTCGCACTACAAAGGGTCGGGACACTAGAGTGGTCATATGCTAGGGTAGAATTCCGCCAAGCGACATGGCCTTGAAACATAGCCTGCGAAAATATCCGTTTCTCCACGCAAACGGATGTTCTCGCAGGCTACTTGAAACAGTGATGTAAGAGAAATGAAAAGGCTGACAAATGACATTACGATGGGTTGGAACTGCGACAAAAAAATTGAGGAAGCCGCAAATACAATAATAAAATATCGTCGAGGATATGGCTTTCTAGTCTTGTAAGGCGACGGGTTAGAAATTTACGCTAGGGAAATATGTACACCCCCAGCCCTCCCCCAACTAAGAGGACCTCTCACGAACAAGTCCCCTGTTTATCATACGGAAAAACGAAGAACACAATATCTTAAGCACCTGTTTCACATGATTTTGCAAATGCTTTCGATTTCACTTCATGGTGATTTGGTACCTAACGAAATAAAACGTTGAAACCGCTTGGAACGTTGTCGTTCACAAACCTCTTCTTCCCGACCCTACCCATCCGCGCAAAACGTGGACGGCAGGACAGCGGCTATGATTCGGGTCCAGTGTTTCTCTGACAGGGACTGACTGGTTTTTTTTTTTTTTTTTTTTTACAAATGGCGTGTCTAGTATTAAAAACAACGTAAACTATTGTTGTTATATACTTTTTGAGCGAGAAAATATTATGGGAAGAGGTTTATTTTGGATTTTCAAGGTCACTGAAACAACGGAGATACCATCTTAATATAAGCTTAGGTAAGTCTAAGATGGATTAAGATTTACTACTTTGATTACGGTTTATGGATGAACGTTTTTTAGCTTCAACTTAACTAGAGAACTTATGTCTTTAAACTTGCTATTCTAAGAGAAACAAGGCGAAAAAATGAACTCTTTTACGATTTCAAAAGCTCTGTGGAAACACCATGGAAACATGACGTACTGACAAAAAGAACATACTGGTTGCCTTAGTAACACAATGTTTATTCAGTTCTTCTCTCGCTTTATCGCGACTAGTCGTGTATTTTACTGCGGATAGAAGTTTGCAAATCGTTCAGAGATTTTTCGGAAGTTTCATTTTTCTGCAACCCAAGATGGGTTGTGGAGCATCTAAAGCGGGTTCTTGTGCTTCCATTCAAGTTCCTTGCACTGGTAAGGCCAGGAAAAAAACTTAAAGTGATCCCTTTTCTAAAAACCACTTGAGGTTAAATTTTTCACATAAATTTGTATGCCGCGTCGTCCACTTGACGTAGGCTTGCCTCGTACAAGTACAACTCGCTTTGGAGAATTCAAATTTTTCAGTTCACAATTAACATAATGAAAATAGTTCAATTAATGTGAAGGTGGACCATTTCAAGATGAAAGCGCGAAAAATTTTATTCTGAAAAGCATCAGAATTCGCTCGGAAGAACACAAATGAAATGAGACGTCTTTTACCACGGTTCTCAAATTGAGCGAAGATTCAAACGAGCTAATAAATTTCCAAGTAAAGATGAGTAGAAATGAAATTGACATTTGCGTTCTCTAGTTTTTCTGTAAGTATCAGCTTCAAACTTTTTTCGTTTTACAGGTAAGAGTCCAATCACGTTGAACAGCACATCTACGAAAAACAATATAACAACTAAACCCTTGCCGAGAACAACAAAGGCGGCAGAGTTAAGAAGACAGGCCAATGAAGCCAAACATAGTAAGTTAAAAATCAATGGATCATATAATTGCTTGCAAGAAATATTTTAATTTTTGTAATTTTTCAGTGAAACGAGAAATTTTTCACGACACTTTCACTTTTGAGCATGGAATATATTTTTATGTTAATTTATCTGTTTAACGTTCCTTGCATTATCTTTTCTAAGTTTCAAGATTTGTTCTTTAATCTCCAAACACTGCATAAGAAATTTTTTACGATGAAAATATCCGGGTTGATTTTTGTAATATTTTAAGCTCTTTGCTGCCATTCAGCAACACTGCCTGAATAATTCAGCCCCGTAGTTGATATAAATTTTGAACATGAGAAGAAAAGGAAATTATTTAAGACAGCAAATTTAATTCAAAATTATTTATTCAGGATTTCAATAAAGCCAAAATTTGGTACAAATATGAGAAACCCTACGTGTTATCGAAGCAACAGCTTTCTTGTGTTGGTGACTAGTCATATAAAAGGGTCGTAAAATATCTCTATCTGGAACTTCCCAAAGTCAAATTATCTTATATAGTTTTTTTCAATCGCCGAGTAATGTTAGCAAATGCTTAGTGTAGTTTAGTTTAATTTAGTTCATTTAAATTAATTTAGTTTAGTTTAGTTTAGTTCAAATATTGTACATGTTTGGTTAATAAATGTTATTTTTATGTTTGGTTTATGTTTGTGTTTTCTATTTTTTCTTTCAGAGAACTCTAACAGGCTCAACTCAAGTGCCTCACTAAGGCAGAGTCAGAGTGCATCTAAAACTCAGGCTTCGAAGAACATAACATCCAGTCCGAGATCCCCGCGGCCAAAGGACAGCCGACCAAACAACGCCACAACCAGTAAACCACAGAACCGCCATCTTGCCCCAAAAGTGCCCCAGTCAAGTTCTAAACCCCAGGGGAAAACGTCCAAAAGCACAAATGAGGCAAGACCAGCAAGTTCCCAGTCTGTGAAAAGTCTGAAATCAAGTGGAATATCCAAGTCATCAAAGGACAACGCTGTTAACATCGCAAATGAGGCAAGACAACAAATCTACCAGTCTACAAAGAGACCTCATTCAAGTCCCTCCTTGAAAAAGGATTCATCTGATACCAAGGATGGAGCAAAACCAATGACGAGAGAGCCTTCAAAGAGACCAACATCAAGCCCTACAAAAGGGCAGAAGCAACAGCAGTCTAAAAGCTGCCAGCCTGAACGACCCAGTTCAAGTTCTTCCATGAAAAAAAATTTGCCTGTTATAAAGAGCAAAGTGAAGGCAACACAAAGATGTCCCCAGGGTACCGTGCGCCCCAAGTCGAGCCAATCTAACGACAAAAACACCTCAGAGACGAATCGAACGGTCTTTCAGCCTAAAAGCCGACCACGATCAAGTCCAGCTTTTAAAGGTAATCCGACTGAGGCCACCAATGAGGTGATCAAACGGCACATATCAAATCATTTGTCAAAGGACGATATGCCCAAGACAAACAGCAACGTAAAACGAAAGAGTTGTCCGTCTCTTAAAAGCCCTGTGTCGCGTCCTGCTTTTGCAGAGGGTAATCTTGCCAGAACCGTTGAGACCTGTGTAACTGAGCAGCAAGCAGCTCAGGAAGCAAAGGCCGACCCCCCGGATCAGGTTCTTGAGGACGGAGACACACCCAAGACGGAAGATGTGGGGGATAATTTTCAGTCGACATCTCAGGTGATTGAATATTCTACACTTGCTTTTATGATAACTGTAAACACGAAAACATATCTAGCATTTTCTAGTTGATTCAGTTACGAAATGTGAAGCTCTAGAGGCAAAGAGCTCTTGTGGGGAGAGGGGGGCAGGTCTTGTGGGTGTGTCTTTATACATTAATTAAGTCAATAGTGTTTCTTTTTTCGCGCTATGCTCTCCAGGGCCGAGTTGTTCAAAGCTGGGTTAAGATAACCCGGGGTTAGTGGGAGATTTGAATCCAGATATGAAAGCTTAGAAATCATTTAAGTTTTAATTCTTTTTGTCTACAAGTTGATTATCGAAAGCTTTAAAAATAACAGAGAAAATTATCCCGAGAAAATGCTTTTAAACACAAGAAAAAGAAACCCGGGTTAAATTTAACCTCGGGTTAAGCGCTAATCGGCCTTCGAACAACTGGGTCCAGGCGTAGAATATCAGTAGAAACAGGTCCATACAAGTTGCAATATCTTCTTGTAGATTTTCGTATCACACAACAACCAAATAATGTAACAAAAAACGAAACATATTTCCTTTACGATACAAAACACTTGCTGATTGTGATTATTGTAAGGGAACTGACAAATAATGCGCTTTTTTCCTTTAACAGGAGTCCGCCGCTTCGGAGGCGGAGATAGACTATTTCATCGCTGAGATTCTCCAGTCGCAGCTGAACCTCGTTCAAAAGGAGCCATCTCCAGGGAAGAGTCCTAAAGCTTTTAACTCACAGCCTTCTACCATGAGCTCACCTACTACAGAAACAGGTGACTACATAAACATTTCTACGGATATCGGACTTTTCTGTTCATTTCTGTTCAAAACCAGGAAAGGTCTCCACGATGTAACCTTGATTATGAATGGGGCCAAGAAAAAAGTATGCAAAAGATAGCATGCCTTTTCTAATTAATATGCATGCATATAGCCTTAATATAAACATTGCTAATTGGAATTACTAAAACTTGAAAAACTGGTCTGGGACCATTTGTACGCGTAAAACTTTTAAAAAATTGTTTATGCCTTTTTTTAAAGGACAACTGACTTTCTAGTCCAACCGTGTTCTCATTGTTTTGGTTTGGTTCTTATTTGTTAAACAAATCCTCCCTTACAGGTCCTAAGCAAGACGCGTCATTGGTGGGCACTCCAAAAGATGCTAACATTGAGGATGATGGTGGCGGCTGTCAAGAGGGATCCAACAGCTTCTCAAAAGTTTCCAATGTTTGTGAAGCGGAGGTAGCGGCCGGCGACTCCAAAATTATTCAGTCTCCTTCATCTCCGACTGGCATAGAGGATAACGAGAAGGCCAAAGAGACCGGCAGTACATCGCTCACTGCAGGTGATATTTTGACCATCTCTCCAAAGGAAAATCCTCATATCGATTCTTTGGAGCTCATGGGAGGGTCCAAGCCTGTCCAAGATGGTTCATCTCCAACAGACTCAAACTCAAACACTCCCATGAATGTTGAATGGACTGATGGAAGAAAGAGTCCTGGCTGCAAGAGATCGTCTCCAGGTGCAACAAAATCTGAAGAAAAGATTAATTTGGCGGTTGAGCGTAAGGGTAGCAAGACGTCCATCGATGGAAGAAAATCATCCCCGAAAGCTTCTAAGTCGAGTGCAAATATTAGCAACTTGTCAGCCGGGGATTCTGGAGAAGCTACTTGCTCAACCAGTAGGCCTTGCAGTAGCCGTTCCATTACAGATACTTCAATGAGCTTAAACCATCGGAAATCAGGTCAGAGACCCTCTTCTGCTGCAAAAGTGCCGGAAAAATCAAAGTTGAGTCAGAACAATCCACATTCAAGCGCGAGGTCATTTTCTGATCCAAGGGTGTCTGATGTAACAAAGTCACTAACACCAAGCAGAAAATCGTCTCATGATAAGGTGCCAGTTAAAAGCGCCGAACGAAGTTTATCTTCATCCATGGCGCATGGAGCAGGGAAAAAAGAACGATTGACACCGACGAGTCTAATGGGTGATTTCAAAGATGAAAAAGGCTGTAAAATAGGCGGCTGTCAAGAAGTGGGCGGAAAAGGTTCCTCAGCCACCTTGTCAAAGCGGTCAGTGAGCCGCAACTCATCCAAATCTGAAATGATATTCCCTACACCTTCAGTTGTGAAGAAAGAACTGGAGAAGTCTAAGTCCAATGACAAGATACACAAAACGCCGAGTGAACAGATGGGTGTGGTCAAGGCACAATCGTCCTGTTATGAACGAGTAGAAAACGCCAAATCAAACGATAAAAGAACGATTGACGGACGCCACAGTCAGAAGAGCCATTCCACATGCAGTCTGCCCATAAAAGAAGATTTGGAAAAACGTCCGAAAAGCGGAAGATCAATTACCATGGGGAGTAATGGTTGTACTGTCAAGTCTGAGGAGCGCTTGAGTAACCTTCGAAATTCATTATCGCAGAATTCACTAAAGGGGAGGGTACTGTCTCCACCACACAAGAGACATGAACGTTCTGGAAGTGCTCATAGTTTAAAACAATCTCCAAGAAAATTTGAAGTATTGGAGTCTTCGAAAACGTTGCAGTTTTCCTCTCCCTCTTACCCGGAGGTGCGATCGAGAAACTCACGAAGTAAAACTTCACTGAACAAGATGGAAGTGTTAAACACTGATTACGTACAAAATTACTGAAGTCCACTGTAATTGTAAATAGTTTCTTAAAGACTTCGACGCATCGACGGTTTTTCTCTCTGAATAAGTAACAGGTTGTTTTGTATATAAGTCACTTCGAGAAATCGCTTTTTATTTTGTAATGATTTTCAAAATTAAATGTTTGAAAGCAGTCACTGGATGTTTCATTTTTTAATAATTGAGAAAAGTTTCCACAAAGAGCTGCACAGACATCTTTCCTTTACTAAAGCACCTTATAGAAGAAAGCCCTGGATGAAATATTTTGCAAATAGCATATTATTTGATGATAAACTTTCATGTTTTGCTAAACATTCGCTGAGCTTCGATGAGTCTTTAGGAGAACCGAGGGTTTCTCGCCAAAAAATCCCCAAAATTTGCGCGCCCTAGCGTGAAACCTTTACCTAAAATTTCAGAAAACTTTAGACAAAAACTGCGATTCTTACGCCCGGTTCAGACGCTGAACGTTTCATAAGCCGAACCTAATACATTGAATTAAGTGCATGAAACGTTCAGCGTCTGAGTCAGTTAGAAACGCCTATTTTAATTTGGAACGGCTTTGATTCAGACCCTGAACTTTTCGTGTACCGGACGTAATTCATGAATCATTATAACGTATTTTGCAAGCAGTTTGACCGAAATGAGCATTTTTCGTGGATTGAATTTAGTCGAGTTGTAATTAAGATCGGCGTCTCAATCAATTCAGTCAGTCTAAATAATTTGGGTCGGCCTTAATTCGAATCAGAGTCGGCTCATGAAAAGTTCGGCGTCTGAACCGGGCCTTAGTTATTTTTTTTTAAATCTTTGTAAAGTCATTCTGGGACCTATGTAGTTCTGTTGACAGTTATTCCCGCAAAACGAAACCCAAAATATTACTTTTCTCTTTCAGTATAAATGATTAAAACTAGCGCGAAAACCGTTTGGGGTTGGTCCAAGATACGTTCGACTTATTCTCGGGTGCCTTTATTGGCTTTTGTTTTACGGCGTTGTTCCTACTATCCGACAGCGTTGAACAGGCTAAGTGAAGGTAGTAAAGAAGGCCAGGAAGGAACAGGAACACAAATGCGCATGCCCTACTTGTAAGCATTAGTTTATCCGCTGAACAAAAGTAACGGAGGCTCTGGGGACGAGATTGGCATAACTTCTATTTGTGGCCCTCTGAGTTGCATTGAATAAATCGTGGCATAAATTTCTCGATGAACAAACCGATTCACCAAACCAATGGAAGCACAAGACGGTAATGATGTGGACCTCGGGCAAATTTTGCGTGTGATTTGTAGACATTTATATTATTGGTAGCTATTACTGAAATCCATTTCAGTAAACTTTCCGAAAGTCATATAATTTGAAGTTCGCTGTCTACTGCATAGAAATCAAGGGCTCTTAGGAGCGAGCTCATGGATGAATTGCATTACTGTAGAAAAGACAGTTCAATAATCAAAGAAAAACATATAAATCTTTTTGAACGGTTCATTGTGTACGGACTTGCCAAAATACAGCGTGGCTCGAAGTATCCGATTGCATGTGCACCTGAATATTCAAGAAACTTGTTATCAGCGCAGCTGCGCAGCATTTCTACTTACAAAGGAAAGATCACTTTTAAAAGCAATTATTAACGCTTTTTAGTTGTAAAATAATTTGCTTTCTCATGTGACTGTCAAACACTTTCCGAACGACAGTGCACTTTCTCGTAAAATAGCCAAGTTTTACATAAGCACGAGTTTGCTTTAAACCGTGGTTTTAACAATTATTTTAATATACCTCGAAGGTTTCCTAAAAGTGCGATGCTTTTAAATAAATGTTTCCATATGATGAGTACGTAACGGTTAGTATATGTAGTACGAGCTATATTAAATACAGAATACAGGCGTTTATGGCTAAATTGAACTGCTTTAGAACGCGCTTTTGATAAACACGAGCTAAAAACTATTTTAATGAAGAGGATTACGCTTAAAGCAGTACGTGCTCTGACCTAGCCAAGTAATTTAAACGCAATTGAAGTATCCGATTGCCATTCTCCACCTGAATGTTCTAGAGACTTGATTATACCAGCGCAGCATTTCTTGTAGACATTACATTAATAGCACTGCTAAATGGAATCACCCGATAAACAAAAGCCTACTTTAAGGCAAAGATCACCTAAGAATTCAAGCAAAATAGCATAACGCTTGTTGGTTCTAAAACCTGTGCTTCTAGTTGACACAATTTCCTGTTTACATACGAAGACATATATATGGTCGAATGGATTCGTCCAAATAACTGAATAAACCACAATAGATACTCCTCAATGTCGCTTTAACAATACGAGGAACGTTTTTTTGCAGTGATTGAAAGGCTGTTTGGCTTATCCGCTGAACGAAATCCCATCGTCAGGCTGCAATAGCTCTTTCACACTCCTGTTGATCGCATCTTCTCCATATCAAGTATAATATCGGGAACAAATGAGCACAATTCGTCCAAATACACAACAATGATCCACGCTCAATTATTTCAATGTCCTTTAACAATTCTAAGTCCATTTCTTGCGGATGATATTATCAGTGTTCTTA
This sequence comes from Porites divaricata, assembly GCA_038088405.1. Lineage (NCBI taxonomy): Eukaryota > Metazoa > Cnidaria > Anthozoa > Scleractinia > Poritidae > Porites > Porites divaricata. Next base: position 21,244,294 of record JBBMOI010000001.1, on the reverse strand, counting down.
TTAGAATATTTCCATTTAAACAAAACCCATCTCTATAATTGATGAAGGTAGAGGAACACGTATCACTAGGGATATGTGTAGAATATTCCAAACATATGCGTAAAAGGCACTTGGAACAAAAGTAATACTAAGTAGGGGAGGTAAGAGTAAAGTGTTTAATCTGACTTTAATGAATAAATTAATGAAAATCGAGTGAGTGAGTGCCATTCGAGTGCCTCTAAAAGCCCATGGCATGACTACGTCATCCATGAACTAAAAAACGAGAATTTAAGTTTAAAAGAGACAGCGAAAGTGAAATCCATCCCCCGATTCCCCGGCCAGAACCTGCTCACAGACTAGGGTTTGGAATACTGGCATAAGTAAATTTCTTTGCTTTAAAAGTTCTCATAGCGATGATATCACAAGTGGTGAAACGATCGAGTTTCCACATGGAGGTTTAACGGTTGTGTTAGGTGTCGATGATTTAAACGATGGATAATATAAACATCGCCAGAATTAATAACTTTTCATCTGACGTAATAATGTTCCTTGGAGTCAGTCTCGTTTTCATTCTCCTCTCCAAAACAAGGATCCTCAAGGAAACACATAGCCGTCATATTTAATGTACATAAGCTGTTGCCTTAGTGACATTTTTCTAGATTTTTTTCTGCCAGCACATGTACTTCATATAATTTGTATGACTTGGCCTACAGAACGTTCCATATAAGGCAATACCTTGATGAGATAAACACAGACTTTATGTTTCTAAAACTAGTTTTTTTTTTTTTTTCACAAAAGAACATTAAAAAGAATTCACTCGAACTTCCTAGGATATAAGGTGGTTATAGCTAACTTCAGGCGCATACATACCATCTCATCAAGTTCGGTGCGCAGAAGTTAGTCTAGGTTGCTTGGAATAATTGTTTTAATTTGACTCTTCAAATCATACTGTTTCAGGCACAATCGGCACTGTGCACCATCCGTTTCAACTATCTGAAATACAATACGGACCAACACGAATACAAAAAGTACCCCGGTGGCTTCAAAATGCCGACGGATGGAATATTTCTGAGTGTTCTTTTTCCAGAATACGATATAGCAATATGTAAGAAAATATTGAAGGTACCATTAGTTAGGTTATTGATACTGTTCCTGTTTTGAAACCCCGGCCCATCAGCTTCATTTCTCGTTTTATGTCTTTTTTCAAAAAAGCGTACACCAGGGGATTAATCGCTGAATTAAACACGAAAAGTAGCTCAATAACCTTCCTTATACAGTCAGGAACGACGCACAGATTGAAGACGGAACAGAAGCATCTGTAGTTTCCTCCAACGTGGCACAGAACGAAAATGAAGATAATAAGTATCAACATTTTTATTGAAGACGGTTTCCTTTCGTCACGGCTGTTTCTTCGTGCGTTTTTCTGTAGAGGAGGGAGGTTAAATCTAATCTGGGTCAAAGTAAACTCCTCCTTTCGTGAAATACCTTTTGCAATGTAACACAAACGTCCAGCAACAAATATAAACAATACGCTTGGGATAAGCTGAAATATTACAACCCTAATTGTTTCGAAGGCAAAGGTGAGGGAATCCTGCTCTTTTGAGTAAATAAAAAATGAAGGAAGTGTGAAGAAGGTTATAGGCAAGACACAAGCTAAGGCGACCAAATAATAAACTCGTCGCTGAGTCATATACAGGACGTATCGCAGAGGCATTGTAATTGCTGTAAATCTGTCCGCCGTTAAGACACATAAGTTGGTGGTCGAGGAATGAATAAAAGTGTGACTGACTTTGAACCATAGTCCCTTGTGATCGGAGGTGAAAGTTTGAAAAAAACTTGAGCTAATGAGTAAAGGCAAATAACTCAATCCAACGCATAAATCGGCCAGTGCAAGAGACAGGACAAACCAGTTGGCTTTGACGTGTAGTCTTGGTCTTGTTGAGATCAAGTACGCGACAAACGAGTTTCCTAAAATACAAGTAAGAGTAAACGACCAACCAAGAACCATAAACCACCACATTTCTCTTCTTGGCTTAGTTCAACTGGGTCAAGCTCAGCTTTAGTCACACGACGACTTGAGTCAGTGATCAGCAGCTTGAGGGACTTGAAATGAAACTGTTTGTCAGTATTCGCTTCAACCCAAACCTAAGGCTCAAAAAGGTTGTCAGTCGTTTTAGTCTTCCTTTTGAATCTACTGAAGAACAAAAAATTTAAATCAGCAAACATATCAGATTAATGTACACTTAACGAGGCAGCGCATGATTGCATAATAGTATATTAGACAAATACATAATTATGTAAGTCTGAAACTTTAAGCGAAACATACCAATTGAAATGCTTTTGAAGAACATCAAACTCTACTAAGAATGTAGGCCGGCTTACTGTGTTTGCACTTTTGGCACTCACCAAAAAAGAACGGCTGAAAGAAGCAGGAGGCAACAACGCATTCTTTCTACTCAGGATGCTTTCTATGCTGACGTAAAGTTGTTTGTCAAGACCGAAAATATACGTATAAATGATGTCAGAAAAGATTTTGCACATTGCAAGTGATCTTCCAATAGGCCATTGTTTGTGCTGCTATTGGCCGGTATGTATAAACTAATTTTAACGAGTTTGAATACTCTTCTGACATGATCAAGTACGTGCAAACCAATCAAGTGAAAATAAGGCCGACATATACATATATATATATTTATAGAACAATGTCTATCTTTAAGTATTTGCTCTATATGAGTTCCGGCAGTATTGAAGCAAAAATGTTTATTCCACGGTATCTTCTTTTGGCGGAAAGGGTTTTAAATTTTATTGTCAATCTGCTTTCATCAACAAATCCGGAGTCAACTTATCCATCAAATAAACGATTTTTTTGGCCTAACAAGTTACACCTCCCCGCTCCACGGGCCTCCAATGCGTGTCGAACAAAAGTGCGGAAGTGGCTACCACTTGACCGAATATAAGAGGCATCCACCATGGAATTGGTGGGAGAGGGGGGCTTACCTGCTAAAAATTAGCCAAAATGCATCTGCACTTCTCTCAATACCCAACATGGGCAGAAATGTAGTATACCGTACACTCGAAGTCGCATTTATTAAACGAAAGTTCCGTATACCCATTAGAAAAAAACTGATTTCTCTCAAATGCCCCTCTAATGCCTAGATTTTCAAGATTTTCACTGAACTATATCAAGTCTGAGACAATATCCGGATCTCTTCATTGGTTTGTCGGTGTGGTTTTGCATTTATTGGATCGTTTTCTCCTCAAACCCTGGCCGACCTTGCAGAGGGTCGTCGCTGGCTTGATTCGTGTACCAGAGGAAAGCCCATTCTACCGATGACTTTCCAGCATGAGGAAGACAGCCGGATGTGACGTCATTGCGAGCGCTGAAACGTTAATTCCCTTTGATCTAATACCAAAACAAGTGGTGCTACCCGTGTTTTAACTAAAATTACGGAAACAGTTAAACGACTAAATCATGGCGATATTTCTGACCCTCAAATAATTTCCTCTCCACCGAGCCAGCACCACAGTTCCCCCCCTCGCAGGAAACTCCGATTTAATTGGGATATAGAGATGCCAATCTCTAGAAGACGTCAAAACTTTCAGTGTTGCGTTACTGTAAAATTCACTAACCGACAACAATTTTCCATGGTCTGTACTCTTATCGACCGTAGAAATGACGTCAAAATGTTCAAAACTCAAGAGGAACCACGAACCGCAGGCGAGTTGTTTCACTGCAAACTCAACCGTATATCTCACTATCTCTCTAGTAGGGACTTTAAACGTGATGTTACACGCCCGGGGGGGGGGGGGGGTGGCACTTCCTTATAACAGGCTAATGGGGATGTGCCGCTGGATGGGGTCGCATTTTCACGACTGGACTGACTATAATGTGGTTGCATTTTCAAAAGAGTTATTAGAGTGGGATCGCACATTTTCGGATTTTTGGAGTAGAGAGTTGTTCATATTTACGGTTAGCAAACGTACCAGGATATTTGTACAGTAGGTGAAAAGTAAAGTGTTCTTCATTCAATTTATTAAAAAGATGAGTTAATTCATTTTTTGACTGGAACTATTTAAAGGATTGATAAGGTAGATACATAAATAGAAAGTGACTAAGCTGGGATCGCAACATCGTCGGATACCCAGGGGCAGATAGTGGGGACGAGGGAAAGTCTAAACGGGCGGAAAAATATATATGGAACGAAGAAAAGTAAAGAACGGCGAGAAGAGCCCCTGGGGACAATGTCTTACCAGAGCAGTTCCAAACGGTCGCCGCCGTTCTGTCTTCTGATTGGTGCAAGAAAAACACAAGTTTTCTGGCACCAATCAGAAGCCAGAACGGCAGCGACCGTTTGGAACTGCTCTGGTAAGACATTGTCCCCAGGGGCTCTTCTCGCCGTTCTTTACTTTTCTTCGTTCCATATATATTTTTCCGCCCGTTTAGACTTTCCCTCGTCCCCACTATCTGCCCCTGGGTATCCGAGGATGGGATCGCAAAAATTACATATTTGCCCAAGAGTGACTAATATGGGGTCTACAATTGGCCAGAGAATAGACTATTTAACAATTAGTCGCCTGAGGCGACTAATTGTTTTAGTATAATTACATTGATGATTATTCGAGAAAATAAAATTATTGATCAATTTCTGACCCCGAAACATCAAAAAATCTGGCTGCCATTTTGAAAACTGCTAGCCTTCAATGCTATAATCACCGCGCGGTGATTATAGCGGGATAGAACGAAGCTCCTAAAATAGAGCGCTGTGATTGGTCACAGCGCTCTATTTTCGATAATCATCAATGTAATTATACTAAAATGGGTTAGGGGCTCTGAGAGGCCAGCGGCACATACCCAGCAAAAATTAACTCAAGTAACCCCCCCCCCCCCCCCTCTTGGGGTTACACGAGACAATTACAACGATGATTTTAAGCGCAACACAGCGTTGCAACATTTCTGCGACATTGTTTCGAATGGTTACAACATTGTTCCAGCATTGCAATGCTCTGTTGCGCTAAAAATAGTCGTTGCGAATCGTCCCGTGTATTAACATCCCCTCTCGATTGCAATGTCACAAGCCGGATGGTTTTCCTATTTCCTTCCGTTGTCTTTTAGAAAGAGTAACTTCGATTAATTAAGATCAGCCTTTTTGATAACAACTCTAGAAACATTAAGGATTTAAGGTAAGTTGCAAATGATTTAGTTCAGTAGTTTCCATTGATTGGACGCAGTCCGTCGCTTTAGAAGTAGTGACGAGGGGTGATTTTCACGCGCGCTCGCGTTACGTTCGCTCTACTATCCCTGAGCAGGAGCCCATAACCCTTATGGGCTCCTGCCCTGAGGAAAAATAGGGACTACTCGTAGTCTTGACTCTAGCTGTATTTGTAACTAGTTAAAATATAAAGTGCGTAAAATTCGTTCCCAGTAATGCACAAGTCGGTTAAAAAATAATTCGAGGACATCACTAAATCAAAGTAGAAAAAATAACGTTAGTTTTGATTAGTTGACTTATATATTTGGCGTGAGTTACAAAGAAGCCAATCCACTTACTGTTTACAATATTTCCAAAACATTACCAGTAGTGCAGATTATGCCGACGACTGTCGACTATGTGCATACTGTAAAGATGAAGAGTGGTACACCTACTAAATGAAAAAGGAGCACTAATGCCCATATATACCAACTGGTACAGGTTTACGCATATTACACCCAATTTCTTTTATTCAGTTCAGAATTACTCTACAGCACTATGATACTATCACAAGCGTTAGAAAGACTTAATGAATCTGTCCATCAGTATATAGAATTCATTACTCTTCTCTTAACAACTCAAAGTGCTACCAGTTTGATTTAAACTTTTATCGAGCTGGATTGCCTGTACATAGTAATTTTTGTTTTTCTTTTTTTTGAACAAACACTCAGCCTTTTAAGGGTTATATTTGGAATGTGGTTATTGATGTCAGTCAGTTGCAAATAATATATACTTTTAAAATCCAGTTCAAAGTGTTGAAAATCATTAGTGAAACGTTTATTAATTTTTTGCGTTTTGTTTGATCCATAGTCCCAGGACACCATTCCATTCCAAACGCGAAAAAAATAAATGGGGACACATTGATAGGCTCCTGATGGGGATCATTTCGGGGTCAGTTGGAGGGATCATTTCGGGGGCTGTACAGACCCATATTCTCCACAGGTAAACCCATATTTTATGGAAGTCTTCAGGGGTGAATTTTTTTCCAATCTTCAGGGGTAAGAAGAAAAGGTACGTCCTAAACCGGGGGGGTGGGAGTACGGATACTAAATGCAACAGCCCCTTCAACTACTCTACAAGCCGGAAAGACGTTTCTTTATGGGAGAGAAATTAAACACGATGAGAGGAAATTGCGAGGAAAATCAGTGCAACAGCCAGCTACTGTATGGATCCACCCGATTCACCGTGTGAATCGGGTGATGGATCAATGATTTTCAGATTGCAACCACGATCAGCGGTTATTGGACGTCAACAAGAAGTGGGTCATGTACGCGACACTTAGTTTTTCGCTCCAGTCTTCCCAGACAAAAAGAACCAATATAGAATATGGCACCTGTTCTTGACAATAATAACCGTGGGACAAACAACATATTATGAGGTGGGTATCACCTACGGATGTTGTGTAATTTATGGAACTTCTATTTGCAAAGAAGTATGGACATTCATAGATTTTATTGGCATACACATCCTGATTAAATCGTACGTGCCTTATGATAGCACACGTTCGACTACTTCTTTCAATTTACCATTTGGTTTATACTAGTGCCGGATTATGGGTTGACTAAATTATTTGAATTGCTTTTTCCTGTTTACGGCTACAAGAAAATACTATGTGATTGGACAATTAAGAAGAGATAGGACGGGAAAGTCGACTGAAACCATGGGCTCATATTTCAAAATAAACATAAGCATAAACTCAAACTTGCTAGTGTTGGTATAAAAGCATTAAGGTGGCTCGTTACAGTTTTTCAGGGTCAATACCTCCCAAGTTTGAGCATAAACTACATTGCCATAAACAAAGATTTGGAAAAATTGCCACCACAGTTGTATAATTTGGATAAAGATGAAAAATTGTTATTATCAGGGTTGCAGTGACATCGGAGTTGTTATAGCAACGCAATGATGCCATTACCTATTTTACTTGCAGTAATTTCTTGGCACTGGGAACTGTTCTTCCAAAATCGTTTACGGGAGCTTTTTCCTCCAACAGCCACCTCAATGTTTGTGAAGTTTAAGCGAAATCTGTAAGAGCATTATCAAGATATTTTGGTATGAAGTTTTGGTGGTTAGAAATACAGAAATAAATTTCTTCTTTATCTACTACAACTGTGGTGGCAATTTTTTGAAATCTTTGTTTATAGCAACATAGTTTATGCTTAAACTTGGAAGGTGTTGACCCTGGAAAACTGTATTGAGCCACCTTAACAAAGCAATTCATCAAATTTACCATCTACTTCCATTTTTCAGTTGACATGAAAAAGATTTAGACATCAGTCTGTTTTAGTGATTTATGTCAAAGTAACTTACTAGTCATTGTTAATGAGCATCCTGTGATAAACAGCATTTGTATGTGTTGCAGCTATATAGTACCCAGAAGTTTTTGAGATCTGGATTGACTTTCTGAAGTGTTGGTATCAGGAAAATTAATTATTATCATGTGTTCTTTGTCACTTCATAGGGTATTTTTTTGGTTTTGGTTTATTTGGTTATTTACAAATACTACAGGCTGAGATGTACTCTGATTACCTTTTTTGCTAAATCCTTTCCAGGCAATTTAATGGCTTGAAACTGGTTATTTCATACCACTGCATGAACTCTTTTGGCGGTAACAATGGGTTTTGCTACTTGTCAAATTCATTTCAAAAATAACCCCTTCATCCCACTAGAAAAAAACAAATTTAAATATATTTCTCGTTCTTTTAAGCCTCGCCCTCCAAAGATACAAGTTTTGGACTTTGCCAATAGGCAGGGAGCCTAGTATGTAGGTAGCAAAGTTAAACGTAATGAATTAGACAAGAAGCGAAACCAGTGTAAAGCTTTTGGCAGATGTTATTCTTATTTTTTGACAATTGAAGTTGAATAGAAAAGTTTGGAGGATCAAGATGTTTATAAAAAATGTGTAAAAAATGTGAAACATCTGCGACATCTGCAAGGTGTCCCACTGTACAAGTTCCTTTAAACATTCGTTTTCTCAAATATTTGGTCAGTTATGTTACACAAACAGAATATTTGTGGATCCATGGTATATGGGAAAGTTTCACAGAATGAAACAGCCAAATAAACATAACTCCAACAAATATAATCCCAATATTCTTTAACAACACCCACTCTCTCTTATACACTATTGGCAGCTCAAGTTTCTCAATTAACTGATAAATACTCTGTAAATGTCGGGGCTTGAAATACCTGCCCAGGGATCGAAATTGCGACTGATACAGTTGCCAATGCAACAACTAACATTTTCTCCTAGCCAACTAAAAATTCTTGTTTAGTCGCCACTTTGGCGACCAGATTTGTCTATGATTTAGATTTAAATTTAAAACAGTAAAGTTAAAACAAACGTTTCATCTTATCTTGCTTTACCTTCGTCATACAAAATGTGCCAAATCACATAAACAATGCCAGTTTACCTCTAAATTTATACTGACTTCTGTCTGCGATATTTTTAAACAATCAAATCTGATGGATCAGGCCACACTAAGAGCTGTGTCATTTACATTAAATACAAACTGGCAACTAAAAAATTGCATCTGGCGACTATATTTCTCCAGTTGGTCACCAAAAGGCAACCTGAGGATTTTTTCAATTTCGAACCCTGCCTGCCAGTCAACAGACAATGTCTTGCCAAGATGACCATTTTTCTGGACAAACTTTCAGTTGGCTGGTCACTTTGATTTCGGTCAAGTGCATGGCTTTCAAATAAAATTAATAACTGGAACAATAAATTTATTTATATTAAATAACTCTTCAATTTACAAAAACAGTTAAATCATAAAAGAAATAGCTGCCTGGAAACTGCCTGCAGTTATAAATTCAGAGAATACTAATGAGAATGGTCTCCTTCAGTGGCTTTGTGAATACCAATATTATTAACTGTTTGCTATTTTTCAACAATTTTTGAGCAGTCAGAAATGAGCCACGACCAAGCTAAAACTTGTTTGGCCAATCAACATGACAGGCCACTGTCCAAAAATTATTTTGAGTCTGAATTTCTATAAAAGAAACGTAAGATTAAAAAAAAAAGGCAGATATGGTCATGCCAATGAATTTTTTTTACCCATTCTTGTTGCAAATAGGCCACTTGCACTAAGAGGTCACGTGACCAATGCTTCCTTTAAACAATGAGTTGGAATCTTGCTGATGCCAAAAATCGACAGAGCAAATAATAATTATCTTACACTCGAAATTTGAGAGGAAACGCATTTAAGGGAGTTGTTTTATGGCTCTTTGATTTTTAAGCAAAGTAGTATGATTTGTATTGGCTGGCATGTTGGAGGGCATATTCTTGCCCTCCAACATGGCGGCCAAAACTACTTTTTGCTTGTATCTTGTTAAACGTGTGATAGTTTGCGTTCAGAAAGAGGTAATTCATAATTTTAAAAATCACATTTTGGTCACGTGACCAGATATAAACTTACACATTTTAAGAAAGTGGTGCGGGTTTGAAAAACCAAATCACTATTATTTTGTTTAAGATGTGACCCACTAACTGATTTTCGAAGGTAAAATCATATAACCTTCATTTTCGTAAAAACTGTGTCTTTACCTCTTAGTGCAAATGGCCTATTGGGTACAGATTTTAATACTGTTTGGCTCTCAAATAAGGATGATGTTTTGAGCTCTCTGGAATAGTGTTTAAAATTGGGTATTTTCTATGATATCGTTAAAGGGGCTGTGTCACAGCAGTCCAGATCATTTTGTTTAATTTTGCCAATTACTCCCCCTCAATTGCTATGGAACTTAAAGTAGAGATTCAAGACAAACAAATATGTCTCCTGAGCATTATTTTTGAAGTTGCAAACAGCAGAGATCAACTTTGGAAAACTGTTAGGCTGAACAATTTTCAAAAACCCTAATTTCCATCCATTTCAGTCTTCTTCAGTTTTGCCCGTCCGTGGCATCCGTTATTTCTGTTGTGTTATTTTAACCTTCCTTTAATGTTTTAAGCGGTTATTTGTATGTTTCTCTTGGATTTAACGGGCATTTTGTAATACCTAACTTGGCTGAATTTCGTAACACAGCTCCTTTAATATTTTGTCTCTTAAGGAATTCAAGCTTGGCACCACTTTGCCAACCCTTTGGTTTGGTCTTCATGCTTCTTGATGGTTCTGTGAAAGCAGTGTAAAGGAAATTTTATTTGAATCTACAATAAGTTATGGACTAAGCTTTTCGCTCAGATCACAGGCAATATATCTGATGGAAGAAAAGAGAGTTCTAAACAAAAACTAAACAAAAAAACTCTTTTGTCAAGGAGTAATTTGTGGTAGCTAAAGTACATGCAGACATCGCCTATTTCCTGTGCAACAAGGAAGTATGAGACATCTGCACTCAGGCTAGTGGTAGCTTGCCCATTATTACATAGTATTTACTCCAAAATATTTTGTTAGTGAGGAAAACTTGCAGTTTTTTTAGTCTGCTCTGAAATGTATTTTCACCTGATATTTTACAGAAGGTTCACCTTCTCGGGTTATTATGGTAGGGATCATAATCCATCCTGCTTTCATGTTTATGGTTTGATAGATTTGTTACAAACTGAATTCATATTTCAGTGTTATTTTGTTTTTAGGATGCGTTGAAATGGCTGTGAACGGCATCAAACCCGATCATACTGTGTTTTGTCCCAACAACTGCTCAGTAAAACACAACGAAATGATCATTGCATTGAGTGGGATTGCCGATGCCTGCAGGAATCCGCCAGATTTAGGGGCCTTAAAAGTCGCGCTTTACTCTCATCTGCAAACCGGATGGAATGCGCAGAGCAATGTCCCGGATGCGCTTGCGGAATTCCGCTTTCCTTTGGTACAGTGGGCGTGTGTGTTAGGCAGAACTCAGGCTTTAAGCTGGCTTCTTACAAAGATGAAGTTTAAGGCATTTGTCGTGGCTGAGCGAACCGGCGAAACAGGTTTACACCGAGCTGTGAGATTGCTACATCTTGTTAGAAGCCGCGATGCGACCCCTCGGTCGGTGGAATTCATTTCCAACCAGTTCAGTTTGGTGTTGTATACGCTCACTGAACAAGACCCTCAGGGACTGTTTATAAGAGATAAAGTACAGGGCAACTCCGCTTTTCATATTTGTGCGCTATGTATAACCCAGCAAGGGTCCATTAACAGTGAGTTAGAGTACTATGAAAACTGTATGAAAATTTTGCTTGAACGCCTCTCCTGTTTGCAGACAATGGAAAAATTACCTAGAGATGCGCTGAAGAAGGCAATTAATCTACAGAATGACCGAGGCGATTCTGTTCTTCATATACTCTCGCGTAGCAACGTCTCCGTCAAGACTGTGAGATATCTTTTGTCGGACTATCATGAGATTCTTTACAAGTTTACGAAAAACGGCGAAAGTCAAACCCCGCTTGATGTTGCTCGAGATCGAAAGGCCGACCTTGTTGAGAAAGTAATCCTGGAATCTGCGGGCCTCGGTGTGGATCAATTAGCACGGAAATACCCTGATTTATACCAGCTCTATACTCAGGACAATGCAGAGGAGGCGTCCTACACTGCTACCACAGTTCTACCTGCCAAAAACTCTAATCACAACGATAATACAGCGCGCAGCCAACTGGATACGGCGGATGAAGTAAATGTGGGTTATAATCTGCGCTTAACTAGTTTTCTCCCTAGAGAAGGATTCTATCGTCAGAGTCCGTCACAGGTTATACTTTCTTCTGATGACAATTGTTCGCAGGATGAAATGGGTCATTCTCCATCTCTTCTTGAAAATACGCCCTCCTCCTACATTTCTCCAACTATTTCTTCTAGTGAGATCGTAAATTGCAACCATTCTAACGTCAAAAATGATTCTCAACAGAACGTCTCAACAAGTGCGTTGACACAGAATAGTTGTGTTTCTGTGACTGTCGAAAATAGCGTTTTAATAAACCTTCAGGAGGACGAAACAGATGACGAAGATCATAACGTTGTTGATTTGCCATGCGTGGTAAATTGCGCCAGTGATAGCTTGGAAGTAAATGTGCCTTACAGTTCAAACACATTGGAGGAGAATTCTCAGTTTTCCGAATCTGTGTTGCCACTGGACAGTGAAGGTGTTGATGTCCCAGAATCTACCAGTGGAAACGTAGCATCACAGGAACAAAACATGTGCACCGCACAAGATGAGTCCTCATTAGCACGTGAAGATGGCTCGAACAGTTCTCTAGCAAAGATCATTCGAGAGGAAAGTGACGTGGCCAGTATGTTAGTGGCGCGACTTCAAGACAAAAAGGAGCTAAATCGCGTTGAACTCCGCAGGGCTCAGAGAGAATTGACAGAGAAACAGGCTAGAGAAAAAGAAGCGAGCTCTACTCTCCAGCAACTTAGAGCAGAATTGAAAAATATTTGTACTCAAAAGGAAAATTTAGAGCGAAGAAGAAACGAATTACTAGAAGAACTCAAAAGTATTGAGGGAAACATTTCTCAGCTTCAAGAAGAATCAGCTGGACTACAATCTAGAGTGAATGATCAAGATTCTATCACGAAGAACTTCAGAAAAGATCGAGAAAAAGCAGGCGAAACGTGCGCTTGTCTAAAACGAAAGTTCACAGAATACAGTCAAGCCTTAAGTGATATTTCCTCTTCTTGTGGAGAGTCAGCAGCTAAGAAGGAACGTTACGACGACGAATGAAACGTTAACTGGTTTATTGGCCATTTTGAGCTAGACTTCGACTTCGAGCAGTCTCGCGTCTCGCGGCTTCGATGCTGGACGCTCGCGCGTGCTAGCAGCCCCTTTTTTATCATACCAAGGGGGCCGGCGAGCGCCGGGCGTCGGGTTTAAAGGAGACAAACTTCCTAAGTAGATGACATAGTCATCTTTAAGCTAGACTGAGTCAAGATGCCTGCCTGTAGTGCTCGTTCTTGACGATCTTACAGAAAAATTGGGACTGTGAATAGTCTAATTTAGTTTGAGCATCCGCTCAAGACTGGGTAGCATTTTTGCCGAATTGCACTATGGGAATGTGTTGTTGGACGAATTTTGATCCAGTTTGGAACGTGGCCTCGTAATAGCCAATAAAAGAAGCGACAGTTTCTTCAAAACACTCCCGTGGTGCATTTCGACATAAAACACCGACTTTGTCTCATGCTCAAGGTCAAAACGGCGAATTCCCGGCCAGAAGCGGAGGTGTAGAAGGTCCGATTTTCCTTCGCCCGTTTTCTATAAGCTTCACTCTCGAGATTGCTAACCTTAGATATAACTCTAGGGTGAAAAAAGTACCCCTTTCGACCGGGAGGAGTATCCTAGTATAGTCCATTGTAGGGGGCCTGATCTCTTCCGCCGGGTTTTGTGGTCGGTGGAAATCAGTAGACAGCTTTTATGAAGAAAACAATCATGAACCGTGTTAACCGAACAGCTTTTTTTCACAGTATACTGAGGCTTCAGTGAGTTTTGGTGTGAAAAGGAGCTTATGATTAATTAAGTATTTCGCTAACTTTCGAAATTAGCGTACGTCTCAAACTTGTCAGTAGACTGACAGTCTTGTTAGAAACTAATATTCATGCAACAACTTTAAGAACGAGAAATAACTTTATATTGCTTGTTCATTCGCTATTATGTTTGTGAAAAGTCCGCTTTGAAGAAATCGCAAACTTAAGCTTCTAGGAAAATGATTCTTCTGACACAAATTGAAGGCTTCGCCAGGCACTGGCATCGCTTATGTTAATGACCTTTAATTTTCTGTACATTTGACAGAAAAAAGATGCTCCCGCTGACTTAAATTTTACGGTAGAGATTTGCAGTGTTTGTATGGAAAACACTACCCTGGTCCCAGAGGCTTTTCTTGAAATTTTTCTTCGCGAAAGAGAGAGCAAGCCGCGACGAAAAAGAAGGAACAATTTAAACAAAAACCTCTGGGACCAGGGTAGGAAAACGCAGAATGTGGAAGAAAGTACCTCATCTTCTACTATTGCAAAGAAAAGGAAGATAATAAACTGACTTTTGTCAGGGTTGGTTTTGCATAAATCTTAAGTGCCGGACCCGGTTGTTCAAAGGCTGGATCCGGCGGATAAGTATTAGGGAAACCAATTGTGTCATCCACTGGATAGTGATTTACACTGTGGATTTCGTTCTCCAACTTTTGAACAACTGGGACCATCGGGATCGACAAAGTCGTCTGACGTTGACGCAGCCTGATGAAAGGCATACCTCGGTGTGTTATCCCTTATCCCTGTAACTCTAAGAACAGAGATCCCTTATCCCTAAAAGTTCAACAAATGTTATCCTAAAAGTCAGGGAACGCGCAGGGGAAGGCGCTCGGAGGAACTTGCCCTCGCCCCGCACTTTTTGTGCGAAATAATAAAAACAAATGTTCGCCAATGGTAGAGAATAAAGAAGATATAACTGCTGCTGAAAAGATGCCGATTGTTACGGCAGAGGCGCACTATTAGGCCCGATGATCTGTTTCCAGAGGTGACAAAAATTGCAACAATATTGCCAAATAACTTGCGCCTTATTAAATGAGCCACTAAAACTTTTCTTAAAGATCAAAGCAGCAAAAGTCGAACAAAATTGCTCTTCGTAGAGCCACTTAACTTTGGCCTGCTGAGCAGAGATTAAACATATGAATTAACTTTGTTCGCAGGGTATTTGACAAACGGATTTCTCGCGGGAAATGGGTCTTCTGGTCTCAAAACAGAACGAGTCAGTAATCGATTTTTGAAAACAGTCATTGAGATCATTTGCTGAAAGTCTGAAAATACCTGCCGAAGCAAACTATATCATTTTTTTCTTAATTGTTCGTTCGTTATCAGTCTCAGTTCAATATGGACATAGTAACCATGCAACTATATTTCCATGGGTTTTGCGAATAAGGTAAAAAGGTTTTTCATGCCGGCGTAGATATTTCCACCCTACAATCCAGCCTGCGATCCTATAACCAATTAAATTGTTCTAAACTGATGAACAAGGAGTCGGCTATTGGTGACCTCATGATCAGTTTTAATATTATTTCCTCAGGATGAAAAGCGTGTGGTTTAAAGTCATTCCCTGGGCTCCTCAGTAGGAGAAAGTAGTCCCCTGTGCTTACATGGCTTTACGAGCTAGCTTGAGGGCGCTTTCCATTTGTCAGAACTGGTCGGCCGGACCAGTGATTTAGCAAATGAAATCGGCTTTTTCCCAAAAAAATCGCTGCAAAACGTTCTCCTTCGAGCATACAATTTAGGATTTGAGTGATCTGGTTGGATAGTTTTGATTAAAAGTGAAATTCCCATTACGGTGGGAATGGTCTGGCCGATCAGTTCTGACAAATGGAAAGCGCCCTGAGACTAGCCTAAACTGACTGATAATGGTAATAGACGAGCGACAACCGAACACAGGTGGCCAGGGTAAAAAAAAAAAAAGGCCGGAAAAGTGAAAAAGTGCGAATCGATTATAATTAATGTAGAACCAGGGAGTAGTAAAACTTTTTTTAGTAATGGTAAGAAAAATTGGTGAACTCGGTTAATGATAAAAATTTATCTAACTATCAACTGTAAAAACAAAAATCTTACCTTTGAAGTATTTCGCTTAACCGTGACTTTAGAGCATATTTCTGACGATAGTTCAACTATATTTTGCCTGACACAGGTTTCTGCAATACAGTAGAACCCAGATGGGCTCCTGGTAGAACCTTGATATATATAACGAAGGGCCAAGGGATTATTGCTGGTTTGCACGTGACGTCACGAAAGTCATGTTGGTGGTGTGTTGGTGGTCAGAACAAAAGCATTTCTCCCTTCTGGGAACTAAACCCTTTTTTCATATAAATTCTTACACAACCCAAACATGGCCGCCTTGTCACGTGGTTGCAAGCCAAGAATTAGGAGGTTTCGTTATATCTGACTTCTAACTTCTGATCTCTTAGCGGTTCCTAGTAGATAACGACGGAGGATTTAGTACCGTAAATAAATATTGAGTTAGGTTCTTGAGCCAAAAGGTCCTACATATTGATACAGCGATGGTTTGCGTCCTGCACGCCTGAACTGGCTTGCCGGTAACTGTCAGTCGTTTATTGTTCTATCAAGCCTTGCAAGCCCAGTCGTCCTAGATCTAATACAGGTCAATCAGATCGATGTATTTTTTTCTTTTTTCATCACTCATTGCGAGAATCGAGATTAGCTGTCTCACTCTGTAAATTCCAACAGACTGCCCAGTCTTTGTTTTGTGTTTTTGGTGCGTTTGTTTTAGTCTGTTTTAGGGCCATGTTCATACTATACCGGATAACTTTTGCGCCGGCACAGAAATCATACCGCGGATAGGGTTTCTGTTCACGCACGAGAACGGTACGGTAGCGGCGTGATTAAGTCTGTGACGGAGAGAAGCTGCCGCGCCGATTCAAGAGTCACATATCGGATTGGTGTTCACACGATAGAGGATAGCTTTTCGAGGCGCCACAGCTATCCGGTATATTGACTCAAGCAGAATATCTAATAGCAGCACAGGAATAATTTTCTGTAATATTTGTTAAGGCTCCATCAAACAGGAAAGGAATTATTTTTTGTTTTTCTTTCTTTGCGATTTTACAGAGTTGTTGTCCTCCTAACTGTAGGGATCAGACGTGAGGGACTTCAGCTTAGGGGGTTCGACTGAACGTCATCCCGCCCCTCAGAAGGACACAGTCAATATTCTCAATAAGCTCAGTGAAGTTTCAGACCATGTAAAAACACTTCTAAATGGAAAAAAGGGGTCTCATTATTATTTTCGGCGTCGAAGGAATGGTGGTGAGGCAATAAGCCCCATCGGGGAACCCTTATATTAGTTTTGATAGCAAGCCTGGTGTTTGATAGCCTAAATTTCATCCGATTACTTCGAGTCGTTATTACTCCCTCAGTTGCTGAGAGGAACCTAGGGGAGAAAACGACTCGAAGCAATCGGATGAAATTCAGGCTAGGTGTTTGATGCTTTTTTCGGGACTGATTGCTGCGCTTGACGGCGGAGATGTTTCGTCGAAAAAATTCTGGTGTGGAAACTACCCTCCTACCCCTCCCCTAATCCAATTCTTCCATGGCTTAAGGCAAAATGTCGGTTTAGGGGAGGGGCAGGTGGGCAGTTTCCTATTTTACACTGATGTTTCTGTTCGAGGCTTGCTAACCCGTCAAAACAGGGTAACCAAAAACCTTGAAATGGTTAACCCGGATTAACCTTTAAGACAACGGTCCCCAAGAGAAAGTCCACTGAAACACTCTTCATCTGCTCGTAGTTTCCATCTTGAAACAACAAACTAGAAAATCCGGATATAAAACAAGAGTATTCACCCATCATTTGATCAATTCAAAACGATGCGAGTTCTACCTGTTGCCATAGAAATGTCACGAAATTCTTGCAATGTGGGAACGCGTCTTATTATTATGGTCTGAGCTTGGTCCCAAGGGACCTGGTGCATTGTTATTTCAACTCGTGAACTGAGCAGTGAATATCCGGAGCGATTTTGCTTCCTTCGATGTTTCTTCTCATGTGTGACTGAAAGTGCTACAGAATGGATTGCGAATTTGAAGGGGAGCGCAGATTGGTGTGTAGATTTGTTTTGCAAAGTTAATTTGGTTTAGGTTTTTGGTTAAATTTCTTGAGACTGGTAAACATTGAGCAATTTTCACGTTACAACGTGTGCGGAAAGAAATTTTAAGATTATGTGCGTTACTGTGTTGATTTGCGAAATCTTCTAACTCCTTTTCATAAAAATTTCCGTGTTTATCGCAGAGGAAACAGAACCGCAGGAATTATAACGACGATACAGATGACATTATTGAAGGAAAGCGTACGTTTAGCGTGGAAGAAAAGCTAAACAGTGAGAAATTTGCCCAGGGTGATTTTGTAAAGAGACTCAGTGGAGACGGTTAGTCCAAAGGAATTATTTGGCTGAATAAAAAAATTGCAGTTGAAAACTCGCTTGCTTACATAATGTTTTATTATTGTAGAAATCAACTTAAAGTATATACAGGAGAATGGTTTCACTTCACCAATTCTAATAAAAAACGCTGAGGGACTTGATATGCGGTACGTATGCAATCTGTGAATGCACAAAGCCGATAGCATGATCGTAAGGTTTCAGCGAGAATGTTTGCTTCAAGTTGTCCACTTTTCAATGCTCTCAAGTAAAAGTTCAATTATATTTACTACACTGTTATTTAGGGTTCCCAACAAAGATTTTACAGTCGAAGATGTGAAGAATTTCGTCGGTAAGCCGTCCTAGCTAATTTGAAATTCTCTGATTACATGTAATATTTTTCGTATATGCCCTCAGTTGCATTTGAGCTTATTAAAACTTGCATCGGTTAAAATTGTTGATGTCGGTTTTCTTGTTAAGGCTCTCTGTTAACATTGGTTATTAGGGGCTCGGAGAATTGTGGATGTAATAGATGTCAACACACAGCAAGCTTTGGAAATGACTCTGCAACAGTGGGTGAAATATTTCACCAGCGAACAGAGAGAGGACATTTACAATGTTATAAGCTTGGAATTTAGCCACACTAAACTGGAGGATCTGGTGGAACCACCTCACTTGGTGAGCAAGTTGCATTTTCAAGGTTTTTTGTTTATGGAAATGTATATTTTGTTCTTTATTTATGTTAGGTTTTCGGAGTTTTGGGCTTTGTGTGTGACCCGTGTACTCTGTGTAGTACTTACTACTATTGGTTGCGTTTTTAACACTTAACTTAATTTAATTCAATAATTGTTATTTTCCGTTAACATTTTGCTAAAAATCGTCATCCTTTGGGATTAATAAATATCTTTTTAAGTGTAAGTGGTTGGTGATGTTTGAACACCCCAGCTTCTATTATCACAAAGCAAGCTACATAGGTTGTATTAGTGGCGAATGAAAATTGCAAAGAAACTTGCCCAACCGGGAGCTTTCCACATTGAGCTCCTCAAAGTCTACTTTGCGCAGCTCATTATCGTGCTGGGATGATTTTAACCGGAAAAAGGACGAAAAGCAAAGTCGGGAACTATTCATGCCAAGAACTGCTCCCAAGAGCTGAAAGGTGCCCTGGAGCTCTTTACTATTCACACGCCCTTTAAAAACAAAAACCCGAAAACTATGATAAGGAAACCAGAAGCCAGTTTCGTACCTCTGAAATTTTCGGGTTCAGTTTCTTTAATTTTACAACATTTATCCAATGTAGCTTTGTTTTAGTGTTGTAAAGCTACGGCAGGGACATTTTAGTTGCGAGTGTTGAAAGAATTTTGATACTCATACTCGCACTTTAAAAACGAAGTATAATGAAAATAATTATAAAACCAAATTTCTTCCATACCATCTCGATAAAGTCCCTCGTGTATTCTTCGTCCGTGTACATGTAACAAAGACATCTCTTCTTGCGGCGGTTTAAAACACTGTGGCTTCTTTTTCAAAGTGGTGCGTAAATCTTCTTCGTACAATTTTGTGCGTCACAGTCCGAACTTCTGTTGTGTACATGATTTAAGCGTGGTTTTCGACTTGGTTTAAATTGTACCCTTGTGTTTACGTTTAAATATAAAAATTTCCACGTTGTTCTTCCGATGTATACGTATTTTATTGGAGAACAAAGGCTTATTCAGCTTTCTAAAAGCCATATCTTGCCGATAACTGAAAACGTTTTTGAATATCGGCAAAAAACGCCACGCACCGTGCAAGGGGTTTAGCTATGCAAATATGGCGGCTTGATTATTAGTGCCGATGTTGGTGTGAGCCGCAAAGAATCAGATGAAAACGAAAGGATGAGGTTTTTGGGGTGGACTTTGAAATTGTTTAAATAATCGTGCTGTCAAGGCTTTTGCCTTGTTTTGGACATTTGATAGCGTGTCAGGGAATACAGGGACAAGAGACTGAATATCTGCTCTCTGAGACCCGTTCACTTGCCGAGTTCCCGCTACACTGGTCTACATAGAAATGGATATAATTATACAGATCGAGCAGGGAGATGGTGATGGCTGTTTAGGCAAACGTCTTATACCCATTTGTGCAATGACTGTTGAATTACCACCCTAAAAATTAGAATTTACCACTGTTTTGTGTTCACGTAGTCCCGCCTCCAGTTGCTTTAATATGAACTGAAGGGTGGTAACATTTTGGTGCATGAACATACGATCTTCAAACTGAACGTGAACATTCCTCTATCCGCGTATCGTATCAGATAAAATTTTTGCTGGGCTATTTTTTCAAATCTTGCTACTTCTAAATTTACTAGGTGCTTGATTTGTGAAATACATTTGACCAAAGTTCTACCGGATTATTTTAAGACATTTTTTTCCTATGTGGGCAACATAAGGCTCTTGATGCACATTCTATTTCCAATTCACTCAAAGTGTGAATTTTAACACGTGCTTATTGTTGCTGGGTTTAAAGTTGGTGAAAGTTGACACAGTAGTCAAATTTTGCAGGTAATGTTTGTTCCTTCCTCCATTTAATTAGCAGAAAAACGAACAACCTATGGTGTTGAAAAAGGCTAAGAACAAATTATTGGTTACAAATTTGCTTTCACAAAAAACCGACTTAATACGGTTTAAATACGAACCAGAAACATTTGAGTATACAGTCAGTTGTCTGAATTACTAGGAGATATATTTAAAGCCTGCCATGAAAATAGAACCAGAAACGTTTAGTTTTTAGAAAGTTCTAAACTTTCGAGTAACATCTACCCTTTTCATAAATAAAATCCTGTCAAAGTAATTATCTTTTTGAAAAGTTTCAGAAGGTCGTAATGGAAAGAAATGTTCTTGATTTTTGATCCACAATAACCAAATTTAACAGAAAGGTTTTTCCTTGAAACTTACTGAATTTATATTTTAACTTGAAATTATAATCACCATTCCCTAGTTGTTCTTACCTATTTACGTCACGGAATTGATAATTTACCACTTTCGAAAATCGGGATTTCAGAGGACCACTTCTGCACTTTCGCGCGAGATCTGAAGCCGCATCTAAGACTCGTGTTTGAAATGATCCCCTTTTATTTCAATCTCCAAAGTAAAAATCTCTTACACAATATTTACAGCTGGAAAAAATGAGGTCATACAATCTTTTTGTAAAAAATATGAACTGATTATGACTACCCTTGGTGTCTAAAACGTTTAGGTTTTTAAGTAGCTACTTAGTACTCCAAAACTTTGCCTGATGTAGTTTGTCTATTTTCCCCAGTTTCAGAGTCCTTTGTTATTTATAAATTTTTATTTTGAAACTCCCACTTAGAGCAATAAAACAGACAAAGCTAAGCTGCAATGACGCAACGAAAGTTATTCTAAAGTATAACTACGTCTTCCACCGTACCTTGTTCATTAATCCCAACTTAAAATAAAATCTAGAAGGTTCAGTAGCGTTTATCGTGTAACTGGATCATGTCCTTGTTTTATTAGGTTCGAGTTATGGACTGGGTAAATGTTGTGTGGCCTCAGGATCTCATTGAGCAACAAAGGGATTCAACGAACTCTTTAGCGGATATGAAGTATCCCAAAGTTAGAAAGTAAGTCGTGATTTACTGACTCTAGCTTGCATTCCCAGAATCAAGTCTGAAGGTAATTTTTAGAGGCTGGGTAAGAAATCTAATGTTGTGACCATTCAATTGAAACTTGTTCAGCACCTCTCTCTCATTAACTTTACAATCTACATTCGTCTTTTAGAATTTTAAAAATGAAATTTGTAATTTTTCAGCTCCAATTTTGATTTTAGTGAGCATCCAGCTTAAATAGTAATGCTAGAGTTGATCTGTCCGTGCGCAATATTTTTGAGGCCATTAAGTGGACACGCAGCAGACAGCTAGGCTGTGTGTGTAAACTTGCACAGAACTATGAACTTGATTTGGTTCGGTTTGCACAATTATATCGCTCACAGGTATCTGTTGATACGAAATGGTGAATGCAACATATTAACAAAATAATGAGGGTGAAGTTGAGAGGTTCTGTAGAGCCTGGGCGCTTCACTTTTTTTTCGTGAAGATGAAACACGGTTTCTCATTTTGAATACATCAACAGTTTAGTTGACAAAGATTGAATTAGAATAAATCGAGATCAAGTTTAGTCTTAGGGTCTCTTAGTGACAATTTGAACAAACTTTGAGAAACGTATTCGCTTGAATTTTGATGTCAACGTTTATCACTTGTGCTTCAATCTAATTTTCGAGCGTGATACATAGTTTCCTGTAATCTTTATGTGATACAACTGAGATATAGTGAAGTGTATGTTATCCATGCGCTCCGTGATTTTCACTCGATTTTACGGATGAGAAATATGATTACCTTAAACATAAAAGCTGCTGCAGTGAAGCTAAAAGTTTTTAATGTGATACCAACTGAATGAACATTTTGTGGTTGGTAATTCTAGCACATGTCAGGTTGGTGTGATTATAAGAAATTCATCCGAGTGGTTTCCACTTTTGTTTCATGATTTGGTGTCTGCCAACATACAGCGTATGTTTGTACAATTAAGACACACGTGTTGCGCTAAATTTCTTTATTCTGTCATCGTTCTTCAAGCGAAATGTGAGCTGTCTTTGAAAAGCTAAATTCTTTGTACCATAGTAAATCTACCTTGTATATATTGTGGCATGAACAAAATGCTAAAATCATGTGGAATTCTGTCTGAAGTGTTCGAAAATTTGACACGAATTTGTCTCATTCCATTTTGGTTGCGGGGGACTAAAGTGGTTTACTTGTTATGCTGCTTATATTGTCGCGGTTAGTAGTAGCGGCAAAATTTAGGAGTTTCGTTAGGCGTTTTGTGGTTAACTGCATGTCCTGTTCTATCTGGTGTTCAATAATTCTCAAATATATGTTGCGTGACTTCTCCCTCAATC
Source organism: Porites divaricata (assembly GCA_038088405.1). Taxonomy (NCBI): domain Eukaryota; kingdom Metazoa; phylum Cnidaria; class Anthozoa; order Scleractinia; family Poritidae; genus Porites; species Porites divaricata. The sequence goes on along the minus strand of JBBMOI010000001.1, from coordinate 21,221,329 downwards.
AACAAACGCTTGTTCATTTCAAACTTGCGTTAAATTATTTCCCAAATTATTCTCCAAAGCCTGTTTCTCTCTCGAGATGTTTCTTTCATGATTAGAATTCAAATTTCCAAGCCTAAATATATAAGTAATGCACTCGTTTCTGCGAGTCAGAAGTTTTAAGGAAACATGACGAAGGCAATGAGCGTGGTTATGGTCGACTGAGTAAGCTCAGTTTCTATTTCCTTTGAAAACGTACTGCTCATTCCTGTCCATTAAATCAGAGAAAGCAACATTCTCGTTTAAAGCTGAAGTTAATTTAATTGTTTACTTCAGCATTGTCACAAATAGAACGTTGAAAACACAACGGACGCACAATTCGACGTCGTTTCTCTAAAAGAGTTCGTTCTTTAATTGCGAAGCAGATTTAAACCAGCAGAATTGGAAATTCCTGTGTTGAAGTTTAACAAATATTTCCAAATCCTTTTAACGTCATTGGAATAAAAGTAGCCCATTAAAGAAACTGAAGGGGAAATGACTTCTGACAACTGTTATCAAACGAATTTAATCTTTGAGGAATTCAAGTAAACTTATAATTTGTGCCGTGCCCACTGAGTACATGTAGCTTGTCGGTTTGTCGATCTTCCAATGTATTTCGTATTTAGTGTTTAACTTCTTTTACAGTGCCAAATTTACAAATTGTTATACCCCGAGGTTTGAGATTGTCCCCCCAAAAAACCAAAAAACATAGACAACATTCAGTTTATGTAATATTTGGTTTCTCGGCATGTACCCTAGAAGACACCTCTTTGTGACCGACAACAGCTTTAAAAATAAGGCTTCTATTCAAATCTCAACTCACCCTCCTGTAAGAGTTATTCTTGACTAAGGAAAACTTTCCTCCTTAGCGGTTTCAAAATTCTAACTTGAACACGAGAGAGGTTTTTTAAACCAAACGTTTGTTAGGTGAGTGTCGTGATCATGAACTCTCTGATATGCAAAAGCTGTACTACGGCCTTGAGGGTAATTTTTAAATCTCCCTCAATAGCACGAGTTGGAAGAAGTCTTTGAGTGAAGGCTTAAATGTTTTATGCTCACGGCTAACCTATCTTTAAAAATAAGCTGTACTATATCTTCATTAGTTAAAAAAGACGGCCATTTTGAAAAAGTATCCTATGGTGAACATATCTCTAATGGCGCCCGATTATTAAAAGCAGTCAGGACTGCATGAACAATCTCATATGTAATTTTTGCAATTAGCAAACTGTGGTACTCGATACTTCTGTTTGCTTGTGTTTCTTTTCTCTGAAGACTCTTCAGAGGAAAGAGCCACTTTTTACAAAATGAAATGTACTTGCATCACTTTTTCGGCGGTGCAGTAAATTTGAATCTCAAAATCAAAACTAGAAAAGCCACCGTGCGTTGTTAAAAAGCCCAGTGTTTATATTCATTTGGCCTGATGGTCAAACCTTTAAATTCAGTCCAACCTCAGGTGTATGCAATGTTAAAGACGTGTCTTCATTTGTTAGGATTTCGTTATTTCGTGGCCTTCTTCTGCTCTAAACTCTGAGTACCTCAGAAAGTACTGTTCGTAGCGAATAAGTTTCCCAGATCTTCATACGAATGAGCGCATTTTCTGGTTTCTCTCACGAACTCAGAAGCTTGTTCCACTGTGTTCGGCATAATAAACAAGACCACAAAAATTGCTGCTCGCTATCTTTCATCTGAGTTGTCACGGTTAAGAATGATTTCATTCGCAGACAGAGAAGCTAAAACCACCTTGTTCTTCAATAAACATTACCTGTACCACAAACGAAATGCTGCTTATCGGCTTTCATTTGAATGATAAATTTAGAAATCACATCTACAACTACAACCATTTCATAGTCTTGCAAGGGAAAAAAACACGGCTCAAGGGAAAAAAACGCTCTGTAGCTTTCATGTGACTTTTTTGCAGTTAAGGAGTTTGCAGACTCAAGATTAGTATCAATTTGTACAGTGTATTCCGCACTAATGAACTGCACAAGAAAGATGTACCAGGTAGTAGCTTGGGGACATCACCACAGGCCCAGAATGTGTAGCTTCAGAGGGCTATGTCACGAGGATAAGCTGTTTTAGGTCAATTCTGTGCTGAAGTCATTACTTAGTGAAGGCCTTTACCCATGCACAAAATACTCCTACACTGTTATGAAAAAGATCTCAAACGTCAGGGAAACTAACCATAATATTTTTTGGGCGATATTTTGCAGCCATAGCTTTAATTCAGTCCGAGCACATCCTTGCCATCAGTTAAAACAGACAACAGAAAACAGTTTCAGTGCTTAAATATCATAGTCCTAAATAAAAAAAAACTGGACCATTATTTTTGGACTTAAATTGATGCAAAAACAATTGTTTTAGCTTTTTAAAAAGATAGAAAGTAGCGTGACTTGGTCCCTTTATCTGTAAACAAAGCCACTAGAAAGTCAGGAAAGTCCTTCATTAGCTTTCGTATGTTTATGTTATCATTTTATATATGATACAAACTTAATGGGACAGCAAGAAAGGACTGACAGAGACGGTCGTTGTTTTCTGGTTGTGGTTTAGACTAAGTAATATAGTTTGAACGTGTTGAAGAGTTGAACGGAAAAATAAACGACTCAATAGGGAAGCATTCCCAAAACTGACTTCTCGTTTGAATGATCAAATGAAAAAGAATTTCGTTTACAGACTCGTAAGCTAGAACGTTTTAATATGCGGCGTGATAAACAACATCATAGAAACTCTTGAAAAGGTAAAACTTCTTTTCATGACTGGTCAAAATTTGGGACGTAATCCACTGACACAGATGCTGTAGAACCCCCGGGGGTAACTCTCTATGATGGCCCATACATGCGGATTAACCCGAAAAGGGATACCTTGTCCAGGCTTCAAGTATATCAAAGGGAAGGGAATTCAGAAGAACACCCCGGGGGCACTCTCTATAATGGCCTATACCGTAAGCGGCTCCAGCCGAAAGGGATACCTTATTCAGGCTTCAAGACGAAAAGAGGCTCCCTATAGCTGTATTATTTCAACTTCAAGTTATTAAACGTTGCAAGAAAATTGTTTTAAGTGGGTATGTTAAAGGGGCACTAATTGTCAATAGAAGGTATATATGATAGGAACCTTCAAAAGTGGGGGGTTAGACCTCGGAGCGGGGCCTCCCCCCGGGTGTGTCACGTAATACAGCATAGCAAACGGGAACGCAAGAAATTACTGATTTCTCCTTTTCTTCAGGCCCTGGTTGTTCAAACATTTGAGCGCTATCCACTGGATAAATCACTATTCAGCGGATAAGTATTAGGAAAAGCAAATGCGTCATTTACTGGATAGACATTTATCCAGGTGATACCGTAGAATGTTTTTATCCACAGACATCAAACAAACTTCAAGTTATACGTCATACTCAACAGTTTCATATGCAACCTTTACTGAATTGAACGAGTACGTTTTGGTATTTTTCTTTAAGAAACACTTTATATTCTATTGCATGATGAACAGCTGTGAAACGAAGAGTTGCCATTTGGGTAGCTTAACAGTATAAAAGGCAACAATGCTGCCAGCATTATGCCACAGGAAAGCTCTACTCCATAACTTTTGAATGGCGATAGGTTTCTTTTACTGTCTCAAAATTCTTAACTCGCCCTGAGTGTAACAAAATACTTATGGAGAGCTCTTCTAACGGCTCTTATTTCAGTCGAGTGACTTTGAACTTGATATACCGTGTTATGGCACGAGTCAGAGCTTTCTTCTGAATTTTCGGCACGTGTTATATGCAGTATCATAAAACAGTATTAAAGCTATTAATTCAGTGGATTCGTTCTTGAATTTTATCTATAGGTTTTTGCTAAAATCAAGAATTACGTAGAGCCGAATGTTTAGCAGTTAATACGCGGAACTTTCAGAGTGATCGGCATTCATTTGAGTTTTTGGCCCGGGGGGACTCCCATATAGAAGTGACGGGGATCCTCATCGGAAAATTCAAATTAAACTCCCGAGGGAGACCAATTGGGGTGTGGCTCAAGCTTAAATTGACCCAGATTTATGTGTGGTCAGTTTCGGGGGAGGTTCTGTAAATTTCTTTATGCACACTACTAAGCAATACCTGAATGGGCAAATGTAGTGACTTTCCATCCCAAACACCCTAAGTGAGACAAAAATCTGCACTTTACATCCTAAAGCGAGACGACAAGCATCCCTGCCACTTTAATATGGGAGTTCTCCCCCCCCCGGGGAAGGTGGCCGCCGCAATGTATAGCTTAATAAAACAGGAAATTTCAATGCAGTCATTTTTTACTTATATCCGCAGAACTCAAGCTAGAATCACGCTTTATGAAATAGTTAGAAGTACAAATACGAGAAATTCCCCACATTGAGTGATTCTATCCACGGTTCCAAACGTTGGGGATAAATCAGTAAATAGTACTACATCAAAAGATGTTAGGCAAACTGGAATTTCATCCAACATCGTAGGTGCAAAAGATTAAAAATGTATTCGTCGAGTTCTATCATTTAATCGCTGATAGTAATCTGATAGTTTGGTTTCCTAATAACGTTAGTTTGACCTTTACTCGAAAAAATAACAAGCAAAATGATCTTGATAAAAATGTGACGTTTATTATGTCGCAAGCGCGTGGTGAATAATAAATCTGATTCCATGACTAGCATACATTTAACATACATTTTTTAATGACTTTTTCATGACTTGATCTTGAACGTTTGACTTTCCTGAAAACACTAGGAGGCTATAACTACTCTCACACAGGCCATTTCGTAAAACGGAATCCTGATATTTCAATCGTCTGTGGGAATGTATTTGAAAAGAAAGTTCCTTTCAACTTAAGACTTCCCGTTGGCTCGTTTTCCTTTTACAATGAAAGAAAGGAAATTAGAGGGAAAAAATTAGACCGTACTGAATCTCCCAAAGTATTTTATTTCAGGATTTGATGTCATAAAATTCAACCGCAACATATTATGTACAGTCGACACCCGATACGCGATAACTCGAACCCTCGCTAACTCGAACCTTGCGCTAACTCGAACCAAAGTCGATTTCCCCTGAATTTCCTTCATACATTCACTGTTATTTTAGCCTCGGTAACTCGAACTTTCCGCTAACTCTAAGTAATTTTTGTTTCCCTTCATATCATTTCTACATAATTTTACCCTCGATAATTCGTACCATGTTGCGTGGCAAATTGATTTAAAAAAAAATTTGTGTGCTGCAGTCCGAAACAATGAATTTTTTTTATAAAAGCAACCGTTTATTCTTTGTCTTTCCTTTTTTGTCAGTCCAGTTTAAATAGTGTCCAGCCCTGTATATTAATCAAGTTTTGTTGTTTAAAATGCTCAATTACTTTTTCAAAAATAATATCCTTTGCTGCCCTTCAAGTTAAGAGTGCATGGTACTTGCATTGCATTTCTTCCCCATCCGCAAGGTTGGCTGTCGCGCTTGTCACCACCACAATTTAATGTGATTTTTTGTAAACCGTTTTTCCCTATTTCCGGATTTTTGCCACAAAATCCCAATAACAAGAACTTCCGATAGCTCGAACTTTTTTTCAATTTCCCTTGAAGGTTCGAGTTATCGGGAGTCGACCGTACGTAATGCAGTACAGTTATGCCATGATATGTAATGCACAGGATAAGAAAAAAAAACATCATGTAGTAAGTTGGTAATTTTTCCCTCAAATTCTGCTAGTGCCCACTTTCATGAATCATTCTCCGTGAGGGGAGGGGGCAACTCCCATTATGCACACCTTTTCTTCTTTACGAGGGGGTCGACTAAGGTAGTTTTGACCGTTAATTTTTTTTGTTAGGTATGTGTTAATGAGTGTAGGCGGCTGCTACACGGACTTTCACATCGATTTTGGCGGAACATCTGTTTGGTACCACATTATGAGGGGCAAGAAGGTGAGGATTTTTAACTCCTTTACTGGAAATTCGCCATCACAGCATTGTCCGAAGATAATAGTACACCGCCTCCCCCCATCCCCACCCCCTCCGCCGTTTACTCATGTTTAGACGGTCCGGGACGAATATTTGAAAACCGGCCGAGGCTCGATTTTCGCGGCTCTCCAGCATCCGGTCTTTGCTCCTTATCGAGAGAGCCTCTTACAAAGGGATGACTACGGTTTCTTCCCGAACAGTAGCGCTGCGAGCGAGCTCTCCATTTGGGGGATACCGTGAAAAGTACACGGGAACGCATGCTCGCGTGGCTCGCGTGGCTCGCGTAGGCCACCCGAACAGCGGCTGGTAATCAGTGAAAAGGAGTCTTTATAGATCTAAGAAATGACGTCAAAATGTTCGACTAATTTCCCTGCAACGGTTTTGGACATTCATAAAGTGCGGTAAATGAAGGATAATGCAATCTTTTCTATGCAGAGAAACAGACTCTAGATCCATTATTACAAAAGAGACGGATTCTACTCTCGTCTTGTTTATTTACCCTCATTCAATTATAAACAGTTTTCTCTGGGAGCTCAACACTTTTGTTCGATAAAAAAAATCATGTTGAAATATTTGCGGCCATAATATTGGTTTCAATAATATCCGGTTTTGAAGTGGAATGTAACAAGGTCATATTTCTTTTCTTGGGAGAGCGCTGTCATAAGCTCCCCATTTTCAGGGGAAGGAAATGATTAAGCCCCCCTTTCCCGTCCCCCTTATTAAGGTAGACCGTATTTAAATTAATCACGACCATGATTTCTTATGGACTCATCCGGTATGGTTTATTCACGTACTGGCAGTTCGGATTTGTTTTTCGATCTTCAGGTACATGACCTCTAACCTCGTGTACCTGAGCATTTCCACTTTAAGTTCTAGTTTTTGTGGAGAATTGATACCATCATATTCACTAAATTAGATAAGTCCCCCCCCCTCTCAAATATCTCCTGGGGAGCTTTATAGGGGATTTACGGTAATGCAAATTGTTTGTTGTTAATATTGTGGGTGTTCTGTAGATTTTTTGGCTTATTCCACCCACCGAAAAGAATCTTCATTTGTACGAGCAGTGGGTGTTATCTGGAAAACAACAAAACGTTTTCTTTGGCGACCAAGTTGAGAAATGTTGTCGCATTTACTTGGAAACAGGAGATACCTTCCTAATTCCTACAGGTAAGAGGCAATATAAGTTTTATCACTCTTCCATGCTGTAAATAAATTAATTATACTTTTAAGCCCTCCGTTCATATCAGACTTGTGCGATAACTACAATATATAATCATTTAAGGCCTAGGCCAAACGTCGAACTTTTCATGAAACGAACCAAACTTAGTGAGTTAAGTTGAACGCGTCCTAAGTTCGACGTCTGATCCAACAGACGATCTTAACTTAATTTATGTTGACCCAAATTAGAGTTTGGTTCGTCCCATGAAAAGTTCGAAGTTTGTCCTAGGCCTAAGTGAACATGCTTCCAAAAAAAAAATAATAAAAAAATAATAATAATAAAAAACTTAATTTAGAGGATGTTTCAAAAGTTCGTTCCGATTTTTTATTCGCTTAAATTTCACTAATTATTTTAAAAAAACCTTTTTTTGAAACTTAGTATGTTAACCATTATTCATTTAACATTGAATAACTAAAATATTAGTAACCAGAATGTCTTCCTGTATGTTTTCTGACATTTTCTAAGCGGTGAGGTATAGAATGTATGAGCTCCCGAAGCGTGTCCAAAGTCACTTTCTTTCAGGCGAAGCGTAGTCACTGCCTTAGCTCGTCCAGTGTTTTGGGGGCTGGATCTTTGTATGTTGTCTCGTCTACGATAATCCAGATGGTCTCTAGGGGGTTCACATCACGTGAGTTTGCCGGCCGGTCCTCTTTTGGTATAAAGTTGGCAAATCCTTTTGACACCATGCTTGCATGAAGTGTGCACCGCCTTTTTCTCTTCAAGGCTTTCCAACTTTTTTGGCAATTTATCCCCATACCGTTGTGCTCGAAACTTTGATCGATAATGTGATGTTGAAATTTTTTTAACTTTCTGTTTTGTTGAATTATTACGCATATACTTACAGCTTTTTCGATAATATTTGTCACACATTTTGTGAAAAAACGGCCATCCTCTCCTTGGTTTGTCCTCTAAGGTCTTTACTTTTGACCACTTGTTCGGTCATCGTCCAGACTCCTTCAACAATTTGGTACATTTTGTTTGGACTGAATGGCCAGAAGACCATAAAAATAGATGCCTGAGCTCTAGCACAAACAGTGTAGGCGTTCATTTTCATAAAGGAGGAGAGAAAATAAAAGAAAACGATAAAAATACGAAAATAGAAAACCTCCAAAATGGGCAGGAAAAGTATGGCGGGAAAAACCTCGCTTAGGTGTACAGTTGGGGAAAAATAAAAAAAATTATAAATTCTTCAAATTTTAGTTTGAAGTTGCTTTTAACGGTTATTTAGATAAATTTCTTACCTGAATCAGTTTACATTTGCCTAAAGAAGTATTAAATGCTTTGCTTAAACTACAATTTACATTCGGAACCAACTTTTGAAACTCCCTGTACGATTCAACCCTTCGTTAGAGTGAAAAGAGGTGACCATTTTCATGCTTTTCAAGCGCTCGGTTGCATTTTTCAGTTTTTACAGAAAGCAAATCTTTTGTCCTTTCTTTTTTTTCTTGCGCAGTTTTCAGTTGGTATTTTTGTGTAATGCATTGTTTTTTTTTTTTGGTCAAGTCTTCTTCGATAAACGAGTAAGGGTTTTTCTATCATTAAGGATTAAAAAAGTGTAGTGCTTTTCATAAGAGCCTTAAAGCCAAATCTCAACGTGCAATCAGACTCTATTCGTGCGAAAGTATTTTCATACCCTTCGCGCCCTGTTATGTTAATTTTCGAGCCACATCGCTTTAAATGCCGTAATTTGCATGATCAAAAACATTTTTGGCTTGATAATGGAGTCATGAAAAGGAAATTTATTCAAAAAATAGGAAGCGTGAATTATTGAAAGGCTCGTTCATTCTTCCAACATTTCTCACGTTCTGAATTATTTGGTAAACAAATTTGGAACTAAAACGTCAGCCACATGTTATCAAACTTACAGATGCTCGTTTAACATTATTTCCGTTTTTATTTACGTAAGGAATTAACTGATTACTCTCTCCCAAGTTCAGTTAAGTTCATTATTTTCGTGGCCTTATCCACCGTGTAGTTTGCAATACAGTTTTTGTTGTTGTACATTTTATGCAGCGTAGTCCCTTAGCGTTCTCTCTTGCCCTTTTGTCGGTGCGAAGCCTGGGAAAGGGTAGAAGTGTCTCTCGGTGACGTCACAACTCATTGTAGAGCCTAGCATTAACCTACGGATCCGATAACGTTTATTTGCCACTTGCACATCTCCCGTAATGCTCCTTATTTGCCCCCCAAAATTTTTGCATAACCTTTGTTTTTCATTTCTCCTGGGTATTACAGCTGTCCCAAGAGAAATTGAAAACAATGCTAATATGCAAAATTTGGGGGGCAAATAAAGTGCATTATGGGAGATGTGCATTGGCGAATGGACTAGGCTGCATGTTATGCTTTGCAGAGTGAATCCTGTATTTTGCATGCCATGCATTACCATCTAATTGGTTATTCGTGTTGTGCAGGGTGGATCCATGCGGTTTTTACTCCAGAAGACTCGCTGGTATTTGGTGGCAACTTCATTCACAGTTTTAACATCCCAGGACAAATAAAGATCAGCGAGATCGAAGACAGTACTAAGGTAACTTGTATGGTTGACTACAGAGTTATCTTCTAGCAGTGTTGTTGTTCAGACAACAATAACAGATACTACTGCTATCTTTATTTAATTCTCGCTTCTCGCGCATTCGCCTTAATTCATTTTTAAGCGTGCAGCAAAAGACTTGTTCCACATAATTTACATATTTGTACGAGACAAAAATAGAATGTACGGTTACCCTCTGGGGCGATCCCGCACCTGTTTGAAAGATTAGAGAGATTAAGATTCACGTTTACGGCATACGGCAAACGGCAAACGTCAGTTGAAAATTTCTCAGAATAGAAAATAAGCAGATAAAAACAGCCGAGAACGATTCTTGTGGACAAAACTGGCATAAAACTACTTATTTTTGTGTAGAAGCAATAAACATTAAACGAAAAATAAGGGGAAAACTTGGTCACGTGGTACAAATTCACGTTTGCCGTTTGGCGTAAACGTGAATCTTAATCTCTCTATTGTTTTTGATTAGCTGGGACAATAGGGATTGTCACATAACAATGCCCCTATCCCTGAAAACAATGGAATTGCAGATTAAATTGGACCAGTGAAATAAGAGGTTTAGAACAGTGCAGGTCTACTGTACCATCTCTCTGGTAAGTGACTTGCGTTAGACTTAGCTCTCCACGTTGAAAATTGACACGATTAACAGAGACGAGAAGTGATGGCGTTTCAGACACCAAGTTTGTGAAATTATGGGATTGCTTGACATATCCAGAAAGAACAAGATGAAGCATGTTCACTTGCTCAAATGCAGCTTGTTGGTGCAAATAGGCGGGAAGAAAAAGCCAACGTTATGCTCCGATGACTCCATAGCCTGCGTGGCAGGCGTTCGAAAGGGGAGGGGAGGGGAATTGAGGGCGCGAGACGATTTTCAGTCATTTGGTCATTTGATCTAGGTGGGTTTTGACGAGGAGCCAGGTGCTAAATGTCTCTAATGAGCGAAGTAGAACTGGAAGTCAGACGGCAAAGAAAGCGTTTAAACCAGCACATTGAAGTTAGTTTTGGAAAGCTGAACTTCTAATTCAGAACAATTTTGCTTTTTTCACCAGGTTCCCCTGAAGTTTCGATATCCATTTCTGCCGCAAATCATGTGGTATGCCGCTGACAAGTATGTTCGGCTTTTGGAGCGAGACATTAAAGAACGAGGTCTGATCGAGACACTGAAAAAAGACTCGAGAGAAAAGAGTGCAGAAAATCCCAAGAAAAAAGAAACACTTGGTGTTAAAAGACCGGTCAAAACTGAGAGCGAAGAAAAGAGCGAAGAAACCAGTTCTCCTGCGAAGAAAGACGCTGCAGGAGAAGACGCAGCGGGGACGCCGAGCCGCCGAAGATCACGCAGAGTCGCGAAGAATGAGGCGATCGCCCGCCAAGCACAGGAGATCAAAGAAAAGGAAAAGGCAGTACAGAAAGAGGAGCAGAGTGAAGGAGATAACAAAAAAAAGAGAACTCCTAAAAAAGCAAAGCATAGCGAAGAAATGAACGGACAACACCACGAAGAAAATGATGAGAATGAGAATTCACCTGAAGTGAAAGAGGAAGAGAGGACTCCGTGGTCTGCTGTCTACCTTACGCGGTTTGAAATGGATGGGTTATATAAGCTAATGGAGAAACTAAGAACATGGCCATTGGCTAAAAAGAACGTTCCTGAAAAGGTGCAAGATCCTGATAAAATATTGGAGAGACTGGAGGTTTGTGTCACGTGAGCCTCCTCCTTTGTTATATTAAGCTTGATTCGATGAGATCGTATACTCTCTTCCCGTGATCCTACGACCCCATTGTAGACAATCGTCTATCCTTTGGCCCAGCACAACAGAACAATTAGTAGGTGTAAAAGAATGTTCTATTTAATGGCTTTGCTGAAGTGTTGGCTGTTTGCTCTTTTTGTCCTCGTGCGAAGGGCCCTCTCCGGCTTAGAGAGAGGGGAGGCTCTGGGGACGAGAGTGCACCCTTATGGCACGTTTTCGCACGTCTTCCATAAATCCGCGTATGACCTTTTCACTGGCGTTCGATCCCTCCAAAGACAAATTTGTTAGATACAGAACGTCTGGATACGAGTCAAGGCTCCTTGTAGTGGCTTTACATGCCAATATTTCTTCGCTGTGCTTCAAGGAAACGGGCAGTTCATTTTGCTAAAAAATTAAAGCAACAATTGAATGAATAATAATACTAAAAACAGTATAAAAAAATCGACTTGTATTACGGGGGTTTAACGTGGCAGTCCCTCTACTGTGTGAAACTTCCCGATCGAATTGGTATTTTAGAATTCTAGTTTCTGTGGAGGGAGTAGTTCCGAGGAGCAAAAACCAGTTCAACTCCCAAATATACCCTGTCTCATCAAGAAATACGTGGCTGGTGTTTGCTAGAGCAAGGAAAAGAGAAAAATTGGCGCGATAGAATTTGAAGGACTCCCTCGCGCGCCCCATTTTGCCTTTTCTCGTCCCCTTTGAATTCCTGCAACCAAGGCTAACTCTCACTATAAACCTAGAGGTAAGCTGTACTGTTTCCCAAGCCAGAAGTCCAGGTTATTATCACTTATTTCCATGGTTAAAACCTAGACTACCAGGACTTCCTTAATTCCCTCGGGAATACTAGGGCGAGCAACGTACACGGGTAACTATTTTTCAGTGAAACATAGTTACCCGCGGGAAGGAGGGTCCCCTTTCTTCCGCGTGACGTCTCTCCTCGCTGGTGACGATTTTCTCGCACTCTAGCATGTGTCGCTCGTTCTGATAGCCCAGCGGACGCAACGGTCTAATTCGTAGTCTGTTTATCACCAGAAGTCAGTAAGCTTCTAAACCCCCCCCCCCCCAAAAAAAAAAAAAAAAAAATTCGATAACTGCAGAGACAAAAATGTTTTCCGTAACAGGGCGTTAGTCGCTGCTTTAGTATTTTTCGTGTTAACGCCCTGAAAAATTATGTCCTCTTTCACTGGGATACAGACCTCCTCAAAAATCGGCCTGGAGCACAGTGTGCATTTTTACACCAGTTTTGTGTTGTTCACTCAGGAGTTGCTTGTCCTCCACCAAGATGATGATCCAGCTCTAGCAGCCTCTGGTATGCAGTATCTGCTACAAATTGACCAACCTCAGGTAACGTAATATTCCTCGCAGCTGAGTTGTCACGCAATATCTTTATTTGCTATGAACAGTTCTATGTACCGCGGGTTGAGCACATAGCGTTAAAACGCTAACAAACCTGCGGGCCTCCTGACATTACCAAAACAATAAAATATATGTTGTAAAAACAACCTTGCAATATATGATTTTAAAAAAATTGCTCAAAAGTCGAAAAATCACATTGAACATTACAGAATTCAATGATTTAAAAACTGATGAGTTCAGTAAGGTACTTTTCCAAGCCTCGTTAGCAAGCTCGAGTAGACTTGTAAGATAAAATTCGAATCCCTCCAGTTATCCCACTATAATGAACAAAGGGCAAATCCCTTTCATAACTGCCCAGCCGAACAGTTCATTTTGAAATGAAATGGGCTTTTCTCGAGGGTTTTCGCAGAAATCGAAATTAGAGGTTTTAGAGAGCTGCTTACTATCCGATCGACTTATCTCAGTGACTTGGCAGTCCTGAGTAATAGTGAAATTCGCAATACGAATGAACTGGTCTGACCGGCTAGTTCTGACCAATGTAAACGCCCTAAGACTCGTAACGACTTCCATGCATTAGCTCTCCAAACATGAGTTCAGCAACACAGTACCGAAGATGTCGAAGAAGGGTTCACGGTATTGACTTGCCTTTTTCTCTACAGAAAAAGACGGTGATGAAAAAGCACGTTTCCAGAGGACCAATGATTGGTACAAAGGTCGGCCCAGGAATAAGACGTCGACGCACTCGATGTGGACAGTGCGAGAATTGCCAGCGAGAGGACTGTGGCGGGTGCAAAACTTGTAAAGATATGAAGAAGTTTGGAGGACCGGGAAGAATGAAACAATCCTGTCAACTGCGAGTTTGCACTGATGTACGATCAACTGTTATTTGGCTATAATACGGGAGTTAATAGACATAGGATTGGGGCTTCAAAGGAGGCAGATTACCTCTTAGTTTGTTTACACCTTTGTGGCCATTTCGAGCGCCCTGTTCTGGCCCTTTCTCTCTTAAGAATATCAAATATCGAAATTTGGGAAACAATCGAATTTTTGTTTTGTCAAATTTAAATGGCACCATATAAACGGACGGATGAAGAGCTTTTAATTGAATGATCCTTTAAGAGGATTTCCTCCCCAGACTCAAACTTGCTAAACATAGCTTCCTTGCCTGTCTCCATGAGTGGAAGATGCTGCATTTTGGACGGTTTATTTTATTTATTTTTTTATTTTGAACCATATTTATTCAGGGGTGCCCAGTTCAGCGAGGCTGGTTTGAATGGGGCCCGAGAAAAGAAAAAACAACACAAAAGAAGTTGAAAATATTTATCATTGCTGCCATTATACTCCCGCAGAAGTTACTCGATTCACTTCCAGTCAATTCGGAGACGGGTAATGTAGATTGAATTTTGAGACTAGACGAAATCCCCTGGTGATTTTGCTAGTACAGTCAAACCCCGTTAATAAGGAGACTGGGGGGGGGGGGGGGGGGGGGGGCATGGAAAGTGTCCGTTTTAATGGATTGTCCTATTAAGCGGGTACCCTGAATGTAGGAGATTTTTTCCCCCAGGGACAAATCAAAGTGTCCGTGATAAAGAGGTGTTCGTAAAGCAGGGTTCGGCTGTACTTCGAACGGAATCATTAACAGACAGGAATTTAGGATTTTTGTTTTATTTCAGTTCCTTGCTGCTCATTAAGGATGAAATGTTTTTAAGTCAGTTATTTGTTATTTCATTACAGCCGAACTTGCCGACCTGTGTACGCTGCTTGGTATGCCAGGAAGTGAACACAGAAGAGCAACCCCTAATGGAGTGTAGGTTCTGTGGTGAGATTGTTCATCCATCCTGTCTGGGTGACACCAAGGGGCGCTGTAAAATGGTTACAGAGATTAACAACTGTTGGGAGTGCCCTAAGTGCTGTAAGGACTCATCTGTAAGTGTGTGTTATGAGAGTTATCCGCTAAGTTAACATTTGTGGGCTCGACTTATCGACTAGATTTTAGACTACGAAAGGTCGATTATTTTTCCCGAAAGATAGTAAATAAGCAAAACACACGAGAGCCCGGGATATCCATTAACCTCCCCCCCCCCCCCCCAACCCCCTCCCGAGGAGAACTACTAAAAAGAGAAATTGGTAAGGAAAAGAAGAGCCAGTCCGAGTTATGCCTTGTACGTACAGCGCATAATTCGACTAATTAAATAGCTTTGTCCGTGCTGTTAATTGTTCTCTTCCTCTTTTGTTTCTCTACACGGGAGGCTTATGGTTGCCTAGGAAAGTGGGGCGAGATCCAGTCACAGAACATAGCGATGATTCGGCACTCAAATGAAACCTGCTAATTTTTACCACACAATGCATAAGGTAAAACAGAGGCTGAAGGCTTCAGTAAAAAAACAGCGTTTTCGAAATATTTTAGGCTATTACTCACTCAAAAGTACTGCACCCCAGATTGAAATTAAAACAAGAAACGTGCAACTTTTTCTGACCTTGTTATACCGTTTTTTCTTACTAGGCTTCGTCTGTCGGAGATCTACAACTCTCACCTGCGAAGAAACGAAAGGTAATAACACGCCCTCTCAGAAGAGACCCAGGGGCGCTAATCGGGACAGAATATCCACGGGCGAAATCATTCTTAACAAAGTTTACCAGAAGAGTGGTAGAGAAGCATTGAATTCCCGGCTTCTGATTGGCCAGGAAATGAATCAGAAGCAGGAGAGAATCCAATAGCCTGCCAGCAAACGCGTCTCCTCCTTTTTGCTCGTGGGTTTGGGATCCAAACTCTTAAGTGTCCAGGTGCTCTCCAGTTCTTCCTGCAGTGTTTTTCGTCCTTAAAAATCCTCTCCAAGTCAGCTGCGCCCGGGTTCTTTCCTTGTTCGTTTCTCTTGTGGTTTTGATTTCTGTTTTTGTATTTGACTTTACGAGAGTAGTGTTAGGATTTGAAATAACTCTGAAATGCTTTTGTCTCATCAGTTATATTTTTTCTCTTACCATAGGCAAGTCCCTCTAAAGATCCTTCCAAAAAGGTATGTCACACTGGTTTTTATTTTCAAGCGAGAACTACCACTAGAAATATACGTCGAATTAACTGAGGAGTTTTCAGAAGGGTTGGAAGGCTGACAATTATTTTAGATACGCTGACGAGTAGCAATTGTCGTGTCCATTTGCTAGTCTTCAAATTCAAAATGTTTACACGGCATGTTTTAAAAAGGTTTTTATCTCTTCATCTCAGAAATCTACCGTTCTATTTTCCCCTCACAAACATTTTAAGAAATGAACAAAAAATGACATAACGTGCGGAAACGTTGATTTGTAGGTCTGTTTGCCAAAGATTGGGTGTGAAGTGTATTCGTGAGAGGCGATTTTTCGCGCGCCAATATTCTATCGCTCGTTCTACTGCTTCATAGCAAGTTCTCGCAAGTCTCCTCTCACTTTATTGGTCAGGAGGAGATTTTCATTTTCGTTTTGTTCGTGGCTGTTTTAGATTAAAAGAGGGTATCACAGTGGAAGTGAGAAACAGTCGGTAAGTGATAAGTAGCATTAAGGCTGAAGTAGACATTGAACTGGCTCCATAATACAGACTGACTGCTTTAAAAAAAAAATACTAAATTAATTTATTCTTGACTAGATTTTATGCTTTTCGAAAGACCAGAAGAGTAGTCAAGAGTGCCAAAGGATTGTTGTTTAATCGACACGAGCGTATTTCACGTGCAATTTCATGATGCGAATGTTGTTTAAGAGGATCGCAACCTCGTTCCCAGGATCGTATTATTCCAGGAGACGGAATAATAGACACACTGGGAACGAGGTTGATAGGATCGTTACCTGACGATCCGAAAGGACATGCGCGTGACGCTACATGCTTGATAAGACTTGTTTCCTAAAGTGTATAATTGCAGCTACTTGTTAACATCCTTGCAAGTAAGACTGAATTGCGAAAGATTTGCCCGTACCAGTCTCTTTTACGTGGAAACGAGCCTCGATAAAAGCGTTTTGATTGAAATCTTGAATTTGTACGTCGCATTTCAGGAAAAGAAGGTTAGACATTTCTGACTCATGATAGTGTCGAGCAGTTTTGTCAATGTCACTTATTTTCCCATACTGCTGTGAGACTTACGTCTGGTCACCTCTTAATGCAGAAGGGTTTGTGAACCTTTCTTCAAGACTTGAATCACCAATCATCAAGTTAAAAGACAAATGGACTGACCAAGCCATTACATAGTACACGTCTGATTAAAAGAATTCAACAAATGACGTGCAATTGCAGCTTGTAGCGTAGTTGCCAGTGCAAATTGAATGCGTTAATAAACCATTTCCGAAATGCCCCTATCCTTTGTTTGAAAACGAAGATAAATGCGACGTTTCTGTTATAAAATACTTTATTTTCATGCAAATAAACTCGTTTATGTGTGTACGGTTTGCACTTTTGAATTGAGGAATTTTGGATTTTGCACTTGGAAATGGCCGATTGCTGTTTGTCAGCCGGCGTTGATGGTGGTTTTCGTTTGAGCGAGATAAAGAAGGAAGCTTCATTGGCGTCGAAGCCACGAAAACAAGGGGTGAAAATCGCGAGAAGAATAATGAAAGAAAGGAGAAACGTTCCCGCTCTTCATATCTCTCACGGCTATGTTGGCTAGCTGTTAAGTCAGTTAGCGAGGTCAGCGCTGTCGATTTCGAGGCGACTGAAATGCGACGTATAAACCAGGCTCTATTTAATCGTCGTGCTTTGAGTTATCAAGTCACTATGTATGGTTTAGGTTTTGAGTCAGGTAGTGACTGTGGCACGTGTTAAGTTTTATTTGTCATGTTTCACTAATCCATGTCATTCCCTACGCTGCATTCACTTTTCCGGTGGCTGTTCGGCTTCCACGAGAAGAGGGACTGTACGCTTATAGGCGGACTTAATAGCAAAGTCTACTAAAAACTCATCTCCAAACTCATTTTCCTAATCGACAGGATGACTGTGCTGCTAAACTTTCGCCTCAGAAAACTCTCGGGACAGCACCGCTAAGTATGTGATAGTCAGATTTTCTGTGTACTGATTGTTGTGACTGCACTAAGAGACAAATTTGGAACTCAAGTTCGGCCATTTCTGGGATTATGTACCCAGCCGAGCCACCATAATGGCTACCTCTTCTCAGTGGCCGTACATCACCATAAGCATATTTTGTTCTACACTCCGCAGAGGCTCCAGTCATTCAGCCAGAAAAAAGAATAACAACCGAGATCGAATATTCAAAGCAGGCGCGCGCGCGCGCATGGGCGCGGAGAGCGAATTCGCGACTTTAGGAACGAGAAGAAAACTGGGCCAAGTTAACTTTCGCAAAGACTTCTGGGACTGTTACTCGGGACAAAGAAAAAATTGACCTATAGCTGACCGGCGCGTCCCAGTAACGATCCCAGAAACAATTGCGGGACATATTTCAGCTCCAGTTCCCTTCTCGTTTCTAAAGTAGTGAATGAAAAAGAGTGCCTGAAAACTGCTCCTCCCAGCGTTTCTTGCCTCTGCGAAGGAGAGAACTATTTGCACTTCACCAACCACTAGATCAGTTGCTTTTACACGGGCCATTTTTAACCCCTTCACTGCAAGTTTTTCCTGCCACGGTAGTCCACTCAAAAACATCGCACAACTTGTATTCAGCTGTCAGAATGGTTACGATTAAGGAATTCGTTGACAGACTTTCGAATTGGGTCGAAGTCGTGTTGTTGAAATGGTCAACTTGATGACCGAAGAACCGTCATAAGGTAATTGTAGGGTAGCCTCCAAGGCAGGTCACATTCTCGAGCGAATCCTTTATAAAGAGAAATGAATGTCTGATTAAGGGCTTGGAGCAAGAATACGTACAAAGAGTGGTCACTTGTTGCAAGGAGTCGAGAGTCAGCATTTCGCATACCCAAGATCTACTAAGTGTTATCTGCAAACTAGACTAGTTTTTTACCGTCTTGTGAACACTTTTCCAACAGCTGAAGTTGTTCTCTTGCCTCCCCTGACCCCGTTGTCCGAAACGGCTTGGAATGAACGGTTTCGACCATTTCCATGCGTGTACTCTAGGCCCCGCAATAACCATAGTGCTTTCACTCCTAATACCGACCGAGACCGACATTCAAGGAAAAACGTAGATGAGAAAGGAGCAGTTACATGTAAGAGCTGAAGAGCTTATGTGTGAATGGTTACACTTGAGAATGTTATTTATGAAAGCGGTTTCACGGTGGCAGTGAAGGGGTTCTCACTCATAAGCACATTATGAAAAACACATACAACCATTAAAAATAGTAATGATGAAGACAACGACGGAACAGTGCTAATTATAATGGTAATGAAAGTGAAGAATGATCATCGCAGTAAATTTTCCAATTTAAGCAATTGGAAAGAAGAAGCCTGAAAAAAATCAGGGCTTCCACGGGATTCGAACCCGTGACCTCCGCGTTGCCGGTGCGTTGCTCTACCAACTGAGCTATGAAGCTACACATTGGGAGCGAGGTCAATTTATTGAGTTCATATCTCCCGTGAGGAGTGAAATGATGTGAAGTATATGAAATAATTCATTTGAACTGAATGGCAATGATGGCAACTGTGATAGTGATAACACTTATAATTATAACAATAATAATAATAATATTTTTTTATTAATATCCTTGCGGTTCAGATGCGATCAATAACTCTTGCAGGCAAGCCAGAGTTTTAAATCAAGTCATTACAAAATAGAATTATCTTAGTCTGATAGTGAAAAGAAGCAAGCTAAAAAGAATGAGATCTCGTATTCCTAAACTCCTAATTCTTTCAAACGTTCTTTAAAAAAATAAAAAGGTTATCATTTTAAAATAAATTAGTTGTGATAGCAATAATGATAAAGATGTGAAGTATATGAAATAATTCATATTTGAACTGCGGTTGTAGATGAAAGTAAAGAGTGATCATCGCAGTAAATTTTCCAATTTAAGCAATTGGAAAGAAGAAGCCTGAAAAAAAAAAAGCCCTGATTTTTTTTTTCAGGCTTCTTCTTTCCAATTGCTTAAATTGGAAAATTTACTGCGATGATCACTCTTTACTTTCAATAATGATAAAGATATAATGACAATTAATAATGATTATTTGACAATATTTTTGTATTTCTTGCAGAGGAGCAAAATGGACAGCAGCGAGTCCTCAGAAGAAGAAAGTGATCCAGAATCTATTGCTGCTGATGATGATGAGAATGAGGAGGAGGTGACTCCTCCATCTAAGCGCCGCCCTGTTGTAGTGCCCAAACTCCCTGTTGGTCCCCCGCCGGAAGTGAAACCCAAGCGCGTGGTTCGTCCGTGCCCTATTTCTCCTCCGCCTCAGTCTTTTTTGTTAGTAAATGACCAAAATCATGTCATGGACCGTCAGCTTTGGCTTGAAGTGTTCAGCTTTCTCTCGCAGCCTGAGTTGTGCGTGTGCATGCGCGTATGTCGTACATGGAACCGCTGGTGCATGGATCGTCGGCTCTGGTCAGTTATTGACCTATCAGAGAAAAAAGTCGTCAGCGCTGCTGCTCTCAAGGGAATTGTTCGACGTCAGCCGACCACGCTGAACCTTAGCTGGACAAACGTTACATTTCAACAACTGAAGTGGCTGTTGAACCGCCTGCCTAGAATCCGGGAACTTTATCTAAGTGGCACGACAGAAGCCACAGTTTATGCTCTCTCGTCTGTTGTCTGCCCTCGGCTCAAAGTCCTTGGACTAAGCTGGTCCATGGGAATCACTGACTCGTTATTGAAGGAAATCATCTTGCCTATTTCTGACTCCCGCGCAGGCTCTGGGGAGAGTAAAAGCTCGTTTTACAGGCTAACTACTTTATTTCTTTCCGGATGTGACGTGACCGGTTCGTCTCTACGACTTTTGGTTCAGCATTGCCCGGATTTGCGCAAGCTTGATTTGAGTCTCTGCCCTGGAATAACTGATCAAGACATTGAAAGTGTCTGTGGCCAAGCCTTAATCAGTGAGTTCCTTCTTAGTGGCTGTGCCAATCTTACTGATAAATGTTTGTCTTTTTTGAAGCTATTCCCTTCCATTGCACGCCTCGACCTTCGTTCCTGCGCTGGCATTTCGACTGATGCTCTGCAAGAATTTGTTAAAAACTCCAAGGATGAACTCAAAATAATGGATAAAAAGCTTATAGTAATTAAGTAACTTTAGCTGTTTGGCCAGTTAATTTCTCTTCCACTATGAACTATCAAAACAAACATTTTCACGTCGTTTACCTATCCAACTCTCTTACGTCTGTCATTGTTTCTACTCCCCTCGTTTAGTTGTCTTATTTTTTGATTTTCAATCGCTTTACTCGTACAAGAAAT
This sequence comes from Porites divaricata, assembly GCA_038088405.1. NCBI lineage: Eukaryota > Metazoa > Cnidaria > Anthozoa > Scleractinia > Poritidae > Porites > Porites divaricata. The sequence continues at coordinate 21,200,217 of JBBMOI010000001.1, read as the reverse complement.
AATGCCTTTTTGCTCTTAGGAATGCTTAAAAGCAAAATGCAAAAAACAACCAAAATGTGTGAAAAAGTTGAAAAAAAAAAGAAGAAGATTGAACCATGTTTAAATGGTCGTTATTTCTAATGGAGTCTTTTATGACCACACTGTACAGTTTTTCCTTTGATGGAGATGAAATGTTCGAATTACAGGACATTTTATGCTGCCTTCATACTAATTCCTGATTTGCCATTTTATTTTCAGTAACAGCTTAAATACGACTTTAGTGGTTAGTCCTTGCAAAGGCTGATAGATTCACGGCCTCATCATTTCTCCTACTCCACGCTTCAACAAACTTAGTTTTGCCGATTCACGACATTCTTCTTCATAAACGCCCAAACCTTTGGCTAAATACCAAAATTTCATACAATGCCTATGTTCTTATATGTAATCCGCCACATTACGTGCACTTCAGGCATGATAAATTAAAAGATATTAATGATTCCAAGCGACTATGGCCGAATCAGTAAGGTACTGTGTACCTCGTGTAGGTTCGGTGTTTACGGCCAAGTTGTGACCAGTTGCATGTTTACAGTCTCTTTTCACATTTCGTCTCATAGTAAAGATATGGTTTTAGTAACCTGAGATCAGGCTCAATTTTCGGTAGCCGTTAGAGAGAATGTATGAGAACCGCTAAAATTGGGCCTGATCTCAGATTATGGTTTCAGTGACGTCGAAACTTCGTACAACTAGCTGTACACTTGAATTAGATCTGTAGGCTGGGCTAATGCAAGAAAAAATGAGATCTGAGTTGTCGTTACTTTAGAATGGTACCATCTTTGTTATATTAAATCATTCACGTTGTCCCACTTCTTCATGTTAATTGGTTTTACTCTGACGTCTCATTAGACGTTAGTATCCCCATATTCGAAAGTCAAAACCACGTCATTTTGTGCAACGTAATCAATCCTTCAAGAAACTACACTACACGGCTTTCGTACGACTTTTATTTCAACAAAAGTTTCTTGAAGGCGTAGATGGGCTTTGAATCTTGCAAATTATAAGTTTTCACTCTTTGATACGCAAAACTGACAGCAGTTGTTGGTAGCGGCCCTTGGCATTTGGATGAGAACTTTGTAGACTGCAAGTAGTCTGTTATTTTTCTTCAAAGATAGTGGGGTGTCACGCGTATCGCGACGCGGGAATGCCGCGTGTAGAGCTTTTAGCCTTTCAAAACATCCTTGGTTCTCTGCCTGCATACAGTTTGTTGACGCTCATGTTTGGAACGTTTCAAAACGTTAAAATGCAGATAGTATTTAAAAACCTTAACCGGTATCTATCAGTTTTGTTTGCAGCACGTGTGAATGACTTTATGTTAGTAGTGACTGTTTACCCCGTGGTAACAGTACTGGAAAGAAACTCCGAATAAAAACGTTCTCCACATTTGTTTTCGTTTTACCATTCCATTTTTCCTCTCGAATTTTGAGGTTATGATTACATCCTCCCGAGATAGACCTTCAAATCCATTTTTTTTTCTTGGAATAGAAATTTATCTCGATCATTATCATGTAAACGTAGCCTTCGATTTTCTATTTTAACCGCAACTGTTTAGACGGGGCGAAAAACACGGATGTTATCACAGGCTGCTTTCCGTCATATTTGAACACGTCTTACCGGTATGGTTTGCTGTAAATTTGCTGTCTTGATTGCAGGCATAATATGATATTTATTGTAAAAGGTTACTATGATTCATATTTTTAATGATCTTTTATTAACTTTTGAGTGGTGAGTTAGAATTTTGTATTTCAACATTTTGTATATTGCACTAGTTTGAAGAGCGAACTTTTAACTTGTAAATAAAACAGGTCTAATAAAATTTGCTGTGAAGTTACAATTACCTTTAAGTTATTAGCAATTAGTTGCTTCCCATGATGTTGCTGTACTTTTGGGGCTTATTAAGGGTTAAATTTTGCGTCTTGCCCTTTTGTATTTCAGTTGTAAAATGCATTAGAAGGGAACACATTTGTATTTTATAGAAAAGATCTTCTTCGATCTACAGCTGGGGTTTCTTGCGTTTGATAAGAAATTTCAGAGATTGTTATATTAAGCAGCAAGAGAGAATGAGGGAGGGGGGTACTTAAAGAATGGGACCCTGAAACTCTCTTACCCTGTACAAGACCTATTTCAGCTGAATTTTGCTGCTCTTCTTTGCTTCAACAAATTGATCAGTTTCCTGGAAAGTGATTATCTTTTCTAGCCATAACTCTGTGATATCTATAAACTAATCTATCCCAGACTAAACTGCTGGAAAACCCTTCACATAAATTGTCAGTAAAAAACTACCCCCCCACCTTGCAGGTCAACCTCTCATTGCGTACTACAGGCTGGTTCCGTGTAGAAAAATATGAAACGGCAAACTGATCCTTACAGTAAGGCGATGAAGAAGTAAACGAAAGGATGAAACAAAACAATATCTATTTAAACAAATTGCAATTGCAATTCCAAGTTAAATTGTTCTGATCCAGATCTACAACTGGGAGATCCGGCACCACTCATTGGTTTGTTGCTGTGGGTTTGCTGACATTTTAAATATTTTGGTCCCGTGTATATGGACATCATCTCCTCCAAAGTATTTTTTTGACTGGAGGGGGAAGGTGTATACATGGTTCGCAGGTTTTGAACACTTTGTAACCATCTAAAAGGGAAAACAGTTAATATCAATATCTGCAACACCAAGAAACCCAGGGGGGACTCCCATATAAAAGTGACGGAGACCCCTTAAGGGAGATCAATGTGAGTGTGGCTCAAGCTTACCCCAGATGTCAACATAGTATGCGTTCATCAGATTTCTGTGTGGTCAGTGTCACGGCATTTTTTGTAAATTTCGTTATGCACAGCCCTAAGCGGTGACTGAATGGGCAAATATAATGACTTTCCGCCAGGAGCCTACACGGCAGCCCGCAGAAAAGGGGAAAGTTTTTTCGTGTCCAATGGAGCTTTTGTCACGCGAGGAAGACGCGCACCCTATGGGCACCCTTCTGGCAACCAACTGTTGTTCCAAAATTTCGTCAATCTTACAGATGAAATGACTTCACGAAAGGAAATTCATTTCAGGAAAGTAATATAATGGACAGGTTCTCTCTGTGACACACTGGTCACGCAACGCAAGCGTAAAGCTGTCATGGTTATTGGTCAGCGGGTGCCCCCAATAAACAATATGGCCCCTGTTTTCTAGCCAACACAGATGTGTTGTGCTAAAAAGGCTTAAATTGAAGAGGTTTATTGAAACATAGGCTTGCGCTTCTAACCTGTAAGACTGTTAAAAACATGAAGCACGTAGACGAAGAGTCAGCGCAGAAGTTAACCGTGAGGAGACTTTTTCTAACGCGTGGGAAACTGAAAGCGTCCAGTCGCACCTCGGCTCTGATGTCAGGGTTCGCAATGGTAATAAATTTTTCCTGTTTTGTTCTGCTTTTTTTCTCCCAAGGAATAAACAAATGTAGGTGTAATTTTCTAAAGAATTAAAACTCCAATCCTTTCAAAAATGCGTTTTCCTTAAAAGAAAAAATGGTCATTACATAAAAGATTGTTTACTCGTTCAATTTACAAGTTTTTTTTCTGTTTACTCTAAAAATTGTTGCACAAAAGCTTGATGTTTGTAGCTAAAGTTGAGCTTATAAATACAGGGTAAAAGCGTTTTTTACATTTAATATTAAAATTTAAGCTTGATATTTTAATGAAAGGCTTACTTTAAGTTAATGTAAGTTCTCTTATTATTGTTGTATCAATGACTTCGACGTCGTATTCACAGCAATTTGATGTACAACGTTGGTATTTCGCCAATATTATGGAAGCTGCAACAAAATTTAGGCTCGATTATTAGCCACTGTTCAAGCCTAAACAAAATTAGAGTAATTCTATGATCGATCTGGAAATTCACTTTCCCCTCCAGTATAACCCAGACATTTTCCTGTTTTCAGCCTTGTTTTGCTAATGGGCTTGGCTCAGTTAAATTAAACCTGCGAGGGAGGGCATGATCACAGGCTAGGCTCAGTTTTTCAATCCTGCCTTTTGGATATCAAAATATTAAAAGCTGCCAACCAATATTTTTCAAGACACATTCAACTCTCTGTGCCTAGTTTTGATGAAAATTTTCCTTTAGATAATTAGGTGCTAGTTAAACTGTTTACCTACAACGTCTTTATTTGCAGGTAGCAATGGTTGAAATTCAACTAGAACCTGAAATTCCACAAGGATTATTGATAGCATTTAGCGTGATGACCACAATTCTCATCTCAGTGCATGTCTTTGCACTTATGATATCTGTCTGCATTCTGCCAAACATTGATGGAGTGGCAAATATCCACCAACAAGGTACACAAGTAGTCCAAGATTCACCACACGAAAAACTCCACATCCACATTGAGATTGCATGGATTTTCTCAACAGGTCTAGGAACACTTCTTTTCTTAGCAGAGATTGCAATACTCTGTTGGGTCAAATTCTACTTGCACAGCCAAACTGCAGCTTTGGCAGCATCTGTGGTGTTGGTCCCAGTGTGTATTGTGTTTGTGTGGTTTGCTATTCATTTTTACCGATCTCTTGTTCAACATAAGTATGAAAGGTCTTTCCAGGGAATAGAAGAACTTCAACAGATTGCAAATCAGTTACACACTGATACAGGAACGTCACCAAGTACACCAACTCCAAGTCCTATTCCCAATAATAGAGTTTAAAAGCACAGTTTTTAAGAGTTTGAAAATAATAATAATAGCAATTAATGGATAAGGCTGAATATGATATGAAGAATTATTCATCATCTGAAAGCTGGGGTCAATTTAAAACAACTGTTTCTAGTGTGATTTTACTAGTGAAGCTATTGTTTTTAGACTCTTAAATAATAATGCACACACTTGTAAAAGTTTTATGAAATTGACCCCTGAATCCAATGATGTTTTATTATTAATTCAAAATATTTCCAAGAGAATATTAAACATGCTCATACCTCGATCTACAGAAAGTTTCCATCTTTCCATAGTAATTTGAAGAGTCATGTGAAGGGATGTTGTTTATTCCAGTAGATATTTCTTAAAATAGTATTATTTTGTCACCCATCATTATTGGCAGTTTTTGCTATTTTTGCAATGTTTTTCTGCTGTAGTTTGGCTACTTCTTCACTTAACATGCAAAATCTCCCCCATCTTCTCCAGCTTTGCCAAAACAGCTGAGCTACCACACCTTCTGCTGTCCCTTTTCTGTCAATGTCAGTACACTTTACTTGTCAACTGTATTGATGTCACCGAGCATCTACCAAATTTGGTCAGTGCTAGCTGGTTATGAAAACTTTGCTGAGGATTCAAAGCCAATCAGAAACAAAGAAAATTATAAATTGATTATAAATTACTGTAAACTGCTGCTTATAGGGCCCCTCAACTTATAAACCTCCCAGTTATAGGCTCATCCACCTGTAAACAAAAAAATACGTCCGGTTGTAAGCCCCTGTCAATCTTGTATTGATATAAATTCGATTTTTATGATGTTTTGAAGCTTTGAAGCATTGCTATGTACCTTGTTTTGAAATGCTTTTTTAGCCCCTACCCCTGTCCCTAAGCCCTCCTAAAACCCCTTGTGAAGTTGTATATGCCCAGGGCTTATAAGTGGAAGGTTATGGTATTCAGATTATTGTCTTAAAAACATTTCATAAATATAGTTTTAAACGTTTGTACTGTCTGATATATAGTATTTATTACTAAATTGAGTGCTATGGCATTACAGTAACTTTAACACTTGTTTTCTCTGGCACTGGAAACCTAGCCTGCAACCAGGCCCTCTAATATTATTATAGCAAGCATTGATTAGCCTTTAGTTTATTAGCTGCTGCTAGTCAACAGAGAGACCAAATGCTAACCTTTTTTAAATGAAACTGATTGTGAGGTTGCTGTAGAAATCAAAATTGGTACTCAAGCTACATAGAGGTGATACCATTAATTTTATTGTAGACACTTTTTAATGGAAAAATAGTTTTATTTATTGACAGAAGGTACATGTAAAGAAAAAGTTAAGTAAAGTTTTACAAAGGTGGGAAGATAATAAGAAACAGTTATTATATTATGTACATCTTCGTCTGTGATTTAGTAAAATACTGTCCTTTACCCTCTAATATTTCAGATTTTTACTTCATACAGCACATACTGCTGGCTTTTTTGCCCTTGGCATGGCTTGCTCTTGATTCCTGTTCAAGAGTCATGTTTGAATGTTTTTACAATAAGCAACTTGGATGAAATTAAAATAACTCTATCTCTCCAATTTTGGTAATGAGGCATTAGAGGTAAGACCATCTTGAGCCAAATCTTTTGGAAAATGAATCATTTACACAATGGTAGAGGATTGATGGCTTGTTACATAATGTTTAAAATTTGTTTCTGATGGGCTTATCTTTACCTAAATGTATATTACACAATTGTCTTGGTTTGTACATCATTAAAGATATCTAGAATGTAATAAATAATATTTTCATCAGTAAAGAGGGCCATCTTCATTGCTGCTCATCTAGAAACATATCTTCAGCATCTTTCACTACTCCTCTTAAATCTTGAAGCTTGCACTGTATTGAAAAGTAACAGCAGAAACAAAGGAGTCAATGTAGCGATATAACTAATAAGTTACCAGTCGTCCAGAGGTTTATTTGCAAAGCTTATGGAAATCCTGAGGTTTATATTCTTTATTTGATCACTACGTGTCTTTATAAGGCATCCCCTCCTGTGTTGCTACAGCATATAGCAAACTCCACTACAAGGACAATCTTAAGGCCATTATTTGAATACCCTTAAGTTTAAACACCCAGTAAAATGGGGATCGGAATTTACCACTGAACAAAACACGATGGAGAAACTTGTGCTACCAAGCCATCCTTCACTTTGAGGCAGCCAGGATCATCAACCTGAAGGAGAAAAGAGCCAAGCGCAAAGCCAGGTCCAACTAACCCCCGACTGACTGATGGAGACAACACATGCAAAATCTCTGATCAGATCTGCAAATCCCATGTCACAACAAAACCTAGAGATCTGAGTTTACTGTACTGTACTGTACTGTACTGGGAAAATCCTTATACACAGATATGGCAAACTGTTAACCCACAAGCTTGGATTCAAAATAATACCCTTTCATTTAGTTTATAATGTTACACTCCATAACAGGTCCATGGAGACCTTTAGTTTATACCAACCTCTGGTAAAGGGTATGTAGTTGGCTTTGGGGCTTCTTGGCGACCAAAATCTTCTACAGTGCCACATTTTGGAATGTCATCACACCACACTCCAGTGTACATCTGCCCACGATCAAGATAAAAGAATTTTCCCTTTCCATGTTTCTTATCATCTTTCCACTGTCCTTCATAGCGATTTTCACTTGCTACACACAGAGAAAAAATTAATGAAAGCCATTTACTAATTTTAGCTTCAAGAGAATGTGGACAACATGGGTCCTAAGTCCAATCCATTGGTATCGAGAGCATACTGGTCGGATACACGTGTTCTCGATCACTTTGGGCCTGCTTCTTACTAAATTTCTACTAAATCTTTTAACTATTTTTCAATTGTGATCCGAAGTGTGAAACTGAGAAAGAAAACCAAGTGTCCTCATCCATATTATGATTTTTATTTCATTTATTTGTAAACTGTAAACTTTCCTTAGTTAGCCTTGGTCTTAATTTCATATTTTGCATGCATTGTCCCACTTCAAATAGCCTTGCTAGCTCCGGGCAATGCTTCTGTAATATCATCTGTTTATTAATAAAGTTTATTTTTGTTTTTGTTGTTAAAACAGGTTACAATAATATTGTAGCCTAAACAGCTTTGTTTTAAAATTGAATAAAGATGAAGATGGAATATAATAATAATTTCACAGCTTTTTTCCCAACTTGGTATTCAACATGCAGTTTTAAAACAGAGATTTTTTCTGATTAAACAGAAAGTTGAGATTTACCATAATTTTCAACCTCACCTAGCCTAAGCATGCCCTCTCCATTTCTCAAGTCATTGTACCACTCTCCCTCGTAAACTGAACCATCAGCATAATACATTCGTCCCCAGCCACTGCGCTTGTCTGCATACCACTCCCCTTCATAGTATTCATTGGCAGAGTAGAAGTTAGTGCCATAACCCTATTCAACACAGGAAAATTACATTTCAGTCACAATAGTGCATTTGGAATATTTGGATGTTATAAGCGAGAAACATTATAGTTAATTTATGACAAATGTTTCTAGTGCAAATGAAATAATATGAACATACCAGTACAGTAACTACTACTATTTTTACAAGTTAACATTAAGGGGACGTCCAGTATTATAATTTTTTCTAGCACTGTTAAGTTTTAAGGTTTATTGTATGAGTTTGTAAATGTGTCTCATTCTTACCATCTCAATTTTAATTATCACTGTCACAGTGGTGGATTAGAAAAATGTACAATCCTCTTATAGTTGTAGGTAAAAATGTTTTCTTAGGCTTAGCAGCTGTTCAAGAAAATTAGCCCACATTCATAAGCAGAAATCAAGCCTAACGTTTCCTTACAAGTAGCTTTGGCGAGAGAAGAGGCGCTTGACCTAGGAAGATTGGAGGTCCTTTGTCTGCTCACAGAATCACACATCATGTAAAAATTACTGCCATAAACATTGCACCGCATAAGACTTGACTTGTATTGTTGAAAAAAAAAACAATTAAAATTACCAAACACATACATGTCTCTTATCATTTTTCCATCCTCCGGAATAAACTTTTCTGTATCCAGCTCCTTCAGAAACACTGTATGTACCAAATCCACAACGGCGGTCATCTTTCCAGTCTCCATCATAAATAGTTCCAGATTTTTTCCATGTCATGGTTCCCTTTCCTAAGAAAACAAAGAAATTATTAATTTATTGTCATGAGCATTTTTCTTAAAAGGCAGTAAACAGCATACTACCTCTGAGTCAGTAAATTGTGACAGAAGAACTATTGACCAACAAAGGTCAGTGCCTTTTTGTGTTTGGTCATTCCTCCCCCCCACCCCCTTTACCTCTGTTGAGCACCATTGGAAAAACATATCTACAGTGAAACCCTGCCTTACTACCACCCCGTGACCCTGTTTATATGACCACGTCGGATACGACCACCTCGGTATTGTGACCATATTCTATTGTCCCAAACACTAAAATATCTGAGTCATTTTATTTTTTTGAAAACCCCATTAATGCTACCCAGGGAAGGGGGTTGCATTAATGGCCAGGATTTTGTGGCCCAACGGTGGTTGCATTAACGGGGTTCCACTTTAGTTTCAAATACGTTATGAGAAAGGTAATGACATAGCTGTGTTTGTAAATTATACAGATTTGTTAAAGACATTTCTTGATGCTAAATACCAGTCTTAATTTTGTATGATTTTTACCACCACACTGATCTTGCCTTCTTCAAATCATGTATCTCTACTGCTACCATGCTGATTTTATAATCCTTCCTGCTGTTTCCAGGCACTGTGGAATTGATTTTGGGGTACTGGTGGGCTACATTGTACCTTAAGTTCAAGACTTGCCTGAATTTTTTGGGAGCCTTTTTTTATTAATTCAACCAACTGAGCCAAAAACATGTAACACATTCAATGCTAACAGAAAATTGGAGGGATACCTTTGAAGAAAACAAGTGCCTCTTTCGGCCACTCCAATAAATGTCTGCACTTGCCCCCAAGAAGGGACAGCATAATCCCAGACAGGAGGGGGCTTTTAAGAGTCACTTCATGTGAGGGATAGCTTTGTTGGTACCAACATCTCCCTTTTTCTGAAAGGGGAAAATTATGTGTCGACACCTTGATATTTTCATTCTCAAGAAGTGAAATTCATCTACCGTATTTCTCAAATAAGCACCCGGGCACTTGTTTAAAATTTTGGCTGAAAGGATGGGCACTTAATGGATGGAGGACACTTAATCAAGGGGGGGTGGGGTGCTTATTAAGTTTTCCTGTTGGTAATCAAGAATACTGGTACCTTAGTTCCATTATACAGACTACACATAGAGTTACCAATAAAGTGGCAATATAAATGGGCTTTCCTTGTACATGTAACCTTACTATTAAGAAAGTGATAGAGAGGGGAGGAGGAGGCTTATTTGAGGGGGTCGATCGGCCTTGTTTGCTAATTTGGCTGAGGTGGTGGGTGCTTATTCGGGGGAGGGCACTAATTAAGCTTGGTTTCCATATGATCATCCCAGTTGTCTCAAATAATGTTCAGACGATCGAAACAATCATAGGGAAATGCTACCCGGACGGTCGCAAATGAACTGGACAACTGAGACAACCTCAATTGCTTGGATAGAGTTGAGTTCCATCCAGACAATCAGGGTAATCGTGTAAATTTTGAAGCAATCATGGAAAAGCTCTCAGACGACTCAGTGAGATGATCGGGACCATCAAAGTCTATCCCAGAATCATCACTTTTATTCCAGTAATCGAGAATAAATTCGGCCTAGACAGTGCTGAAGTAAAAAAAACAATACAAAAAATAAATCTTCCCACTGCGTATGGGTTTGAAATTAGAGAAAGTCTGTGACATCAAGTTCTCGACTTGATACTACATGTAATGCCTCATGGAACTCTTCTAGCTTCTTGACACCGCCAAATGGAGAGAAAAAACAGGTAGCAAGGCTAAGGTTCGTTCTCCTATTAAAATCTATTATTATGGTTGGTTTGCTTGTGAAATACCCCCAAAAATTCTATTGTCTCACCCAGAAACATCGCTTATGACCCCGCGTCTCTTGTCTTTGAGGCAATCAAGGTGATCATAGGGAAACTACCAATCGTCCCAGTCGTCTGGATCGTCTCGAAATTTTTTGAAATGACTGGAGCAATTAGGACAATCTGGATGATCATATGGAAACCAGGCTTTAGTGTGAAGGCGCTTATTTAAGGAAATATGGTATTCCCCTCGTGGAGGAAGGGGCGGGGGGGGGTAGTGGAGGGGGGATATTAACTAGCATCTCACATTTGCTTGGAACCATGCACCAGTGACCTATGTCATAACCATGAATTATATTGGTACTCGTAAGCCAGGGTATTCAGTATATAAATAATATACCTCTCTCATGTACGGTCTCTTAAGAGAATGTACTTGATTAAATTACATGTATATTATTAAAGATGGATTGTTTCTCTGGAATTTATATCAGACTTTAAAATCGAATCCAAAGATATACATAAACTCAACTGGACGTTAAACTTAAAACTGATCTCATTAAAAAGTGCTTTAACAAAAGTAATTTTTAAGACAGCATTTCTCTCTAGAACAAATTGGATAGAATCCTAACTGAATTCGAACGAGGTCGAACGTTGGTCAAGCTTACCATTCTTTTTGTTGTCATCCCATTCGCCGGTGTATCGATCACCATTTACAGAGTAAACGGTGTGATGGACGCCTTTCTTCTGTGCTTTATAGTCCCATTCTTTCCACAAAGGCTCGCTTTTCTTCGGTTGTTTAGTTATAGGCATTTTGCCGAAGATTTTGCGACAGTCTTCCTGCTAATTAGCTGATTATTTACCGTCTGTTACTAAGGATAGGCCAGGTTACCTAGTAATCAACGTGGGGACATTTCGCTTGGGTTACATGACCGACTTATCCCGGTACTGTTCTATCCCATGATGCCTTCGTGGCGCTCACGTTGTAAATCAAAATGGCGCATTCTGTGTGAAGGAGAAATGAACGTTTTTTTATTTTTCCCGGTAAAAAAAAATATCGTTGTAACACTCTCCTTGTGAAGAAATATTACTGTAATATGGATGATTCAGAGAACCAAACGTGTATGGAAAAAGCACAATTATGTTATGGAATAGTTGGCAATATTCCGAAAGAATTTCACTCGGCTGACTTGCGGGCGACGTTTACAGACTTCATCAACGACGAAACTTGGGGATTTAAATGTTTTCATTTTCGACATCGACCTGAAATAAGACAAGACGCGACTTTGAATGATGGTGACGGAGAAGTTCAAACGTCAAGTACTACATGTTGTGTTGTGTTAATGCTAAATGAAAAATTAGAGGAGTTGATCAAGTGTTATCGTGGCAAAAACTGGGTTGACCGAAATGGCAAATACTTTCCTTCCAAAGCAGTCATATCAAAGATAACCATCAAAAAAGGGCAAGGTTTGTAATTTCTAGTTTGTATTACGCTTTAAATTTACGTGATAAAAATTCTCTTATTTTAAATCATATAAAATAGGGAGTGTTGTTACAATAGAAGACGAACACTCTAAAATCGAGATTTCTTATTTTAAGAAAAAAATTCAAAGCAAATCATAGAATAAGATTTGTTCACGTAAATTCAAACTGCCTGTTTAAATTACAGATAAAAGAGTTATTATCCTATGATTAATTTGTTTTAAATTTCTGCATAAAATAAGAAAACTTTTTCTTAAATTGAGAGATTTGGAGCAATCTCGAATTTAGAGTGGAACCTATAATACTCGTCACAAATCGTTGAAACAGAAGCCATTTGTCTTGAATTTTCTCTGAATTTCTTACATGCACTTTTGACACCTTTGTTCTCAATCAAATGTGCCCCTCTCCTTCCCCAATGTTGAGCCACGCGTATTTTGGAGCACTAAGATGACTGCAATCCCAAATCAACATTGGGGAGGGGAAAATCGCACAAGTGTTTCAAGATTTGTGATGAGTATTGTCTTTGCATCAGTAGGGCGTGGACGGGTAATGAAACCTATGAAGGGTAACCATTGCTGCCTCCAGTGTTAACAATGCGATGAGTATTCTTGTGTTCACTGTTCTAGTTGTTAAGCCGGACTAATAATTATATAGCAGGTATACATACTTTTGAGTATGGACGATTAAAACGTATATTTTTCCAAAACCACTTCAGTGAAAAGGCTGTACCTATTAGTACATCGGGATTGGATCAAGGGGTGCATATTTCGAGACCGAAGGGAAAGAAAAATGACTCAAACATATGGCAATGGAGACGATGTTTGGTGATTTTTAAATAGCAGAAAGAAGTTCTTGGAGCCATTTTTATCACACGAAACTAATTCGGTATTTATGGTGACATGTTATTTCTGCGAGCTTCTGGGGGAGAATGGTATAGACAATATCGCAAATTAGTCCTTATCTCAAATAACTACACAGAGGTGTCAGATGAAAACGGAATCCTTTTCTTCTTTTTCTATGATCTTAAAGGTTCAATCTACAAAAATGAGCTAACTACGTACAGAAATACATTATTAAACAAGATCATTCGTTTGAACGAGCAATCTATCTTTTAAGCGCAAAATCTCAACGATTCACCACTGTGTCCTACCGTAAAGTAATTATAGAACCATAGACTTTGAGAACTATCGGTTCACCACAGTGAACCGCTTCAAATAGCATTATTGAATTTGTTCATGAAGAAAACTTTCCCTTATGTGTATGATCTATGATCTTTTCTATCATTTCAAACACTTGTAGATGCAGTAGCTTTTGTTTTTAAGGGCTAAAAAGGCAAAGAATTTCCCGAACACCATGGTGAATCATGTTACACTCAAGCTGCTGCAAATAATGTCAATAACCTCGGCAATATTTACATAAGATCCTACTAATTTAATTAGTCCTCCCTCGGGAAAAGAAGACAACTAAGACATTTTCTACAAGGAGAAACAGATTTTAGCCGTTACTCGGGTATTTGATGGGAGAGACTGAATACCTGTCACCCCACATTCATCATTGGATTCTCCCTTTCACCGACAACTCCTTCTCGCACCAAACCGAGTTCATCTTTCCTTGTACAAATTATCGACATGTCTCCCTGATCAGTATAAAATATCATGTCGGCTGTGTTTTTTCAGTTTCCCAGTCAAGAAGCATTAAGAACTCATGCCGTGGAATGATCTGCGCCGACAACCAAAAGTGGTTCAGACTGTCTGAATTATGCACTCTATTTTTTACATAATTATGTATTTTAAATGCCTTACTTCCATCTGTCATTCTCTCATACGCGAAAAATAATTCATCATACAGTTTTTCTGTTTAATTTTACTTTATGAAGACGAAAAAAACACATATCTTCCATGGACGGTCCAAAAAATTCACCTTGATCTGAACCTGTCATTATTTCCTCTCCTCCAACTAAATACAATACTCGTCACAAATCGTTGAAACAGAGGCCATTTGTCTTGAATTTTCTCCAAATTTCTTTCATTCACTCTTGACACCTTTGTTCTCAATTAAATGTGCCCCTCTCCTTCCCCAATGTTGAGCCACGCATATTTTGGAGCACTGAGATGACTGCAATCCCAAATCAACATTCGGGAGGGGAAAATCACACAAGTGTTTCAAGATTTGTGGCAAGAATTGTAGAGCCCCTCTATGGGTACCTACAGACATCATTTTCATTGCGCATTTATCATCAAATCATCAGTTTTTCAAAGAAATCGTTGCATGCCAAGATTACGTTTCGAGCAAGCTTGAGCAACCACGATGACAACAACGAAATGATGAAAAAAAGAAGCATTTGCAACAAATTAATGATATTACATGTCAAGATTTCATGTAGAATATTTTGACCCATCCTGTCCTGAAATCAATACTTAGTACTCGCATAACCCAGACACTTTATGCTCCTGTAGAGTTACAAAGAAGAAAGCATAGAGACAAAAAAAAGCAAGATTTATTCGTGCCAGCCAGAAAGCATGCTGCTGATTGCCTCTTTTTGATTGGATGTTGTTAAACAAATGGTTAAACAATGACCAATTAAAAGCAGACAACAATCTAGGACATAATAAAATGGAACAGCAAACCCCCATTCCCCGTCCCCCCACCCAAACCAAGGATGAAGCCGCACAAAAGCCAAAAGCGCCATTTTCCCATGCTTGCTTTGGGGGGGGGGGGGGGGGGGTGGGGGAGGGGTACAAATTTCCCATCTATTTTGTGCAAGATGGTAGGTGATTATTTTTAATAATTATTGATTATTGTTTATCAACATCCAGTCAAAAAGAGACAATCAGCAGGACGGTTGATTTATATACATATGTAGCGATATATTGCTATAGGTGAAGCAAATGGTAAATCCAGTACATTTACTATAAAATAACAATCGGTTACACAAACAGATTGTGTGGGTGCCCTGTGGTATCTTTTACATGTTCCTATTACTGATATAACTAAGTGCCATTTTATAGAGAGAACTTGGTCGCCATTATTTGGCCATCTTGACCTCATGCTTAATGCATGCTTAATACATGTATCTTTCTTATTGCAGACACCAGTGAGGACATTCTGTATAAAACAAAACAGGAAAAAAGAGTGCACCCCTTCACAAGGACAAACTTAGAGTTTTCAAAGCATGACCTTAAGGAACTACCAGAGCTTCATCCACCTCCTTTGATGCCCAATGGGAATGTTGGAACACCTTTGTCGGTATTCAAGGAGTTAATTAGAGCCTGCAAGTTACCACCTTGTGTAATTAAAAAACTGAATTTGAATGTTTCTATTGTTAAATCTAAAAAGAAATACAGTAATGTTCCTTTTGATTACAAGTCGCTGGTGAAGGGAAGTTCTAGTTCCCTTACTGATAATGGAAAAGTAAATGGATTCAAGAAAAACAAAGCATCAACGTCTAGTGTGGATGCAGTAGGAAGTAGAAGCTTTGATCAAGGTAACAATAACTGTAATTCTGAAACTGAAGAGAACAACCATACTGCTGAAGCTGACCAAGATATTAATCGCACAAGAGCAATTGATGATGATGATGATGATGAAAGTAATGTTCAGCATGATGGTGATGATCTGCCAGAAGAGTGGGACAGACATGAATCATTGCACAATGATGTCACAAGTCAAGACCGAACCAAAGAGAGGCTTTTTGAAGAAGAAATTGAGCTTAAGTGGGAGAAGGGAGGCAGTGGTCTTGTGTTTTACACTGATGCAGCTTTCTGGAAGCAACAGGAGGAAGCAGACTTTGATGAAGAAACTGCGGATGATTGGGATGTAGACATGGAAATATATGAAAACCCCGGTAGGTACATGCACTAACAAGTCAAAAAATGCATCATTCATGCAACCACAATTAATTTCATTTTGTTGATATAATAAAGTTTTTAGAGAGGGGTGTATTTTACTCTTTATTTTGATTCCAGCACAATTCCATTTACTTCTTTAAATAGTAAAATGATAACATAATTTTTTGCAAAAAGAAGCTTGTACTGAGGAAGGAAAACAGGCAGTGCTGCCAATACATTTCTTAGTAGTAGTGTCAGCTATTAACCTCGGAACAATTTTGTTTGATGGGAGAATGTTGCATTAAGACATGAGTCACTCTGACATTTTCCCAGTTATCCCTTATTTGACAGAAAACAAATTTGATTATGAAAAAGAAAAAAAAACTCACAGCTTACCACCACTGTTATGGTTTTTATAAGTTGTCGAGCACAGTTCAGGTAAAAATATTTTCTTTACACACAGATGGTGGTGACAAAGACTCGCGTGATCTTCTAAGGATGAGATTAGAAGGGCAGTGGAAGAAAGGCAATGACATAACACTCAATAAAATTGGTGGATTTGAGAAATATACCCGTGGGTTTGGTGGCCGCTTGATGAGAAAACTAGGCTGGAAGGAAGGTGGAAGCCTTGGTTCTTCTCAGGTGGGAGTTACAGAGCCTGTCGTTGCAGATGGACAATTGCCGAAATGTAAAAGAGGCCTTGGGTATTATGGTGAAAAGCTAGAACGACATGTGAAGCGACCAAAGGCTGAAAGGAATGTAATAATATCAACTATTTATGATGAACCAGACAGGGAGGAAGTGAATCTGTTTAAGTCCTGGGGACCTGATAAACTGAAGTATGTCAGCAATGTGGATTTCATACGTGGGAAAACTTGCCCAGCAGGAGATGACAAAATGTGACCACTTCTGGCTTTCTCCCATAGTTCACAAAAAAGAGAGATGACTATTAGTTTTTGTCTCAAAAATTCCAAACTGATCATGTGAACTGTCCAGAATATGATCAAGGGTACTGATTGGTTAAGTTTGGTATACTGTGTATTACTACTGTATTCTTTTTAACCCATGATGAAAACTAAAACTTTTGAATTATCATTTGTATATTACAGGGGCCAAAGGTTGTAGTCAGAGTCAGTTGTTTTCCAAGACTTAACTCAATTTTGGTTGTAATATATTAAGAGCGTAACACAGTCTTCTTTAGTAATCAACAAGAAAAAATGAAACTTAAACAAAGTGGCATCTACAAGCTATGACAACCAGACTGGAAGAAAGTGAGTGTGAGCTTCATACCTAATTGAATAAACAATAGCAGTTTAGAAGAACTTGGCAAGAAAATTCTGATTTCGTGATCAAGTCTGATTTTTTTAGCTTCTTTTTCAACTGCTTAGGTTGTTTTTCTCATTTATGGATTTTTTTATTTATCAACTCTCTATTTACATTATGTATTAGGGATTTTTGAGGCCAAAATGTAGACGTTCCTCACAGAACATCCCTCGTAGTAATGAGCAATTAGAAATGACTGTAATGAAGGCTTGACCTGCTTCAGTCTAAAAATAAGCAAGTGAATTTCCAACTCACTCACACCCATGCATTTGAAGATGTGCAGCATAAGGATGGACTGTAAAAATGAATGTGAATTTACTAATGGTATATTTAGAGGATTGGTGGTATCTATTATCTGTCAGTGAGTGCATCTCCAAGGCTTGCTGACAGAAGAAAAATTACGAATATTATATTTCTTGAAAAAGTCTGCAAATTGATATCTGAATAAAAAACAACCTCTGTGGGCAAACATCACCTCATCTTACTGAAAACAATTTCGTTTATGTGGTTTTTTAACATTTAGACTGTTCAGTCCCCTATTTTTCTGTGAGATTGTTGAGATATAGTGCACCTTACCATTAATGGCGGCCATCTTGATTTTCAAACCCCTAAGTAGACGTAAGTAGTTTTGACACTCATGCAAGATGACAGCCTGTAACGCAAAGCACTTGATCTCAATATTATTATCTTATGCGAAAATAGGGGACTGTGAACAGTCTGATGCACACTGTAAGGAATTAAATGTATATAACTCACATGTACATATTTTTTACTTATCAACACTTTAATCCTTTCCTGGTGTTTAATTTTTGCAGTTATTTGTACAAGTCAGTTACAAACAATATATACACATCTATAGTACAACTAATTACAGTTTTAATAACAAGTTACAGAGTTTCGCTTGCTAAATTGCAAAGATTTTTATGCAAAAAAATAAACAACATTGGAGAACTTTGTGTGGTAAACAGAGTTTGTTACACATTTCATTTGGAGGTAAAATGGTCTCATAGAAGCGTTTTATGTAAGTTTCTAAATCCAAATCCATTGCGACTACACACTCTTATCTTAAAAACGTTTCTACCTTGTATATCACAAATCTTAGTTCAGAATATACTTTTGAAGGAAAAAAATCAATATTGAATAATTACACGAAATCTTGTAATGAGTTTGTACATGATTGTTGCCTGTACATCATTATAGTCATTTTACTGACCATTGTCGAAAGTCAATATTCTAAAATCAGTTTAATCTGATTTCAGTGGTTGTAATCGGAATTGGGGTGTTAGTAAAATCAATTTCAAAGATATTATTTTTTTACATGGCAAATAATATTAAATTTACAAATTTCACTTAGCTCACGAAAACAACTGAGCTTCAAAAAGCTGAATTTGTTACCAATCCAGTGTTTTTCATACTGAAGATTTTTAAGGTTGACCTGGAATCGTAATACTCAAAATGTAGAGCTTCTTGTTTCTTGATTGAGTGAACCAATCAAATTATTATACATTAAACACCTCCCTGCCAACCATAACTAACATATGTTTACATACCAGCAAAAAATATTTTCAGAAAATAGGTGGGGAACTTCAATAATAATTGCAAACTCAATAATTTACAGGGGACAAACTCATACCTAATAAAGCGGGAGAAAAACTGCAAATCCACTATGCTTTCAGGACAGGGGATAGTGTGGGAAAGAATGAAGTAATATACACAGTAATAGCACTCCCTTTCTAGTTGCCAAGTCAAACTGGTAAGCAGTTCACAGGCAGAAAAGCAGCTTTTGTCTGAGCAGAGACAACTAGCAATGTCATGACGCCAAAACAAAAAAGCAATTACCTAACTACATCCTGAATTCACTGCATAACGTACAAAAGGCTAACTGAAATAGGGTTGAATGGGTTTGGTTAAGTCTCTCAAATACAATTAATTTTCCTGGCCATCCGCAACACCACACACTACTTCTGCAACTGACCAGGACTCCATAAACTGCAGGAAAATTCCTCAGCTTGCTTTAAATCTCTCGCGTACCGCTGACTCAATCGATCAAAGCCATCTGCGATTTCGGCAGCTAGTTGTGCTGTTTGATTTTGGGGTCGTGTTGTTTGGTGGTCTTCAAAACTTGCTGTGCGACAGCATTGTTTATCATTCCATATCATGAAAGTTTCTAGGTCTGAAGCCAGCTTAAATAGTGCTTCACGGTTGGCAATAGTCCTTTTAACTCTGTCTTGTTTCCGTTGCTGCAAGAAATGCAGAAATAATGTGAAATTCAAAGCAGGAAAAATTCCTAGGATGGGTGAAGAATGTGAAAGGTGTTCCACGTACAAATGGTATAAGTTAGAGAGCAGACCTTCCAACTCTCATGGTTTGGATAGTCAACTCATCATGGTCTCATGATTTAGCATCCAAATCTCACGGTGAATCATGAAATCTAAAATTGCCTGACAATTCCAGTAGGAATTGTATAATTAAAAAAACTGTCTTCATAATGGACAAAATAATATTGTTTCAATCTAATTTTGGAGGGAAATCCGAGTCCACTTCCACCCTCATGTCAGAAAATTATAGGTTCTCTAGAGTCTGTGGGAAAGCGGTTAGCCTTATAGCATTTCTCACTTGGCTACTGTCTTATTGACCTGGACAGTGAAACAGAATCTTCTCAACTTTGCCAATAGAGTACAACAGAGAACAGAGACCACTAATAGGGTAAGGAACACCAGGACATAAATCATCTGCCTTTTTGGTTTTATTTTACACATATTTTGGAAATCTCCAGGTTTGAGGTCCCAAACTCCAGGATTTTAGGGCTATTTTTTAAACACTCCAGATTTGCATGGTTGAGGAGTTTGAAGGTCTGAGAGTGGGTCAGCTTTTCTGTAGACCATGAAAGCAAGGCTCTCACTAAGATTTCAAAATGTGGTGTATGTGCAATAACCAGGCGGGGAAGTGAGCAGCTACATAGTTCATTTGGTGTGTTTTCCCTTTGTTTCCTACTTGTATGAAAGTAGCTGGGTGTCAAGCTAGTAGTAGCCATGGGAAAACCCTGGCCCTTATGAAATGTTAGAAAAGTTTACTCTCAGGGTATAGCCTCCAATGTGTTTATGTACCCCTCCTCCCCAAGACTGTAAGACTGTACAATCTGTTCTCATGTTTCCCATGACAGTTGTAAACTGACAAAATAACATGATTGTAGTACTTATTTGACTTACATTTCTTCTCTCTTCAGCTCTCTGTTGTTTCTCCTGCAATTCTTGGGCTGTTAACATGCTTTTCTGTGTCTTTTTGGGCACTCGCAATGCCTTGGGAACTGGAGATAAACATTGTGGGTTATCATCAAAGCTAACAGTGAATGCAATACCCCTGTTGTTGTCGTTATTAGAAGATTTTACCACATTGTGTTTTTCCTCTTGAGACTTCAGATAGCTCACACATTTCTTTGACAAGTTGTTGTTTCTATCATCCACAACAAAGTCCTTTGTCATTTGAGAGGTCAGTGCTCTAAAATCTCTGGCAACGTGGCGAGCTGTAGCAAGTAGTTGTGAGGATGTCATCTTTGGTGTGTTTTGGTTGGCACCTGCTTTAGAGGCACTCTGTATGGACCTCTGTTGCAGTAGGATTTCCACATTATGAGCAAGCTTTCTAGCAGCTTCTTGTCGATCATGGATTCTTTTCAGTTTTTGCTCCATATGTTGCTGTATAAACAGGTTATTTGTAAATCAATAAACTGTAGGCGCAGGAATTTAAATAATACTAATAACCAACATTATGGTACTGGAAGATGTCTGCATGCATTGCATAAAAGTGCTTTCTAATGTTACAAGAAAACCCCATGCAAACCTACTTTTAAGTATTGCATATATCAACTTTCAACCAGAATAAATTGCAGACTTTAACAAACTTGAAAGTTGAGTGCAGATGGCAAAAGAGCATGGGGGTGGGGGGGCTTGGGTTAATTTTTTCTGGGTATGTGCCACTGGCCTCTCAGAGCCCCTACCCCATTGTAGTCTATTTGTGGCCAATAGCAGACCCCATCTTAGCCACTTTTGGGCAAATTAGTAATTTTTGCGATCCCAACTTAGTAACTTTCTATTTTTATGAATTGAACCATTTTTTAGTTTGAATGAAGAACACTTTACTTTTCAGCTGCAGTACAAACATTCTGGTACGTTTTGCTAAGGGAAATATGAAGAACTGTCTACCCCAAAAAATTCGAAAATGTGCGACCCCATTATAGTTAATCCAGCCGTGAAAATGCGACCCCATCCAGTGGCACATCCCCATCAGCCTCTTATAACGAAGTACCCCCCTCTCCCCAGAAGAGCACCTAAGGCTTGTGTTTCTTTACAGGCCCTTTTTGAGGGGCTTATATTTGGATATCGACTGCAAAACAGTCCTTTTTTTGTCAAAATCAGTTTTTCAAGGCGCAAAGTGTCAGCCAGAGATTTTTGTGCAAAGTACACAAGCCTCACTGCATGTTTATACTCCACTTTTGCCCTTGCTCCAAGACTTTTGTTTGGCCACTCATATGAAAAAGACAGACTGTTTTTTAGTCTAATTTGGATAAGACTTCTTATTAGGAGGGAAGTTGGCCGCAAGGCTCATTTGATAAATGTGCAAGTAATAACTTTGTGGTATTTACTCAATTGACAATCATGATAATGTAAAAATTGGAATTTTACAAAGCTATATCAATTGCCAAGTAAACCAGCAAATTTAGAACACAGTGGTGTATAATTTAAGGTTCTCACATTCTTTCGTCGTTCAGCCATTTCTTGTTTCTCTGCAATCCTCTCGACGCTGACGTTTTCTCTTCCCTTCTTTGTCTGGTTGCAGAACCTTTTAGGAGGTGGCTTGCAAACTGCTTGTTCCACAGGAATGTGGAAGGCAATCGCATTGGTCTTGCTTGATGTCAATGCTTGGTTGCAACCATTAGATTCACTCCTGGTTGAAAGGGTGTCTTTTGTGGTAAGTTCACCAGTATCTGATCCTTTTCGCTTTGCATTTTCTTGCTTACATTTGATTTCTGCACTTGACTGATGAAAAGCTTCCTCACGAGAATCCTCTTTCCCTCTTTCAATTCCATTCTGAAAAGGAATAACATTTTATTGTGCACGACCCTTTGATGCCAGAATTTGGTGTGTGTGTGTGCGTGTGTTGGTGTGTGGGTGGTTGGGAGGGTTATAGGGGTATTTTAAGTCACCTTATCCCAGGGGGTAAGAGTGTTCATAAAACTGACAGAAAGTTCTAAAAATAGCTTTTTCCAAGCTTTTTTCGAACAATACAGCAATTTTCGAAATTTCAGAAGCTGATAAAAAGGTGATATGATATGTAAGATTTTGATAAAGGACAATGAAATAAAATTAAATCTAGGTCTTGTTTCAAGCTGTGGATTTTGAGTTGACAGCAGGTGATGTCATGATCATGCAGCTGGGTTTGGTCAATTCGGATTGTGTTCAACACTTGGACATCAGTGCTACACGCTAGCAAAACACGGCCGTGCTACACTTTTCTTAGGGTTATCATTTTTAGCAAACATTATAAAATGTAGCCCCTACCTTTTCCTCAACTTCACCATCGCTTTGCATTTTTCGCAAGCCTTCCAATTCCGTTAAAGACAAATTAAGTTCAGATGGGTCGTCCGCGTGATACAAGGAATTAACAACCTTTAGAGATTTTATCATTTTCGTGACTTGAAAAGGTTGCAGAGCAACAAAGTTTCTCACTGAAATAACTAGAGGTAATTCAAATGGCTCAGCACACTTCTCTGCGTGATAAAAACTGTCTGCAAGCCTCGAAAATGAGCTTAACTTTGAAAAAATCGCATTCCTCGCAACAAATTTTTGTTTTGGAGATCGATGTTTACGTACTTATATCCTCCTCTCTGATTGGCTTGATTTATCCAATGAAAACAACACCAGCCTGGTTCCCAGGCTCTGTCTTCTGAGGAAAAGTACAGAGAGCATGTGAACAAGGCTGAAAACAACACCAGGACGAGGCTGCTCGAGACAATGGCTTGAGACGAAACAAGATGGGGGCGAATAGACTATGGTAGAACGGGAAGAAATTTCCGATTTTAAGGCATCTGTAGATGTCGATATTTACAGAGATACAGCGTTAAGGTATCTAGGTGAGGAACGTATTTATTTCTAAGATGTTACAT
Source organism: Porites divaricata (assembly GCA_038088405.1). Lineage (NCBI taxonomy): Eukaryota > Metazoa > Cnidaria > Anthozoa > Scleractinia > Poritidae > Porites > Porites divaricata. Next base: position 21,176,754 of record JBBMOI010000001.1, on the reverse strand, counting down.
TCCTTAAGTCAGTATGAAAGCGCTATCTGTCAGTCACGTGTGAACTTTCCACTATATTTTCTCATAAACAACTTTTTTTTGCCTAGTTCTGATCATGAAATTTTAAATTTTCTGAAGGTACGCATATATTGTGGTTCAATTTTATCCCTGGTTTAAATTTAATTTCCCTTTGTTTTAAAGTCATTATCATACATTACCATACCCCAAAACAAGAAAAACTTGAACCCTGTTTTGCAGGAAAAGTCATTGTAAACATTGAAGACTGACATAAATCATAAACGTTTTCGACCATTTTTACCCTGTTATAAAACCCGCCACATTAATTAAGCTTGGCAAGAGCAATTCAGCCCTTAATGTTTAGACCAAAAAGGGAGACCTCAACATCATTCGCGCTTATAAGAAAAGGAAATTCTATCTTAAATTCTCGCTCACAAGTTAAGAGTACGGGTTTACTGAAATGGTTGCAACATCTTTATAAGAACAGAATTCTTGAACACTGATGTAAAAAAGACTTGCTAGTGTTTTAAAGGTGCTCTTGAAATTATTTAACATAAAAACATGAAAAACATTTACAGCAGTGCTCAAAATCCTGCTAAATTTTTTAACTTTGAGTTCAGTTTTCACATAGGATTTAGTGTATCCTGCTAGCAGAGGCTTTTCCCTTGTGTTTCTCAGCGTTGTACTGCCATTCTCTTCGCGGTTTTGGCTGCTGGCGTTTTGTTTTGGTTGTTTCTGTGCCGAGGACAGAAACAACCAAAACAAAATGCGAACAGCCAAAACCGCGAAGAGAATGACAGTACAACGCTGAGAAACACAAGGGAAAAGCCTTTGCTAGCAGGGTAGATTTGGTGACAAGAGGAACACAGCACGTAAACAACACTCGATTTCTACTGCTTGGGATATTTCACTTCCTAGTGATTGGTTGCTTTGGGTTTTTATTAACCCCCAGAACTTGCCTAATTATTAGGCCAAGCTGAAAAATTTGTACACCCCAAACATTGTCAACTGCACAAAAAAGGTTTGCAGCAAAGCCATTTCTCATTGTATAATTTTTGTAAGTTTTTTATATTCTTTTACCCTCTTAAATAAAGTTGAAATTTGAGTAACATGTTGCATATGAGGGCCCAAAAGGAAACATTCTTCAATTCTGTCTTCCCAGCTAAACTTTTTCGTCAGCCCCAACAGTTTTTTGTTGGGTTATCCTAATAGAGAACTAGTAGAAGTAAGTGTATCTACAGGTTAAAAATGTGATGGATCAAAAAGAAAGCATTTGATGTTTCCTACCAGATTCCTGTAGAATTGCAAAATCCTTGTCTTCATTCTCATATGGTGAAAAAACCCAATTAGGGGCCATATGTTTTATTGCTCTTGGTTTTGATAGCTTACAAACCTACGTGCAAATTTTCATAGGACTTAAACTGTGCAACAACTCTAAAAAATGTCAGGGTTGGAGGCTATAAAATTAGTAATGTAAAATCACAGTTTTGCAGTATTTGTATCTACATAGCCACAATTAACAAGGAATATTCTGCAAACTGGATACTTGGTATGGGAGACAAGTCTCAGAGTTAACATGGTTATATTTTCTAAAATTTAACACTGAAAAACAAAAATTAAAAAGATGATGGGCAAGAAGTGAAGAAAAGAAACCAGGAAAACTAGTTCTCATTTAGTGCTTTGTGTGTTATTAATATTCAAAAATGGTACCTGTCAAAAACTGGCAGTAATTTTTTTGTTTTTCTTTAGGATTGTTCTGTAAAAAAAAGTCTCTTTGGTCTATGACTCATTTCTTTAAGTTTGAATCTTAACCTCACTTTCATATGGCTTTCCTGTGACTTGCAATTATTCTTTTTTATTAATAAAAGCAAGTGATTTTTGTCTCCTTTTATAATGGAATAAATGCGATTGTAATAAAGCAGTTAAGTTCAGGTCAAGGCAATATTGCAAGCACTCAAGTTCGTTAGTGCTGCAAGTTAGAAAGCAAGGGCATTGGATCGGTTTGCTATGGAGATAATTTATTGTATAATGTATCTAATGTCTTCATTCTTGCCCTTGTGTGACCAACAGAGCAGTCATGGATAACATCTCAATATACTCAGGAGCACTGAAGGATGTAGACTTTGGTGTAAATAAAATACATACAAGTTGACCAGCTGTTTTTGAATACAAAAATGGTTTCTGTTGAATACTATTAAATATAACTGTGCACTTACCTTCATACTAACAGTTATAAGCCATTTTGTTAAGGTGCTTTTGAGAGAGGTCTTTCAGATTAGAACTTGGCTACAGGTTTATTGTCATTCCTGTGCTACCAAGTAAGACTGGTTTACAGCACTGTTCACTGGTCCCTGTGTCTACGATCATCCAACTCACCAAGCGTGAGATTTTTGTTTAAACAATTTCATCACCTGTAGCACCTAGCACACAAGTCAAACATGATGGCAATGTCAGATGTGTTATTCAACCATGAAAGGTGTTAATTTATGTTAAACTGTTCTTCTGTTTCAACCCACTTAGGTGATGGCCTTTAAGTGCTCTACTGTTCCCCCTAAAAGCAAGTGATAAAAAGACTCTTAACGTTATACATATATTTTTAATAATTTTCTTATATAAACAATGCAAACTTTGTCAGACAGGTTTGATGAGATTTTGTCCTTTTTACTGCAGCTGTACCTACCTCTTGGTAGATAGTTTCTGCAGCTTGCAATTCTTTGTCTGAGTTCTGTAGCGCATGCTGTTTGGTATGTAGCTTTGAATAGGTGTTTTTACTTTTAGATTGTCTTTGAACTCAATAATATTTACATTAAAAAAAACCACCTGTTGAGTCAGTGAACCATAAACCTATTTGCTCCTTACACAGTGGAGAACTTACAAGGTTGTGAAATGACACAACCTCAGTGTTTTAGTAAAGACACAAAATTTAGCACTTCTCTCTTGCCTTACTAAAAATGTTAATAGTTTGTGTAAAAAGCATAAATTTGATCATTAATGATAGGGTGACAGAAGTTGTCATAAGGATAACTTTATTCTTTCCTAGTCTGAATGTTGTTCAGGTATATTCAGGTTTATCACTTCCATGATCCTGTTGCTGGGTCTTGATTTTGTAGTGACTGTTGTATAGGAAAATGTTTAAGTGCCACCATTATAAAAGAAGAACTCTAATACATCCAAGTTTGATTAATTTTTAGTTATGGGCAGGAAGAAGTCAAGTTGAAAGGTTAAAGAAAAACAGTTTAAAACATAAAAAATAACAAATTTTGATGAGAAAATGTATAACCCTCAGAGAGCTGTCGCATGAAAAGAAGTAGAATAGATATCCAGATTATTGTCACCATGTTTCCTTGAATATAAAAAGAAAAGTTAGTTTTTGACTGAAAGTGGTTGAAAATATTAAATGGCTTGCTTTCTGAGGTATAGAGGATGGAGGATGGGTTTTTGGTAGTACGTTATGTGACCAGCTTTTTCTTGTGGATTTTATGTGAAAACAAAAAAAAATTTATCTCAAAAATTTGGACCCTCTTCCCAGCTAACAGAGTACTCTTTTCGGAAAAGAAGCCTCTGTTGGCAGGGAAGGACCCTCAAAAGAAGTGAGTGAACATCAAACTTTCTTCACTTCAGAATTCAAATTTACACTAAAGCTGCCATATGGTAAAAAACAGAATTGAATTATCTAAGTGGAAGTTGTTCTCACTCGCATACTCCTGAAGGTATCTGTAAGACATAAGTTATCTTTTTTCTTATTTATGCATACTTGGCATTGTTACAATGTCTTATATCACAACACTTTCACACTCTATCATATCATTCTATGCCAAAGAGGCTGATGAAATTATTACTCTCTCATGTGCACATCCCAGGTAAAAATTGTCCATCATATTTGTAGGTTATGCCAATGAATTTGGAGAGGCATTTCGCACTCACATTCCTCGGTTGATGTACATAGGGAGTTATGGAATTGCCTCGGCATACTGCTTGGCAGACTCCATTGATAAAGGAAGACGATGCTACCAACAAAATAACCACTTAAACAGTTATCTTCAGAAAAGGAAGGCTGTGGAAACTTCAGTAGAAGCTGCCATCTGGCAGGGCCTTGCTTCAGTGATCATTCCAGGTTTTACAATCAACAGAATTTGTGCTGCATCCAGATTTACACTTGGAAGAATGGCAAGAACAATGCCTCCTCGTGCTCAGATGTGGGTCACAACATTTGTGGGACTGAGTGCAATACCTTTAATTATTAAACCTATTGATGGGTAAGCCTTACACTGCCTGTACTTGAAGTGTGGGCTATATCTGACAAAAATCACCTTCCATTTTGGAGTAGGGGGCACTACCTTCATTTCTTCCTAATAATGTACTTTTCTTTTTGCCGTTGAATTGTAGTCAGTGAAACTATGAAAGTAGCTTTTGATACTGCTTGTTGCCTGCACTTTTTGACAACCCTGAATACTGTCTTTTTGCTGGAGGAAGTGTTTTTTACATGCTTGTTTACACACAAATCTTTAGGGTGTCAATAATCTCCCTACTTAAATCAAGCCACACAAAAACATACTTGGCAAATTAATTTTCCTACCCCCAAAAATCTCAGAATGGAAAATTTCAAACCCCTAAAAATCCTTTGATCATACCTACCATTTGAAATCCCCATTAACCCCTGAGTTGCATAAAAGGTCGTATAAAATGTATTTGTTAACTGCTGGCATTAAATGGATAAAACATTGATTAAGATTGACATTATTTTGCTGTAAAAAGATTATGCAACTGGCTTCAGATGGGTATGCTGTGTAGTGTTAATTGTTTTCCTTGGTTTGAATTTTATTTTCCTTCATTTCAAACTCATTGTCAGTAATTGACATACCCAAAAACAAAGGATATAAAATTTAAACTCAGGATAAGACTGAAGCACAACAGGTTCATGGTTCACAGTTGAGTCTGTCCAGATTTACAGTCTGCCATCTGTTAGTCCACACATAATATTATTACTTGCAAAGCCTCATCACTTTAGTGTCCACTGGTTCACATTAAGCCACAGTCACTGATTCTCTGCTAAGTCCACAATATGCTGGCTCACATTCTGTCCCCAGTCTATAAGATACATGTTAGATTATAAAGGTGGGAGTGTGCAATTTGAATCGGACCGTAACCCATTTGTCAAGGCTTATTCTTGAAAGTCAAATCCTTTGCTCAAAATTCCAGACTCCTTTAATATTGTTTTCCTTATTGGTTTTATTTCTTGATAGAAAAACTATTATTCAGTAACTAGTATTTTTTTACAGATTAGTTGATAAAATCATGGATGGTTTGATTGACATTTCAAGACAACTTGGCATCTCTCATCAGTTGGACCACAGCCATAAATAGAAAATGGAAAATACTTAAAATATCTCTCACCAAGCATAGATTTATTTTCCCTATACTGTTTGTGTCCATCTTCAACATATCACCCTTTCATCTGTTCTTTATAGTTTGGTACAAAGGTGATGTAAAACGTTAATATGTAATTGCTCAAGCCCTGTCATTTGTTCTGTACATACAAAAATTGTTACAAGTGAATGTATATTTTCTAATAAAGTTAACATGGATTTGAAGATGTGTAAAATTTCTGGACACTTTTAAAGGTTTCTTTTCCAGGTCACACCTAACCTATCAGGCAACTTTCCTTTGCACAGTAGTTGGCAGATGCCAGAGAGAGGCCAAACTTATCTTTCCAGACTCCTTGGCATCATTGCCAGTTTTGTCAACAATCATATTTTGTAACTTTTCCATTTCTAACGGCATCAAAAAAGGTTAAAGATAGGTTAGGGATCACTAAAGTGAAAAACAACGAAGTCTACCAAAGTCTACAGACAGACAAGTGGGGTGCCATGGGGAGATTTAGGGGTTATTTACACCTTCATTTTTGGACAGATTATCGTAGCAATGGAACCACTTTACAATCTTTTGAAGTTCTGAAAAGTCCCTTGTAAACTAAAAAAACATTTCTCAAAAGGCCTGCACCCCCACCACCTGTGCAAATGCCATCAGTTATTCAGTGGCATTTTCCACCTTCATGCTGTAGCAGCCATTTTTTGGTATCAACTCCATTATACGAGCTGTAATTTCCAATTTCTCCTCCACTCTTTACAACCCGGTGACACGGTACGATAATAGAGATCGGGTTCGACTTCATCGCCATCCCGACGGCCCTAGCCGCCTTGGGGTTCCCCGCCATTTTGGCTAGTTCTCCGTAAGTCACGGTTTCACCAACTTTCACGCGATCTTTAAGAATCTGCCACACTTTAAGACAAAATGGCTTATTTTCGTGGTCTTGTGTACTGAGAGCTGGTAGTTTAACTCTCTCCAGGAAAGGAGAATTGGAAAAGTAGGCATCTAACCAAGAGATGCAGTCTTTGATGTGTTGAGAACTTAAGGAAGAAGCATGTTCGTCTTTTCCTCCCTCCTTCCAGTACTTCACAGCAACTGAAGTTGGTCCTATAAGCTTAATGCTTGTAACGCCATAATTGTCTGCAATGACTTCGTAAACTCCGACTGGAGACTCGAAATATCCAACTTGCTTCATCTTTACAGACTCTGTCTTTCTTTTAGCCCAGTCCCCTCCCACCCCCACCCCTTTGACGTCTGAAACACGTAAGGCCACAGGTCACCCAGGATTGACATCTGATGATGCCCCTTTAACCTTTTTGCCTTTGATGCTTGGTTACACTGTTGTTATTACAGTTACCTCGAAGAATAAACCTTCCATTGATATTTGGACCCGGGACAAGCTCCTTAGTAGGGATGGGGGGGGGGGGGGGAAGGTGGGGGTTCTCAACAGAGTGTTATACGGCCGGGGAGGCCCCGCATTTTAATTGACAGAAACGGTGTCCCTTTAGTATACTTCCTATTGACAAATGATACCCCTATCACATACCAAGTTAAGAACTTGGTATCACCAGAACGTTTCTTCGACTTTTTCACAGCCATAAAGTGCATCGTTAGCCCTTTTGGGCCAAATTTGTTTTTAAAAAAGTGGAAGCGTCGTCAAATGTTGGCTGTTTTCTCAGGTTACTAGATGACTTCTTATCGCGAAAAAGAAAGAAAGACGCGAAAAGTCTTTCAGGTGTCGAGAGATCCTCGACAGCTTTGATCATCACACTTTTAAAATGAAACCAGGATACGTCACATGCCGTAAAAGCAATAAAGACTATTTTATTCACTCAACATGCTGCTGGGGAAAGGAACAATAATAGCAGATTCAAGCATTGTTACTGACGCAAAATAAGGACATGAGTCCGTGTTCCCACCTTGACAGCTATCACACGCTACACAAATTTCAAACCTTTTCCATTACCTACAAAAAATATATAGTTTTTCCCAAAAGATTCCCTTTTCAAATTTAGCAATTTTAAATAATAATTCAAGTTTTTTCTTTCGTCAAAATACTAATTATCGATAATTAGTATAGGTAATAGCATGATTAGTAGTGATATTTGGCATTAATACCACGAGTGATATTTATGCCAAATATCACGTGCAAATCATGCTATTATTTGTTTATACTACTACCCGCAAAAGGTTTGTAATTTTCACATGTAGGTATTTCAAATTAAGCTGAAATACCACTGCTCTAAGCCAATCAAATTGCAGAAATTTCTCATGTAGTAATATAATATTTCAAATAACAAGATCGTTTGAATATTGGTCATTACTTTTGGTAACTTTATAAAAATCAGTTATGCCAAAAGCTTCCCACCCTCCCGGTCCCCCCGCTCAAAAAAACAAACGGTATCGCCGAGCATTGTTTTTTACAAATTTTCTGTGGGGAGGGGAGTGCCCCTGTCCATCCTCGGAGACCCAGGGGCAGTCAGTCGGGTCGGGAGAAAAGGCGCGACGAAAGTTTTTAAGTAAGGGCGGAAGAAGTTCGCTCATACTTGAAAACTTTCGTCCCGCCTTTCTCCCGACCCGACTGACTGCCCCTGGGTCTCCTAGGATGGCCCATGTCCCGCCTTTGTTGTTTTGCGCGTCCTGCATTGTACCTTATTCAACTCAACTCGTCCCCCGAGAGGACCCTGGAAACAAGGTTGCCATTTATTTTAGTGGCGTCAATAAACTGAAACAAAGGCAACGTTAAGTGCATCTACACCCGGAGTCTGAGCACGAGAGAACCTGATGATCAGGTTCATAGACAGTTAACAGTACATATAATGAGCTACATTCGAGATACCTACAAAACAGGTAAATCACCAATTTAGGGTGCATTCGATTGATCGTATTCCAGAATGGGACTGAATACGTTAAAAGATTGTTCCAAATCATCTCCATCATTATTTGAAGAGACTAGATACGAACCCAGGAAAGAGATAAATAAATACCTTAAACAAGCGATGTCAGCAAGATCTATTTGCTCTAATTCCAGAATAAGGTCAATTGAGCGCACCCTTAATACAACGATATTATTGTTTCCAGAAGTTTTGAAAAATATTTCATTTTATTATATAAACACCAATGAAATACTAGGTGAGCTTTCGCGCGAAAACTTGATATCTTCACATGTGAAAATAACATGTTATCTTCACATGTGAAAATATCACCTTTGCTATAGCTACATACTAAATCGCGCCTTTCATACCAAAAAACTATTACAGTGAAATGGTTTGGTATTTCATTGGTGTTTATATAATAAAAAGAACAATACATGGCCGCTTGGAGATATACCTCCGCGTGGCCATGTAATATCCTCTATATCAGCAGATAAGGAAGTAAAGTAAAGAGGAGAAGCAGAGTCCCTTGATTTCAGCTCAAGATAATCAATGCTGCCACCTAGTTACAAGGCATCTGCGGAATTTCAATTCCTGTTTTGGCGACTTTCTGACGCAAGACATATAGTATTGTTGTCATGTTTCCAGCAAACAGGGTGAAAAATACCACACTCAGGGCAAGTACCTGCAAATGATATATCATCTTAAGAATGCGTCAACAAAAGCTTATCAGCCACTATCTACAAGACTTGTCAGAAATATAATAGTGAATTTTAAGCCTGGTGGATACATGAGAAAGATGATTTTTCAGTCATTAGAGAGTTTAAGCTTGAACCAATCACAAACCACCCACGCGTTGTGCTTGTTGTAGTCCTTCCACTTCTGCTTCCGACTCCGACAATCTGGTTTTCACTAGATCACAAGCGGAATGAAAGCGACGAAGTCGTAAGCCGAATCGGGACGCTGTTCTAACTAGATCATAAGCTCTAAGCTTCTGATTACGACTCCGACTCCGACTCCGTCGCTAGTGAAAACCTGCCTTTATTGACACATGCGGCTCGGAAGAAAAATTGTTGATTTTTCAGTCACTTAATAGGCGAGACTCGGAAGAGAAAATTCGAGTACTCCCAATATGGGTCGAACCTGTGACCTTAGCTCATCAGTGGTAGAGTATCTGGTCTAGTGACCAGAGGGTCATAGGTTCCACTCCCATTAGGAGCACTCGGATTATTTCTTCCAAGCCGCCTGTGTCACTGACTGAAAAATCATCTTTCTCAAGACTTAGTGCTTAAGCACCAATCATACTACGTCAAATTCAAAAGCCGGTATCTTTCCACTGTGGAGGTCTGAGTATCTAGTTCCTAGGCCTTTATTCGCCGCGGTCAATCCGCTTCTAGTAGTCACGTGACGTGGGACCGCATAAAAAGGGGAATTGGCCGTGAAGACCTGGAGGTTTTTTTGGCGCGATAACAGACAGATTTATATAAGGTTTACCGCAAACGGCAAACGTCACATTCAAGTTGCAAGTTTCTAAAATTAGGAAATGAACGTTTGCCGTTTCAGGGCCGTAGCCAGACTTCAGAACAAGACGAGGCAAGTTTCAAGCGCCGAAGGCGCGAGCCGCTGGGGAGTCCCCCCCCCCCCCCCCCCCCCCCCCCCCCCCCATGAAAATTTTGAAATCTAGAGGCTCAGAAATGCTCTTGTAAGCATTTTCCGTATCATTTTTCTTCAGAAAAGTCAATCTTGGGCAAGTGTAGAAGTTCACTTTTTTATTGCTTAGCGATACTGGTGCCAACGGTTAATGACCATCTGCATTTGAAAGCATTAGAATAACCACTACTCACAGTTCACATGAAACGAATTAAACTCATTAAAATGCTTTTCCCCTCAATTCATCTACCTTATATCAGCTGGTTTTATCTTAACCGATCCAATTTTTTCTTGGGATTATTTTCTCAATTGAACTTTTTTCGAAAAAAAAAAAGCCAAAATCAAGACGAGGCAGCCTCATGCTAGCTACGGCCCTGCGTTTGCTACCGACATGATTCTTAATCTCTAATCTCGTGTTGTTGGGAACAGTCATCCCTACAACCGCTTGCAAACAAATTTAATGATTAAAAACCCAGTTAAGGGGCCGTGTGTCACGGCTGGCTCGTTCATTATACCACTAACAATGCCAATTACGAGTCCTAGTGTTCGCTATCAAGGGACTATCGGTCTCCCAAGCAACATATCAAACGTTACAAACAACAAAATGAACTTTGGAAAATCTTAGTTTAAAAACCACAATTGCAATCCGTTTCAGTCTTCTTGGCTTTTGGCTATTCGTGTTTCCTTTTGTATTTGCTGTTATTTATACCTTCTTCTTCTTGAGCAGTTTTTTTTAATGTATCCCTCAACTTGGCCGCAGTGACACACCTCCTTTAATGAATACTACTGATCCCATGAGCCTGTAAATCAGCTACAATTGACTGACCTGCCACTCAACACATTCCGGGTGAAAGTACAGACGGTATAACGTGTATGCATTGTACAGCTGGAAGATCTGTGGAAATTAGAAAACGGTGTCGTTTGATGAAATGTAAAGAAAAGTTTATGTCGTAGCGAGAGCTAATTAATTCAGTCCGAGTTCTAGAAACCCCGGAAGCACTCAACAAAGTATTATACGGGGAGGTTCTGCCCCAAGGTGCAAACCCTTACCCTTTTATACATCATTTTTGACAGTAAAGGTACCCCTTTCGTATACTTCTTATTGACAAAGGGTACCTCTTTCATGTAACGAGTGTAGATCGCTGAATCTTGTTTACCTGCTGCTAAGGCACACTGATTGTCATTGGGCTATCAAGTAGTACAGGCGGCAATCATTGTAATTTAAATGAACCAAGTAAAGAAAAATGTTTAAAAAGGGTTTACTGTCATCGACATCTATGCTTTGTCAAGGAATTTACTTTAACAGTAAATATCTGAATATATAACACCAAACAAAATGGTAATACTTACATAGCCAACAATAAGGAAGGGAATGATAAATCCTAACCCTCTCCACATCCACGATTGAAATCCCTCTGGAAAAAGATATCATCATTAACCAATTATCTTAGAGTCTGTGGTTATTTACTATTTACAAAAAGTTCCGGAAAATCCGGTTGAAGGGTAAATGAAACACGACTTTCCGCGTCGTTTCTGAGAAAAATTTCCTGGAAAAACGAAACTTCTGGAAAGGTAGTCCTGTTTTCCCAGTCGGAATGTTCCAAACGGGCATTTGTGTTCCATTTACCCAAAGCTAGACAGCGTGAGCGCCGAAAGCGAGAGGGACCTACCTAACCAGCAGAAACCGGAAACGGGCTTTGAGAAAGTGTAACTCAAAGCCATCTTTGATACCAGTTTCAGGCTTTCGCAGTCGTTTTTCGGTTTTAAAATGGTCCTGATTTGCGCAAATGTTAAACTTGATTCCGGCACAAAATGTACCAATCTCAAATTTTGCGTACCATTTGCCCAAACGGTGAACCGACCGGTTTACCCATGTGAATGGTAAACTACTTCCAAGGTTCTCAATGAAGGAGCCTGGGTGCCCTGTTGTGTATGGACAAAATTCCTTGTACTTCCATGCATGAGTACTCTTTAGGCAGGTACAAAACTCGGACTTGGATCACTTCATCTACATACTTGCCAGACAATAGCTCCCATTGCCTTCCCTATAAGTAAACGAGTCGATCTGGTCCGGGTTTTGTACCTACCTGTACTATTTTGCACTGCAACAGGAATTCATCTGATTCATTGTTGTGAAATTCGATATAGTTCCAGTTCCAAAACAAGGCTTAATGGTAAAATTTCTGGGCTTGACAGAAACAAGCATACAGGGTATTCCTCAATTTGCGCAAAAGGCCTGAGAAAGTTCCTCAATCTTTTGCGGCTCATGCAGACATAACCTTCATCTCTTGTGTTTTCCTAGAAGGCGGCAGGTCTACAATGCAGGTCACTTTTCCACAGGTCAGAGTACAGGTCACCACGATAGAGATAAATGAACAGCATTAAAACTGTCTCCTAGCCCTGATCTCTTAACAAAATGCTCTATTAGATCGAGGGGAATCTGTGTGGTTTGGTAATTTATCGATGGAGCAATGACCTGCACTCTTGACCTGTGGAATTTGACCTAGAAGGTGATTTCTAACTAGTTTGGTTACAAGCTTAGCTGAATCTCTACTTTAGGACACCGTCCTATTCTAAAATATGAACACCTCTACAATGTGGACAATAGCCCATGTGCGATATATTAAAATTCTAACATGACTCCATTGTCTCGCAGTTCACTGAAGAGACTTGAGCCCAAAGAAAACCAAACCAAATATAGAAGAATGACCAGAAAGCCTCGAAGTCATGTTAGAATTTTTAATATATCAAGCGTGAGCTCTTGGTTATTTAATAATGACTGCAACAAACACATAAATTTACTGAGGCCAGTGATACCTAAAGTTATGTCCATCTTGGTGCTGATCCCAAGTGCTCTCAAGCGATAAAGAACACCACTTTGATATCTAAACTGAAGTAGCTGAACAAAAACTTGAAATAAAAAAAGATTCTTGAATCAATGGACAGGAATATTTCAGTTTGCAGATACTATTATAGTTTTCTAATACCGGTAGTAACTTTTTTGCTGTACAGAGCACCTGAACATCAATTCTATTCACTGAAAGGTTATGGATAATTTTGGCCATGAAAATCGAAGGTAACAATTAGCTGTGCATTTTATCAGCTTTTAATGCCACTCACAAAACATAATTTAGCATTTCCTTCATTATTTTTTGATGGGGTTCTGAAGAAGGTGTCAAAATCATGAACAGGGAGTGTGCAGCCTTCTGTGTGGGAGGTCCCAAGTTTGATGCCCAGGCAGGGGAGCCCTCAAATCCTGGTACTTTTTCCTTTCTGTGTGCTTTTAAGTAGTTTTAAATACCCATGAAATGGAGCACTGATGGAATGAGGGAGGTAATGAGCACAAGGTCGCCCTCAAGTTTGTGTATAGTCAGATGATGACTGTTTCAAGCTTCCGACATAAAGTAAGGAGACTCTACCTTTAACATTTAATGCAACTTTCAGTTGACAAGCTTTTCTAATACAAGTACTCACTTAGGTACAGTGAAAAATAAAAGAATTGCCCTCTAAAGAGCTGATACACTCTTCCATCTGGCCTGAATTTAAATCAAAGGAAAACAAAAGAATGCAAATGTGGTTAGAGAGAGTCTTCATCACAGGTAACCCAAGCTCACTAGTAAGAATGGTTGTTGCAATAATTCTAGCAAGTTGCTAAAACTTTCTAGAATAGTAATGAAACAGCCAGAAGTGCTAACAACACACCATAAAAAAAAAAAACAAACAAACAAAGAGAGAATATAAGATGTTAGCATGTATACCATTTAATGTTTTTTTATAACTTAAATAACAATCACTAAATTATCCCCAAATAAACTCTTATGCATATTTCTGTTATGCAACAAAGATTCTCTGTGACTCATGAGCTAGAGGTATTTGGAGTTTTCATTAGAGTTGGGATACCTTGCAAGTAAAAAACTGTACTGAGGATACTATATTTACAGTATCAATAGAAGAAGTGAAAAAGAGATGAGAGACTAAATTTTTACCTATAGTGACTGAAACCATTGCACAATTCATACTTGATTGAAGGGTATAGTTAGCAAAAAAGAGGTAATTGATGATGTTATCAGGAGATACTTCTTGCAAGTTATAATTTTTGGGAGTTTTTACTATTAAAGAACACTCAGCTAATGAAGCCTTCTCCGTCTGTCATATAACACCAACACGTATTTTAAAATCTAATTTATTGCATATATTCACATTCAAAAGGCTTACCATATAAGAAGTAATCCAGACAAAATGATGGATACATAGTGATGAGCAACCCACCAACCCTTTATTCTGCAGCAGGATTAAAGTCACAGTCTGTTAAAACTACTGAGATGATAATGTATTTTAAAGTGCTTTCTTCCTTTGACCAAGGAACCATTTTTGCACTACCACTCTCATCAATTACAAGAAAAATTTTATAAGCAACATTGATGAAATTTTCAATTTGCTACCGGCATTTTCATCATATATGGCACACTCAAAATTAGGTCAGACCATACTTATCAGCTGGTATAAACACACTACATTGTAGTACTATTTTGAAAAACTTGAAGAGAGACTTGTTCAATCAAAATATAACAAACTAATTCAAGTTAAACTATCAGTCATAATGATAAATACTTGATTAAATATGTCATGAGGCAGGACAGAGGCAAGCCAGTTGTTTATTTACAAGCATGGCCAAGAAGTTGAACTCAGGACTTTGAGGAAACAGATCTGGTAATATTTGAACATGGGGTGACCACAGTGAAGTCTGCTGCCTTAAACCACTCAGCAATGTTGCCTCCTGGGGGAAGTACTTTGAATACTGTGTGGGTAGGGATGTGCAGCTTGGACCCTGGAACCCTAAGCATATACCAGACCAAGTTCGGATGAATTTTGCTACCTTAAACTAGACTTAACTTGTTTAACCTCTCCTTATCCTAGGTCGCTATTTTCCAAAAATTATGGAGGTCTCCGCTTTCCTTGCTATTTAACTGAGTTGCAGGTAAATTAAGAATTGCCATTTTTTTGAGTGTCAATTCTGGCTTCCCTAGTCAACACTAAAAATCTTCAACCAATAAGAGAGGTTCCTAGAAAACAATACCCTGCTCTAGACATATTAACCCTATGATTTCTACCCTCTATCCCAGACTAAGTTGCCAGAAAACCATACCCTTCTCAGTGGCACATACCAATATATCCCATATATGGTAGTAACCCCTCCCCCTGGGTGTTGCCCCCTGGTTCATTATAATAATTCATTATGAGCCAGTTGGGGATGCATTGTAAAATAACACGCTCTTAAAGTCATTTCTCCTAGTAACAAACTAACAACAGTTATTAAGTGTTGTGCATTGTCATACCCTAATAACAGGTCACACCACCAAATACATAGGACCTTCAAACAAACACTGCACTAAAAATCAGAAAGTTAAATCGTCAATGTTGTACCAATTTGCGTATAAGTGGCACAACCAAGGGGTTAACACCTCAAACTTCTGATCTAAAGATCTGGGTTTAAACCTCGCCATTGCGTTGTTTCCTTAGACAAGAAACTTGGCTCCATTTTATCATCCCATGCCCAGCAGGTTTATAAATGACTACTGACAACATACTGCTGATGGTACAACCCTGCCATCCTGTTCAGGGCTGATAGTGATGTTCCTAATAAGTGACTCATTATACAGCCTGAACTGGGTTCAGCTTCAGCAATAACTGCCTGCTGAGGCCCATGTTCACCTTTGGTACCTTTTTTTACCTTATATGAATATATACGAACAGTAGTAATGATTTGTACCTTGATCCATTTGCAATCAAAATATGCTCTTGAAGCGTTAGTGTGCTGTAGTACCATAAGAGCATGGCATGGAAAAGAGCATCTGATATTCTGCAGGGTAAACAGTATACTATGGTCAAACTTCTATTAAGAAGCCTCCTATTTAAGTGGCTTTTCTTACCAGAGTCCATAAAAATATTTTAAGTACCATTAGTATAAACAGAATCTCTATGAAACAGCCACTTAATGTCTCTTGCCCTTTAGAGTGGCAGGTTAATAGAAGTTTGACTGTATTATTGACACAATCCTTTGATCCACTTCAAACCCCAATCCTGTCTTGGCTCAGTTCTTTAAAGCTATTCTCAGCAATTCCTGGAAATGTGATACTTCTCAAAATATCCACATTTCCTGCCTCAAACAAACAAGGTTGTGTATATGTCAACACTCCTAAAAGATTTATCCAGAAATCCTCAGGATTTGACTTTTGAGCTTTTCTGTTCTTTAGTTTGGGATTTAGCCCATTCTTCCTCAAAGTTAAAAAATGTTTTTGATTAATAGTAAGGTTTCTGCTACACCTTGACTCATATTTCCTCACTGACAAAGATTATTTTGTCATATTTACAGACATTTAAGTGATTTTGACAGCCTTTACTTTATGTGAGACTTCCGTCCTTTGACAAATCTGGGACTGGGTCAATTTGTGTTTACCAGGGGAAGGGATGGTTGATAATGAAGGGGTACAGCAAAAGAGATTTTAGATCTCTGGAGGATGGCATTTCTGAGGTTGTGCCACAAACCTCTGTCATCGGTTCTGTGAGCTTATGTAATGAGTATGAGGTATGTAAGAAAATAAATAAACAAATAAAGTACCTGTAGTTAAAGACGTATAAATTTAAGATGGTAAAAACCATACTGATTACTGTCATCTTAAATTTAAACTGTTCGTATGCATTTTTGTATTCCAGCCTGCAAAAGATAGACAAAAATTAGTCATGACATGGGATTAATGAACTGACAGAAAAAATTATACAATTTGAATTTTAATAGTCACTGTTTGTAGAGAGATTTCTATGACTCACAGAAGTCTGGAGTTATTCAGGCTCTGTGTTCAAAATGGTGAGCATAAACAGTGGGTAAACAGGGAGTATGACTTACTTTGAATTATACAGTGAAACATTTATATTTCCCAGGCATAACTTAAGGAACAACCTGCAAGCAAGTACAGAAAGGTTTAGCAAGTCACAAGAAGCCACTGAAAATTAAGAGAAACATCCTGTAAAAATATATCAAGGTAAAGGTGGAAATGAACCAAAGGCCCAAACGGCTACTCCCCCCTGGACGGGATGCTAGTCCATTACAAGGTTACCCCCCAGCAGTATGTCGCCGGTACCCATTTATACACCTGAGTGAAGAGAGACAAAGTGGAGTAAAGTTCCTTGTCTAAGGAAACAATATGACAGGCTAGCCCTGAAACCTGGACTTCCAGATCCAGAGTTCTTAGGTGTCAACTGCTATGCTACACACACCGGCATAAAAAAATAAAAAACATGCTATAAAACCTTAAAAAGGAAAACAATTAATGACATTAAATAAAGAAAAGTCACAGTGAAATTGCATTACCCTGCTTGAGAGGGAAGACTTTTTTCCACCTCTTTTATCTGTTTTTCCAGTTCTAAAATCTTCCGTTGAAGTCTGTGGCTGTGAGCTTTCTGCTCTTCAGTTAATGTTCCTTTCACAACTCTACAAAATCATGAATTAATTTACATTATCACAGGAGACTAAGGAAACTGACAATCAACCTGTAGACTTTTAAAAAAGTACTTTGTCCCTCAGCCACTTAACAGCTTAAAAAGCTCGCTCTGCTCACTTAGAAACCTTTGAGGTCGACTTGTGGCGAGTCTTATAAATTGGAGCCATGATAAAATGAACTGGCAAGGAACTAAAACTTACTATAGTTTGTCACTAATAACAGAGGCACATTTTAATGGTAAATGGAACAAAAAATCCCCCACTATTGACTGGTAGCCAACTGTGGGCTGCATGTTGGCCCAAGGTCAGCAAACTGTGGTTGCTCTGTTGGCAGTTGCTGACTAATCATGAGATGTTTTTCTCAAAACTGTGATAAATCAGGATTTTTTTTTACCTCGCCCATTTTAAGTAAATAACTAAGAATCTAAGTAGGAATTTCGTTTCTGTTTTCCTTTTCTACAACAATTTACAACTCTTTGGGGTCCTGTTGCAGATATTTTACTGTAACTGGAGAGAGGAATCTCATTAATTTAGTATATTGGCATGTTTGTGAAATATGAGTGTTTGTGACTTAGGGTTTCACTCACCACAAAAACTGATCATAACACATGAAATTAAGCACGAAATAATCAGTACTAGATCCATAATTAAGTCCATACATAGTCCATACCGCTGAAGTGATGCTTGGAAATCTCTTAACTTTCTTCTCTGCTGGTTTATAACAGAGACACATGATTTTTGACTAGAATGAAAATCGTCCAGTTTCTGTTGGTATTCTTGAAACTTTGTTTGCTGGAATAGACAATTGAATATAGAAATAAGATTAATTCTTTGATAGTTTAACACAAAACAGTTCTCTTATGTGTGTTCATAAGTTGCACCATTCAACAAGATTTTGCACCTCATACTGCCTGTAACATGTTACATTTGCATGGCCCCAAAACTAGAAATGTGTGAATCACAGGACCTCGCAGTGTTGCCACTCCACAGGAGTTTTGGTGGCAAATCTTCCCCTACGACGATTTACAGCTGTTTGTTGATTCAGCATTCTTGTGTTTGCTGCTCTGTTCCATTTGCATGAGAAATTGTTTGAGATTCATCGATAGTAAAAATTGTTTCGCAGACAATGAATAAACAAGTCAGCTCTTCATGAATAAAACAGTCGCTTTCAGTCAAATGTTGCCTATAGAAACAAAAAATGTGCCATGACGTCAAACTACTGAATGATATCATGGCGGCCACCATTGGATATATACAAAAACAAGCGCTGGTTCCGGGGGAGGGGGGGAGGAAGCTCCTTCCCATACATTCTCTGAAATGAAATCAAAAAGATGTTCTTACAACTTGCAAAGTGATCATCACGAGTCTTGCCAGCAGATTTGTGTACTGATCATTGACATTATGTCATAAACCAAAGATTAACAGCTTTGAGAAGGATCAAAAGGCAGGATTGTTTCTCACTATTATATTTTAGTAATTTGCAACTTTATTGATTCTATGTCACTTCTCAGAAAAAGTGTGTGTTTTGCTTTTTCCTTAAAACAATTTTCTTCCGCAGAGCTTGGAATATGCAACATATAGCTGAAACAACTGCCAAAGAGTTTAATAAGATATCAAGTAGTGTTTTGCTGCAAACCTAAGAAAAGTTAAGGTCGCTTCAAGGTACAGAGCTTTCAGCAATAGATGTAATTAGTTTATTAGGGTCGTTTGAATTTTAACTTTCAATTCGAGGTGTTGGCTGATCATAACAAACGAGGTGAAATGCTATCACTGTTACGAAGTGTAAATTATCGGTTAATCGGGTATGTAAGCTCATATTTATAAAGCTCTCTTGAATAGACTTACTTCAGATAAATTTGACACTTTCTCCAGTAATTTTTATCAGCATGATAACTTCTATAATATACTCCTCGCCCAGCGAAATACCTAGGAACTTTATTGATAGTCCAGCATGCATTGTTGTCAGTTAAGAATTTGCATGGTTGCAGCAGACCACAGTGGCAGTCTGGTTAACTGCTTTTACACGTTCACTGACTAAGGGAATACGGACCGTGGGGGCACTCCGTTTAACTGCTTCTTTTTAACAATTTCATCATTCATTTCTTGGCTTCTAAAACAACCGCAAAAATGTAAATTGAGCCAACATCAGCAAAAAAGAGGATTTTTTTATCCCTTGCAGCTAAGGTAACTTTTAATATCATCACTTTCTTTTCCATGGCTTTGGTCTACAGGATCAAGATTAGGATATGACTTGGTTAACCCTTTAAGCCCTAAGAGTGATCAGCATCAAATTTCTCCTTGTAATATCAATGCTTTGTAAAACAGAGTGGTCATGAGAATTACAGACATGATCACACAAGATGAATGTGCTTGATATTTTATCAACTTCTCCCCACTACTTCTATTGGAAATGAATAGTGGCAAAAAATGAGAATTCAAATTTTGAATTAAAGGGTTAAAAATGGTTACATTGAGATTCAACTTTTAGCTTTTAGCTTTCCTGATCTGATGCGTTATTCAAGGCAATGAACCAAGTTGAAGGAACCTAACTTCTTCGGAAACGTATTTAAAATCTAAGAGCAAGACTGTTTCAGGTTCCATATTGGGATAATCCTAAACGCGAACAACCCTGTCCAGGCATGACCAATTGATTCAATGATTCATTAGAGATCGAGGACCATGAATAATTTACACAATTCCACTATCGTAATGTACAATGTCTTTAGATTAAAACTGCTCATTTTAGAAATAAAATTAGAACCTTGAACTTTTTCGTATCTTCTTCCAAGGCTTTCCATTCCTCCTCCCATTCTTGGAGACTTGAAATTTCAGCGATCGCCGCCATGATGTGAACTTTTTGAACGATCTTTGGGGGCAAGATTGACGGTAGACAAACAAACAAAATACCGGTATTCAAAGGAGGAGACCCTGGGGCGAGATCTCATTCCAGTCCCCCATCATTTGCTCTCGCTCGTCCCCCACAGCGAGCGCGAAGGGTGCCCAAGACGTGAAGAAAAAATGTCAAAACGGAGAGTTGTGTTAACTAGCTTCGCTACTACTAACTTGAAATACATATCTATCTAAGCAGAATATTTTCCCGAGCCGGGCTGAAAAGTTCCAGCCACGTTGTCTTGTCCATCATTGCAGTTTTTATTCCAGACAAGCACGACTAAGCATGGGATTCGATTCGACGGTCCATTTTGCTGGCCGGCCACAGCACAATTTTGGATGAGTCGTCCTCAACCAGGACGTTGCAACAGTGGCCCCTGTGATTCTCAAACGAGCCTCTCTGACTCTTTCAGATAGTTTTGGTGTTTGGGTTAACTTCCCATAAAGTTGTTTGTCTGTATCCATGGCCTATTGAACTTCATGCGCAACACCCCCACCCCACCTATCCATCTATAGATTTCTCGATGTTCTTTACCACAACCTAGACCGGTGTTGCCTTTGAAACGTAACGCACAATTAATTTCTGGTTATTACAAGAAGGTGTTAACGATACCATAGTTATTATAAATTGATAATCCCCTTCATAAATAAGATTCTTATTGACTTTCCAGCCCTTTCAATGTCCGTATGGGAAGTACTTAATAATGTTCAAGATCGTTTCAAGCACGTTCGTAATTATAAATGTAGGGTTTTCCAGTCCCCATCATTTGCTCTCGCTCGTCCCCCACAGCGAACGCGAAGGGTGCCCAAGACGTGAAGAAAAAATGTCAAAACGGAGAGTTGTGTTAACTAGCTTCGCTACTACTAACTTGAAATACATATCTATCTAAGCAGAATATTCTCCCGAGCCGGGCTGAAAAGTTCCGGCCACGTTGGATGAGACAGTTCTGAAATCTAGCATGCGTATGCTTCATCATGATGGTGTTAACTACTAGCAGTCATCACATTTAGGGGCCTCATTTCTATCTGCACTCGTTCTCATCTTCAATTCGGCTTAGCTTTTTTGTCAGGACAGATAACCTTGGTTTCTGTGTAAACCCGCTTATTCTTGGATATCAATTGCAGAGTTCATTGCAGTTACTCTCCTAGCTACGTACTTATTCATTTTCTAGTGTAATCTGCAATATTCCCTTCTTCTATTTCAGAAATCTGATTTGTCGATTTCAGTCATATATTTTTGTACTTTTAGGTAATTTACCTAAATACGTTACTTTTAAGACTTTTAGTTCGATTTATCGCTTTCAGTTGGAACCGTCCCGGAACCGATATATATCGAAACATTGAGCTGTGCTTCAATGCACCTGTTCATGTTACTGCTTTCAATTTTCGTCGGGTTCGTTTTTAAAGTCACCAGCCGTAAATTGGTCTGGCAGTGTCCTTGTAATTTCACCAATTGTTAAATTACTGACTCAACAAGTGCTTTTGTTGGACTCTTATCATCTTTGACGTATGTATATAGGTAACTTGAAGTTTCAGATGCGATATGCCTCTCAGCATTTATGACATACTAGATCTAAACATGCACTTTTTGAGATAGTCTGCGAGCACTGTGAGCTCTTCCAGGCACCGGGCTATTTTTGAGACTGCATATCTTGCACGTCAGTAGCCAACCACCTCGGAATTATTAAAATTTATTGACTTTTTCAAGACCCTCTTTCAATACATATGGTGCCCCACTGACTCCAGTTCAAAGATTCAAACCGGGATTTCACGTGACGATATTTATTAGTACTGGCTGTCTGTAATTGTGGCCATCTGGTCTGTATTCGTAAACAGATTCTCCAGCGCATCTAGTTGGATTGTGAAAAATTCTGGCGACCACGTGAGAGAGAGGATGGGCGTTTCGATTCGTTATGCGCGCAGGACACTCTATTACTGGTACTCAGCGTATTAACAAGATGTTATACCCAGGGTTATACCGCTGATTATAATTATTAATTATTTACCCTCAAAAAAACTCAAGAGCGACAAGGGAAACAGGAAAAGTGAAGAGTATTTTCACACTGATAGAAGACTTTGTGGTCCATTCTGGTATGTCTTTCTTCTTGTTTAATCCGCGGATTCCATCCCTGTCTGCGTTAGCTAGAATAAGATCAAGCCTGTATCCAAGAAATGGCTCTCTCCGAACTGTTGTGATCAAAACGCTCACGAGGCAGAACTCCTGGTCATGCAGACCATCTCGATCCAGATCACGATCTTGGTCACTCCGACTCGTCAGGCAGGTCTCCTCTAAAGCATCGGGAAAATCATCATCACTTTCAACTGCGTGGCGGGTTTTAAAATTCGTTTTTACTGGTACGGGTGTATTGTTTTGGTGCATTATTGTACTCGGTTTGGGAACAGGACATTTGCAGATAACTAGTGATCAAGTGTCTTCTGATCACGATCCGGCTTTGATGGCTGCCATATTCCAGTTGGACGATAAGGAGTTTACCCAGGATTTTACCGAGAAAGGAGGACCCCAAGCAATGAGAGAAGTGTCCGAGGAGGTGACGCACAAGTTAGCTGCTTTGTCTGTAGTATGGTCGAAATTGAAAAGTGAAAATGCCTTCTTGAAAAAATTTGGCAAGAATGTAAATATTACAGGTTATAAAGTGCAATATGGCTCACCGCCTGAGAAGAGCAATAACAGCAAAGATGAATTACTTACTAATGAAGCCCCAGAAGACAATTACAACAGCAATGTACTTAAATACAGTAGGGATGAATGGAATGTAACAGTATATATTGAGGGCTCAGAATCCTCTGGTTTAGTTACTGTGGGATTTCACAAAGTAAACAACAGTAGTACAATTTGGATTCCAGTTTCTCTCCTTGTTGAAACTATGCCAAGTTCAGGTGTGAAGGTCTGTGAAGTTTCCGCACCTCTCCCAAATGGTCTCACAAAGTTCTCACGCTTGTTTAGGGATGACTAGTGACTGTAGATGTGCTAGAAAATATGGAGAAGGTGGATGGTCAGATGCACCTAGAGACAAGTATGGCTGCAAATGCCTACATAGGTGGGGTGTACCATAAATAGTCGAATTAGTACCAGCATCTAATAAACTCCCCCTACCCTTCCAGTAGATCCTTTTTTTAGCTTGTATGTTTTGTTTTCCCAATTCAGACTATGTGATGTTCTATAGGGAATTTGCCTTTTGTCTTCTCATAAATTGTGCATACTTATGCATGCTGATGCACATACATAGGATGACATTTGAAAGAAACAGTTCTCTGTGGTACCATTATATGGTCTGAAATGGGGATACAAAACATACAAGCTCTTATTTATGACAAAACTATTAGATATGCATCCCCCTTTGAATACACAGTCCCTATCCCACCTCTCTGTACTGAATATATAGTACAGTGAAACCCCTATTAAGTGGACCCCCAATTAAGCGGACACCCTCTATTAGGCGGACACTAAGCCAGGTCCCGAAATTAACATCTATTATATTTCCCTTTATAGTGAACCCCTGTTCAGAGGACACCTCTATTAAGCGGACGCAGACACTAAAATAAATTGTATTTGGCTTATTTCTATTGTTAATAACCTCTATTAAGTGGACACCAGACTTAATTGACCATAGTAGTATTGGATTGCATCCTTGAAATGCGTACTGAAGTCGATTAATAAAGATAAATCAATACATTTAGCTGTCAAAAAACTGTAGATTAGACCGAAAGTCTTACACAAAGTACAGCACAGCTTCCTTAGCTTCCTTAACAACATGGAACTTTATCACAGTACAGAGTAACCAGGGCTTATTGCACTTGCAAACTTTTGCTAGTAAGATTTTTTCCACTTGCAAACTGTTGAGACCACTAGCAAATTCTTTCCCAGTAAAATCGATATCTCCAGACCACCAGGAAAATTCCTGACATTTTTTACTCCATATTTCTTCCACAAGTTCATTATGTCCTTCAAATACTTTGTAAATGAGATCGATGGTGAAATCCTTCTGCCATTGCAGAATTGTTTCAGATAAGCTGTGTTATCCCTGTTGAATCCTGACTTCAAACTCTCGTTCTTCGGTGGCACTCTTGTTATTGGTCAAGGGAGCCGAGGGCCTCTTAGAAAGAAGTTTTTTGACATATGTAATGAAAACAATAGCTCCAAAACCACAAGGAACAACAGCAAAACGCAAATACGCAGGTGTGGCACACGGCCTCAGTGCAATATCTCTGGCCAGTGGCTAACAAAAATCATGCTCTTCTCATCTTAGCATCCGCTGATTTATTTGCCTCAGATGTCGTCCTTGCATTCCTTCTTCCTTTCGAAAAGCTTTCTCCAATTGTTTAGGAGACACGAATGATTTTAACTTGCAAACGTCTGCTAGTGGATGTTTTCCTCACTCGCATTTTACGAGTTTGCGAGCGTTAATTTCGAGCCCTGGTAACCGTTGAAAGTTGATCGTTAATAAACTTTGTGCAGTTTTTACAAACCTCTGTTAAGCGGACACCCTCTATTAAGCAGACACTTGGGAAGGTCCAAAAAGGTGTCCGCTTAATAGAGGTTTCACTGTATTCTGTTTGTCTATTTCTCAGTGAATTTAGCATAATGACTCTGTCAGATGTTGTAAGATTTATTCTAGTTTTCCTGTAAAACTGTTAGGGCCAGTTACCAAAATCCTCTGTTAAGCCCCTCCCCCTAAAGACAATGTCATTTGTAGCCCAAAATTCTGAAGAATGAAAAAAGTCCTCCCTCCTCTCTTGATTAAATATGTGTTTGCTTCTATGTACTAATTCAAGCATTTATGGCCTTCAACATGAAAACTAGAGCATAAAATGCTTGTACCATCAATTTCTTTCTGATTATATACCTTGTTGTAACAGAAATGCTGTTGTGAAGTGGCTTGGTAATCACTGAACCCATCCTCAGCACTCCATTCTCTGACTGGTCTTGTTTTCATGAAAATAGAAGAGAATCTACAATGTTTCAAAAAAGTGATGGACACGTAAATTATTTGTACAAATCAGTACAATATATGAATGAATCCCCTGAAATAAAATGAAGGTTTTATATATGTTATTTGCTTTTTCTCAAAGTAAATACAAGTAGTTTGTAATCTGGTGTATGCATATGGATGTTTTTCCTCTTATATAAATAAGCTTGCAGAAATCTAATTTCACTGGTCTACACTGTGCATAAGCTGCAAGGGTCTGCAAGGAACATAGGGTTTGATGTCTTGCTTTTGAAGCATACTTTCACATGTAATGTTATATTCTGCTGTTCCGATCAAAGCGATGTTATCCCTTTCATTTGTTAATAGCAGGGTTTTCTAATTAAAAGGGGATTTGGATAAAGAAAAGACAGTTTTAATTTTTGCGCATGGACCCTCGTCCCGTTCTTTTCCTTCTTAAGCAAACTCCTTGCTTGTGTTAGGACAATATATTGAGCCCCAATGGGTCATGTCAAAGATAAGCCATATGAAAGCAGTTAGCCTGTTTAACAAGCATTTTTTATCAATGCGCGAAGGGTTTAGCGAAAGAACAAACTGTTTCTGCAACCTCGAGGACTGTTCCGTATCTGCTAAGTGGAATCAAAGACTGAATTCCTGAGTTATGTTCGCTTAAGTTTAAAATCATTTCTGTCTCTAGCCGAGACTACGGTGGACATGAAAAGCATCCCAAACTGCTACTGAACAGCTTCAAAAAGTCTGATCTAGATTTGTTCAAAAACTATCGGAGCTAAAGAAATCAGCCTTGTTTAGTGAAGTCACATATCTTTTTATACTTAGTTTGTCTTCAAAAATTATTAATCAGTTCATAAACTTCTTTTCTAGTTCAAGCTGTAATTTCCCCCGTCCCACCAAAAGAAACGTATCAAAACGGGCTGAGAACTTTGGTAGAGTTGCATTCCGGTTTTCATGTGAGAAAGCGGGCCCATCCTTTGCATGAATTTTTTGGGGAACATTTTCCCTTGCCTGAATTTTTTCTCCCCACCCCTACCATCACCCTTATAATGGCCCGTCCATAAAGAAAAGAAATCTCCCGGCCAACCCTGCGAACAGGCTCCAGCCGGAGAAGAAACTTAGAAGAGAAGTCCCTTTTAGTGTCTCCGTCCTTAAACTTAACTTGTCGTTATTTCTATGTAGTAGACAGCGACCGCGAAGATCCAAATCGAGTGACATGACATACGGAAAGCGTTTTCTGAAATGGATTGCAGTAAATGAGCTAGTAATACGTTATGGCTCTCTCTGATCGGAGCAAAATTTGCCAATTGTGACACCATCATCGCCGTCTTGTGCTTCCATCAGTTTGGGAAATTGGTTTGTTCATCAAGAAATTTATACAACGATTTATTCAAACTCTGAGAGCCACAAATAAAACTGTATCGCCACAATCGCGAATTTAAGTACCCGCGAAATTATGTACCCTGGATAAGGTATTTGGCAAATTGTGAACGTTTACCTGAAAAAATATTCTTTTGCAAAATACTTCATTTAGGGCTTTCTTGTATAAGCTGCTTTAGTAAACGAAAAAGGTGTATGTAGCTATTTGTAGAAACGTGATTCGACTAAAAATGAAACAATGCCAGTGACTGCTTTCAAACATTTTATTTTGAAAGTGACTTACATACAAAACAAACTCTGAAATATTCAAAACAAAGACCATCAATGCGTGAAAGTCTCTGAAATACGCGTAAAACTATTTACAATACCAGTGAACTACAACAATTTCATTGTGCCCTCCTCGTTACTCGCGCGCTCTACCTTAAGTGGGTGAACATTTGCGTGGCTTCCCCGAGGATGGGTTAAGCGAAGTCTCCTTCTTTAGTTCATTATCACTGTTTAACACTTCCATCTTGTTCAGAGAGGTTTTACTTCGTGAGTTTCTCGATCGCACCTCTGGGTAAGAAGGAGAGGAAAACTGCAACGTTTTCGAAGAACCCAACACCTCAAATTCTCTTGGCGCCTGTCTTAAGCTGCGAGCACTTCCAGAGTTCTTTGCAGAACGTGGACGTGTCTTCTGTGAAGGAGAGATGACTTTGTCATTTAGTGAACTCTTTAAAGATGAATTTCGAGGGTTACTCAAGCGCTCCTCCAACTTGACAATAGACGCATTACTCCCCATGCTGATTGATCTTCCGCTTTTAGGACGTTTTTCCAGATCTTCTTTTATCAGCAGACTGCTAGTGGGTAGGCTTTTTTGGCTATGGTGTCCATCAATCCTCCCTTTATCATTTGATTTGGCCTTTTCTGCTCGTTCATAACAGGAAGATTGTACCTTGACCATACCTTTCTGTTCACTCGGTGTTTGGTGTATTTTGTGGTCAGACTTAGACTTATCGAGTTCTTTCTTTACAACTGAAGGTGTAGGGGATATCGTTCCTGCAGATTTGGAGGAGCTGCGGCTCACTGACCGCTTTGACAAGGTGGCTGAGGAGCTTCTTTCGCTCATTTCTTGAGAGCCGCTCATTTTTCCAACTTTGTCATATTTCAACTCACCCCTTATATTCGTCGGTGTCAGTTCTCCTTTTTTGTCTGCACTTTGCACTGTGGATGAAAATGAACTTCGTTCGGCATTTGCAGCTGGCATCTGACCGTGAAACGATTTTCTGCTTTGTGTTAGTGACTTTGTTAAATCAGACACCCTTGGATCAGAATATGACCGCGCGCTTGAATGTGGATTGTTCTCACTCGCCTTTGATTTTTTAGCAGCAGACAAGGGCCTTTGACCTGATTTCCGATGGTTTAAGCTCATAGAGGTGTCTGTAGTGGAACGACTACTGCAAGGCCTACTGGTTGAGCATGTAGTCTGTGAAGAGGATGAACCATCTACTGAATCCCCGGCTGTCAAGTAGCTAATCTTTGCACTCGACCTAGAGGCTGTCGGGGTACGAGATGATTTTTTTCCATCGATGGACGTCTTACTACTCTTACGCTCAACCGCCAAATTAATCTTTTCTTTAGATTTCGTTGCACCTGGAGACGATCTGAAGCTCCCAGGACTCTTTTTTCCATCGGCGCAGGCAAAATGCACTGGAGTGTTAACGTCTGTCGAAGACGGACCATCTTGGATAGGCTTAGACACTCCTATGAGCTCCATAGAATCGATATGAGCATTCTCCTTTGGAAAAATGGTCAGAACATCACCTGCAGTGGTTGATGTACTGCCGGTCTCCTTGGCTTTCTCGTTCTCCTTTTATAACAGTCGGAGATGAAGGAGATTGAGTGATTTTAGAGCCGTTGGCCGCTATTTCCACTTCACCAATGTTAGAACCTTCTGTGGAGGTGTTGGATTCCTGTTGACAGCCGCTACCGTCATCTTCAATGGCAGGGTCTTTTGGAGTGCCCAAAAATGACGCACCTTGCTCAAAACCTGTAAGGGAAGATTTGTTTCACAAATAAGAACCAACCAAAACAATAACTGACCTGGAAAGTCATTCTTCCTCGTAAAAAGGTCATGGCAAATTTCTTCTAAAAGTTCAGAGCAAATGGTCCTTAACTAATTTGTAAATTTGAGAAAATCTCTCAATTAGCATTGTGTTGCATTCTTTCTTTTTGGTCCCATTCATGATAAAAGTAAATCGTGGGAGCCTTGCCTGTCAAATCCTGGTTTTGAACAGGGATAAATACTGATAAAAGTATGATAACCGTAGAAATGTGCACGTAGTTACCTGTCCCTGCAGTAGGTGAGCTTACGGTAGCAGACTGTGAGTTGAGAACTTTAGGACTCTTCTCTGCAGATGTCTCCTTTTGAACGAGGTTCCGCTGTGACTGGAGAATGCCAGCTACAAAATAGTCTAGCTCCTCATCCGAGGCGGAGGACTCCTGTTAAAAGAAATAAGCGCATTTTTTGTCAGTTCGTTTACAATAATCACAATCAGCGAATGTGCTGCAGTTGTAGGTACTATAACTTCTAGAGCTATTCGACTGGGCCGAGTTGTTCAAAGCTGGGTTAAGATAACCCAGGGTTAGTGCGAAATTTGAATTCAGCAATGAAAGCTTACAAACAAATTTCAGTTTTATTCTTTTTGTCTACAAGTTGATGATTGGATGCTCTTAAAAATGACAAAGAAAATTATACGAGAAAATGCTTTTGAACAAGAGAAATAGAAACCCGGGTTAAATTTAACCCAGGGTTAAGCACTAATCGGCCTTCGAACAACTGGGCCCTGATATTCTTCACTGGGGGAGCGTATCGCAAAAAGTGCCCCACTATTGATTGTGGCTGTAGAGGTGATCTAAAGTTGACAGTGGTTTAATTTATAATGCAAAGACACAAACAAAAAAGTGCCCCCAGCTAGCCACAAAAGGGATCTTTGTTGTTTGATCTTCACAATTCGTAACTGAAGCAACTAGAAAATGTTGCATTTGTTTCCTTGTTTATAGTTATAATAAAAGCAACTGTACAATATTCAATTACCAGAGATCTTGACTGAAAATTGTCCTCAACAACTTCTCTCTTGGGGGTGTCTTCGTCCTCTACAACCTTCTTAATCTCTTCGGTGACTATGGGCTGGTCGGTAGGGTCGGCCTTTGTTTCCTGTGCTGCGTGCTGCCTGATTTCACAGGTCTCAACGATCTCGGCTGGGTTGAACTGTGAAGAATCAGGACGTGACACAGGGCTCTTGAGAGACTGACAGCTCTTTCGTTTTACTGTGTTGGTTGCCTTGGGCATATCGTCCTTTGACAAATGACTTGATATGTGCCGTTTGATCATCTCGCTGTTGGCCTCAATCCGATTACCTTTAGAAGCTGGACTTGATCTCGGACGGTTTTTACGCTGACGTCCCATTTGCTTCGTCTCTGCACTGTTATTGTCGTTAGATGGGCCCGATTTGGGCCTCATGGTGCGCTGGGGACATTTTTGAGTTGCCGTCACGTTGTTCTTTATAATAGGCAGATTTTCCTTCATTGAAGAACTTGAACTGGGTCGTTCAGGCTGGCAGCTTTTAGTCTGCTGTTGCTTCTGCCCTTTTGTAGGACTTGATGTTGGTCTCTTTGAAGGCTCGCTCGTCATTGGTTTTGTTCCATCCTTGGTATTAGATGAACCCTTTTTCAAGGAGGGACTTGAGTGAGGTCTCTTTGAAGGCTGGCTGATTCGTGGACTTGCCTCATTTGCGGTGTTAACAACATTGTCTTTTGATGACTTGGACATTCCACTTGATTTCAGACTTTTCACAGACTGGCAACTTGCTGGTCTTGTCACAGTAGTAATTTTGGCCTTACTTCTGGTGTTAGGAGCATTGTTCTTTGATGTCTTGGATAATCCACCTGATTCCAGACTTTTTACAGACTGGCAACTTGCTGTTCGTGCCTCAGTAGGAGTTTTTAATGTTTTTCCCTGAGGTTGTTGAGAACATGACTGGGGCACGTTTGAGGGAAGATGGAGCTTCTGTGGTTTAGCCGTTGTTGCGCTGCTCGGTCGGTTGACCTTTGGTCGAGGGGATCTTGGGCTGGATGTTCCCTTCTTTGAAACCAGACTTGTTGTGAATTTACTTCGTGTAGGATTAGACGCACTTTGCCTCAGTGAGGTACTTGAGTTCAGGCCGTTAGAGTTCTCTGAAAAAAATAACATAAACATAATTTATACTAGCAAATTGCATTTAGTAATGAATAGTGCACAATATGTGAACTAAAATAAACTAAATTAAATTAATTTAAATGAATTATAATAGACAAGGAACTTTACACCACTTTGTCTCTCTTCACCCAAGGCAGGGTTTAAAGCCCGGTTGAGATAATCCAGGGTTAGTGCGAAATTTGAATTCAAATATGAAAGCTTAAAAAGTAAATTCAATTTAGTTATTTTTGTCAACAAATTGATGATTGGATCCTCTTAAAAATAACAGCGGAAAGTATCCGAGAAAATGCTTTCGAACAAAAGAAAAAGAAACCCGGGTTAAATTTAACCCTGGGTTAAGCGCTAATCGGCCTTCGAACAACTGGGCCCAGGTGTTTAAATGGGTCCTGGCGACATGCTACTGGGGGGGGGGGGGGGGGGTAACTCTGCGATGGACTAACATCCCCGCCAGGGGGGAGCAACATTTCTAGGCATGCTTCATGCTAAGGACAATGGGATAAGCCCCGGCCGTTTGTGCCTTTGGCTCGTGTTCGCCTTTACTTTTTTTCCCTTCCTTTAGGGTATAGAGTGTTTTGTCAAATTTTACATAAGAATATGAATTTCACTATCAGATTTTGACGGAGTTGCAGCTTGGTTCTGGATAGGGGATCCTGTAGTAGATTGTAACCCCACTACCACCCCTGAAGTTTATCTTAAGACTAATACCAACACAAGAAAGCTTTTGCTTCAGTAGGACATAGGGTTTCGCATATTTGTACCAAAGCTTGTTTTTAAATCAAGATAGCATCTGAGCTGAAACCTGGGTAAATAGGTTCACTCCTTGGTCCTTTTTTTCCTCATGTTAAAATACAAAATCAACCATGGGCTTGATTTAATCAGAAAGTGATTGACATCAGTTCTAAAGGGTTGCAGAATGGCAGAAAAGAGTTTAAAATATTACGAAAATTAACCGAAGATTTTTCACCGTAAAAAATCCTGTTAGCCAGAATTTGAAATTATAACTCAAAGAAAAATAATGCAAGGAAACTAATACAAATTAATTAACATGACGATTTATTTCGTACCGACATATATAAAAGTATTCTGATAAATTCTGTTAAGTTTCTCGTTTATCTAAAGAATTACAAAAAACTAAATAGTTGCTGGGAGTTAAATGACCAACTGTTTTTTTTTTTTAACTTACTAAGTTTAGCTTCATTGGCCTGTCTTCTTAACTCTGCTGCCTTAGTTGTTTTTGGCAAGGGTTTACACGCTTTCCATTTTTTCGCGGTTGTGCTGTTCAACCTGCTTGGATTTTTACCTGTAAAGCAAGAATACTTTATGCAGCTAATACTTACAGAAAACTTAGAGAACGCAAATCTCACTTTTTATCTTTTTTTGTGTTTATTGATCCGGCTTTACTTGGAAATTTTTTACTCGGCGTTTGAATCTTTGTTCAACTTGAACAACTTCAAAACCTGGTAAAAACAAATATATGTCTTGTCTTCTTTCGGGCGTGTTTTGATGCTTTTCTGATGTAAGAAAGCAAATTCACTCTTTCCTCTTGAAATGACCAACTTTCACACTGATTATTAAGCAATTTGATTATGTTAATTGTGAATGGAAAAATCCGAAGTCTTCATAGGAGGTCATGTAAGCTTACATGTACGACATACATAAGTTTGCATCAAGTGGAAGACGCCCAAAAAACCTCGAGCAGTTAAAAAAGAAAAGCTTTAAGTCTTTTTCCCTGGCCTTACCGGTGCAAGGAACTTGAACGGAAGCACAAGGACCCGCTTTAGATGCTCCACAACCCATCTTGGGTTGCAGAAAAATTAAACTTGACGAATAATCGACGAACGATTTGCAAACTTCTATCCGCAGTAAAATACGCGACTGGTCGCGATAAAGCGAGAGAAGAACTGAATAAACATTGTGTTACTAAGGCAACCAGTATGTTCTTTTTCTCTTAATACGTCATGTTTCCATAGCGCTTTTGAAATCGTAATAAAGTTCATTTTTGTCTTGTTATTATTTCTTGTTTCGGTGTTGGCATCGAAGCTGGTATGAGACGCCAGTTTAAGGTGGCTGAACACAGTATTGCGGGCGGTCAGCGGCAGCTCGCGTGACGGCAAGTGTTTTAACTTAGACAAACAAACATGGCGGCGAAAAAGCAATGGTACACAGAAGACGAAAACTCAAAATCTACTCATTAAAATTTTGTAATATTTGGCAGAATTTTTACTTTTACGGTGTTTTAAATAATGAGGACTTCAAAATGGAATTTGAACAGACGATTTTTGTGACACATTTAATAATTACAGTACAATTATATTATTGATTATCTAAAAACCCCTCTGTTAAAATTTGGTCAAATAAGTTTCAAATGGTAATGATTAATTATGGTAAGCTGTGTGCAATTTTATAGGAAAATCTAATGAGTGAATTTTCTGTAAACTGAGCAAAAGTGAAGTTTTAAGGTTGTATTCAATCGTTCATGTTGCCATGGAAACTACGAAAATGTCGAATTTTACCTGTGAATCAAAATCTTTCATTGATATATTTTCCACTTGCCAAGTTTCAGCTTGTGAGCTGCAACCCTTCTCTTGCCATAAGTTGGCAAATGACATATACTCAGAAACTGCCAAAACTGTGTTCAGCCACCTTAAACAAAAAAACAACTTGTTGTCGTACTAATAAAGTTAATTCAATCTTACCTTTTTAAGGTAGAATGTCCGTATGACATGACCTTGAAACTCCTACAAACTTCTTGCAGTGATATTTTATAGCCTGAATTTCATCCGATTACTTCTAGTCGTTATTACTCCCGTCTGAATCGACCGGCCGTTAATGCCGTTCAGTGACGTCACTACTCCTTGACCTTTGCTTTAATTCATGCAAAACATAAATCACTATTTTCAAGTGGCAAACCGAAAAATATCGTTCGGAAATGACTGCATGATACAGAATTGC
Organism: Porites divaricata; assembly: GCA_038088405.1. Classification (NCBI taxonomy): domain Eukaryota; kingdom Metazoa; phylum Cnidaria; class Anthozoa; order Scleractinia; family Poritidae; genus Porites; species Porites divaricata. Next base: position 21,142,953 of record JBBMOI010000001.1, on the reverse strand, counting down.
TTTTTTTTTTCGATCGTAATTCATGTTTCACGTTCAAACTATCAACTGCATGCAGTACAACTATGAACCGGTTGTAATGAATTCTATAATCAAACTCGGTCGCAATCACGAGATGAAATAAACACACACACGGAACACAATGATTTGCTTTAATTGAAAAGAAGCTATTTGGTCCTTTACGAAGAAAAAAAACAAGGAAACAAGAAAGAAAAGCTAAAAGAATCATTACACTTGACGGTGAAAATGACAAGAAGGTCAAATTATAGCATTGATCTCAGAAGACTTCGCGTAAACAAAATCACTGGCCGCCGAAACCACAAAGCGGCTCTAAGGAGGCTCTAAGTACTCGAAGTAACCGGATGAAATTAAGGCTATAATTAAAAAAAAACGATAGTCTACGTAGCCTGAATTTCATCCTATTACTTCGAGTCGTTATTACTCCCTCAGTAACGTAATATTGAGAGGAGAAAACGACTAGAAGCAGACGGATGAATTTCACTACTTTGTTTACGCCAGCTTCGCTAGAGGCGCCATGGCCATTTGTTAAAAAAACCCAGAGTCTTGTGAGAGATCTGTCAGAGAAACACTGGACCCTAATCATGACCGCTATCCTTGAAAGGGAGGTTTGTCAGCGACTGAAGAAAAAAATTCTCCGGGCGGTTTTTTCGTTAAGTTTACCTATAAAAATCACCATGAAGTGAAATCCGAAGCATTTGCTAAGTCATATGAAATAGTTGGTTAAAATATTTTGTTCTTCTTCTGTGTTCGTTTTTCCACACGGGCTTTACAGGCCCACTCCAACGGATCCACCTTCGTTTCTCCAAGTGGCTACTTGTAAGAAAAACCGGAATTTCTGAAAGCAGTCAGCTTGAGTTACTTCTCCTTAGCGAGATTGAGAAAATAAGAAAAAGAGTACAAAACAAATTCTGGTTGCTTCAAGTCTTAGCTTTGAATCTGATGTTGGACGCTGTAAAATGATAAGTCAAAATGAACGGGAAAAATGCTTTCCAACAAAAGAAACGGGGGCCTAGATTAAAATTAACTCCGGGTTAGCGATAGTCGGCCTTTGAACAACTGGGCCCAGAAAAGCCATACCCTTGTCGGTATTTTAGACGTTTTAGAATTGTGTATACGATTGTCCTCGTCGTTGTCGTAGTTTTAACCCGTTTTTATGTATCGTTTTGCTGTCATTTTATCTGTCTTAGGTTGCTGTTGCCATATCGCTTGTGGGAACTGTTTTACCCTAGCATTACCACTGTTGTGTCCCGACCCTTTTGTAGCACGAAAAGGAAATCTACAATGGACCTCATTGTTAAGTGCACATTGTGTCCGGTTTTTATTACCTTACATGCAGTGTATTGCTGGTTTTCAGTGTCACGCCATTCAAAATAGATGAAAATAAAAATCAAAACCATTCAATAGATAAAGTCCAGAATCTGGGAAATGAAAGGAGGTACATATGCAAAGACCTTCGCCAAGATTCAGGACAGAGGAATATTTCGTATGCGAGATATCCGAAGAAATGTTTTACCCAAATTTATAGAGATTTGTATGGAGACGCCATGCTGGTGCTCACCTGGATGAGCTCCAACATGGTGGACGGAAACCAACAGAAACATCTGTTACCGAGTTTTGCTACAAAAGCGTGAATTTATTCTTCGAGAAACTCATTAACATTAAAATAATACTTTTTCCAGTACATGAACTGCTTAGATGGCAAAATTTCCTGAAATAAGTCATTTTTTTAACCTACATGACAGCTCTCTTGGCCGTCATGTAAATGCCGCTTCACGCAAAAGCTTAGAAATTCAAGCGTACTCTATCACAAAACCAAGAACCCTTTCGAAGCGAAAATTTGTTTGACAATTAGTTTTCGGCTGCTCTAATGCATCGTGAAAGTAAAATCTCGGTAGGACGGATAGGTTTTTAGTTTGAATTTTAGTGACGTCATGTGAAAACTAGCAATACTGATCCAACCCACTGAATGGTATAAATCCCACGGTAAGAGTGTGTCCCAACAGCTTAGTCCATAATGAGTGCCACTGAGCATCCCCTCATAAACCTTTATAACTGGGGGTGTCTCGAGGGTGCAAAGACATTGCACTTTGTAGACTTTGCGGTTGGGCAAATTCTCAGTAAGGCTAAGGGTAGAGACCCGTCGGATAAGAAAACGCAAATTGCAACAAATGCAAATTAATTTGTGGGTTAAATTTGTGGGCCAGATGAATTTTGGGGCGCGATCCATTCAACCAAAATTTCCGGAAATTTTGGTCCAAAACTCAATGGATCGGTTCGGTCCAACCGGAAAAGTTTCGAAAAAACTGGTCCACCTTTTGAGGTGGTCCTCTTTTCCCGGTCGGACCGGTCTGAATTTTGGTTGAATGGATCGCGTCCTTGGTCTCAGTTTTTGATGACGTCCTAGACCGCGAACTGGAGAAAGCCTGGTAATGAGTCTCTCATATTAGTTCCCAGTCCCTTCACGGTGGAACGTTTTGGCGGCGTGAACGAGTTGATAACTCCGCGGTATTTTTGTATGAAGGGCTATTTTGCCCTTGAAAACGTGATCATTGCGAGATCAAAACACATAGTGATGTGATGTTATATAGAGATAAATCATGAATACCTCAACACTTGGACTTTCTAGGAAACCAAGCTTAACCCAAGAGAGAGAAAAGCTTGAACGCGACCAGGTATATTGGAAGCCTTGTAATTTTAATAATATTGGTTTTATGGGCTTCATGGGTATGATTTTGGTTTGAATTTGCTGCGAGCCTTTTTTTCTTTCGGCACTAGTTAAATTTTCCATTTTCTTAATGATGGATTTCGATTTGAAAGTATTTGTATTTTCATCGTGGTACAATCATAATAACGGATTGCGATTGTGGCAGAATTGAATCCAATTTGATTTCTTTCATAACAATTGAATAAACTGTGAAATACGAAAATAAATAAGAAATATCTTACTGACGTCATTAGGTTTAAAAAATAATATCCCGGACTTAACATAAAATTTGGAAAGAATCTGCGTGTCTGTATTAAAATTTTTGCTGTGTTAAGATTTTTATCACCGTCCGATTGCGATTGTTGTGTTTTGAAACGTAAGCTTAATAGTGAAAGACGGTTAGATCGCGTTGGTACATTTGTATTTCTAGCATGAGAAGTTTAGTTATATTGTTTCTGGGTATAAGCGTATTTCCGTAGAAAAATTGCTGCTAATTAGCGTACTAATTGTGGCAGAGACCATGCAAAGGACGGTTCTGTTGTCCGTCAACACTCTCAAATGTAAGAAAGTTACATGTGATGGTTCATTGCACATAATCTTACTTTTTATAAACGTCTGTAATGCACCTATCAATGTAATGCCGGCGGGGGGGAGGCAGGGCATAGGGTGGGGATTTGACTTTTTTCAAAAAATTTCAATCAAATTCCCTGCCCACGGGCAAAGCATTCCAGTCAAATGCAACCAAATTTCCCCACCCCAGGCTGCACATTGCTGTCAATCCCAAGGCTGGACCCAAGAGAGGCAGAATAAAAATATCTCCAAATAAAACTCTGCAATCTTTTTATTATATAAACGTTGCTGCATCATCAAAGATACATGTTCCTGTTACAGCTGCAATTATATGTTTTAACCATAATCCGTGTTACACTGCGTAGAATACATAAGTCTAAATATATAAGTATAAATATATAAATATATAAATATAAGTCTAAATATATCGTTCTTAGTAAAGGGTACAAAGAAAGTTACTTTTATAAGTTTACAGTGATTGTGGCGAATAAGCCATACACTAATCAACTGTAGTTGCAAAAATCGACTTGGTTTCTCTTTACTTCCTTTTACTTTGATACCACAGTATATTAAGAGGTTCAATTGATCAAAAACACGCTAAAACAAACGAAATTTGAAGACAAAACAGTGAAATCCACGCTTACTCTCGTTAATGGTCTCCATGATTTTCCAGATTTTCCAGACCGTGCGCGCATGCGTGAAGCGTGGAAGCGGGAACATATGTTCGGTCTCAGTCTTTTTCGTCCGAGTCGGCAGTCAAATATCCCCTCCCCCGGGGGAACAAGATCAGTTAAATGCCCTACCCCAGGGACAACAAAGACAATCAAATCCCCACTCCATGCCCTGCCCCCCCCGCCAGCTTAACATTGATAGGTGGATAATGAAATGTGAAAATGTTGAAAAAAAAATGAAAGGGTGAGCTATTTAAAAGCAGTAAAGATTTTTTTCTGGAACTGGCCAGATAAAAATATAATTGTGAATTGGGGAATGTGCATGGTTCCAAAATGTGATCAGTCAAGGTCACAGCTGTCGATACCTTCTCTTGTCACAGTGTCTGATTTATAAACTTATCATTATTTCTTGTCACAACGTCGTAAAGTGCTGTAAGAGTTTTAACCAATGTGAATTCGAACAAATCACCCTTGTGGTGTTTAGACATAATTTTTTTTATCAGTAATTATTACATTATTACAACTCTTGTCCCAATGTGGAAGGTGTGGATTTTGTTCTGAGGGGTAAAGTGTCAACTAATCTACATGTATCTTGCACTGTGCATCAACCTTAAGGGTGAAAGTTGTTTAAGTATTTACCAAATCAGCTAGATCATAATGGAAAACCAATTTTTGTTAATAAAAGAGAACATTCTGTGACAGCTTTCTACAGTATATATTTTTTAAATATAGTGTTTTGGGGTTTGTTGACTGCATAATTTTACCTTCTAGTAAACAACGATAAGCCAAATGTTGTTGCTTTTCTGGCAATCGTTGGTATTGCTGCTTCATTTGTATAAGTGTTGGGATGTAAAAACTGTCGCAAAATGGGATGCCATTGTGACTCCTGTCCCAAAATAGTGAATAGTTAACAATAATTGTTGCTATTCCACGAGTGCACATTGGATATGAGGTGGTAAATAGCCAACAAGGTGCGTAGTGCCAAGTTGGCTATAACTATCTCATATCCAACAAGTGCAAATGGAATAATTGTTTTATTAAATTTTTTTAAACTCCAAACATCTGGTTATTACAACTGAATTTTAGTAAATTTCATTTTAAATATAACAAAACGACCGGATATTAATGCATCTTGCGGTAAACCAAGGGAAAATCACATGACATGTGCGCTGTTTGCGAACTTAGTTGAATGAAAAATCTGAAAGGAAAGGATGCTGTGCTTAATTTGTTCTTGACAAGTACTCTTTTCGCTTTCCCTTGCTGTGACTGTGGAATTTGATGCTGGATAGGTCGACCTGATTGCTCTTCAATTTTGTTTTCTTCCTCCACTGAATTGGAGCTGCACAAAGATCCAGCTTCATTAATCAATTTGTTGTTGTTGTTCAATGGAGAGCCACTCGTTGTAGTATTCACTTGAGGCCCATTATAGAGAGGATATTACATGGTGGCGCGAAGATATGAATTTTATTTTCGAGTGGCAAAACAATATTTTACGAACGAGCGCAGCGAGTGAGTAAAATATTGTTTTTGCCACGAGAAAATAAAATTCATATCTTCAAGCCGCCGTGTAATGTTCTTTTTATTATATAGACAAAAAGACATCGATAAAGTAATAGAAGGAAATGACCGAAATTACGTCATCGATAAACTCACTAGTGAGATTATGGAAAATAAATCACTCGGGTCCCGGATGTAGCGTTTATGAATTTTACGAGTGGTATATTTCCCAGTAAAACACTCGTGTCTATATAATAAGGCCTGTTACGGACTTGCGAAAGTGTTAAGAGGTGTAAAAGCTCTTCAAAGACGCAAAAAATCTGCTAATGTTTTTTAAAACTTACTCCTGCATGGACTTGCAAGCCATTCTGAATTTTTAAGGTAAACTTTGTTGTTGTTGTTGTTGTTACATAATCAGCTTGACGTACGGAAGAATTAACATTATAATTTCTTTAAATTTGTTAGGAAAATTCGGAGTACCATTAAATAACTTCAAACCAAAGTTTGTGGCTTTTTCGTTGCTGCTGGTATGGCATTTTTGTGGGTAGAAACCTCGCGAAATCTTTTTTTCCCGCCGCTTTTGTCTGTTTTCCATATAAGGTCAAACTAAGGTATATGAGCTGATAACTGAGATTGGGTGAACCAATCACAGTGCTAGAAATGCATTATCCAAGGTTGAAAATTTAATAACTACGGATATTCCAAGTTACAGGAGCCAAGCAAAATGTGCACAAATTACTATCCACTGGTACAGTAAGTACTTAATATGGCATGAATAATGCAGTATAAAGTTAAGCAATTCTATTTACTTTTTAGGTAGAAGCAATTGCCAAAGCTGTCAACAATATTGAGTCTGCTGTCAAAGAGAAGCACATCAGAAATATCCTCAAATAAATATTTTAACAACTGCATTGCTTAGTGCAGGTGGGTGCCTGTGGTGTCGAGGGGCTTCCACTTTGGCACAGCCACCCCCTGGAAGGAGTTGCGCCCCCATGGCTGGCAAACCTGCACCCTCCAGCCATGAGCCCCCATGCCAATGGAACCAGGCACCTGTCACACTGATTTATCAGTGGAAAATAAAGTGGGTGGGGGGAGGGATGGTGGTAAAAGAATGATCCAAAGGCTAGATGAAGAGAGTGGCTGCCAGGAAAATGCTGTACTGAGCACATGGAGGTGATGCAAGCAAGGCTGACCATGCTTGAGCTAAACCAATGACTGCTGACCACACCTGTGCTCCTCATTGCTAACTGTGTTAAATAAATTTAACTTCATTTAACAACTGCATCCCTTAGTGGAGGTGGGTGTCTGGGATGCCAAGGGGCTTCCACGTTTGGCACAGCCAGCCCTAGACAGAGTTAAATCTTGATGGCTGGCAAATCTGCACCCTCCACCCGTGAGCCGCCACGCCAAGTTGACCTCTGAAGAGAGGGGGCTCATGGCTGGGAGAAGCCTGAGCCCCTATACTCCAATCCCAAAGGCACCCATGTACGCTGGGCATGAAGAAACATACAAAGGGTAAACAAGACCCAAGTACCAAATGTACGGCGCAAACACCCCATAAATGCTACAAATGCTGCGAATGTCCAATGCTCAACGTCCCATAAACACTACTAATGCTGTAAACGCCACAAGGGTCCAACCCCAGTGCCCCATAAACACTCTAGACACCTAAACAGCCGGCCTTGCAGATAAAAAGTTAGAAGTTTATATAGTTTTATGGGTGCCAATAACTAATAGCTTGAAGTGTTGTCTATTTACTCTTAAACCTTCCTTAATTTTGTTTATGTGCGATTATTGGAACATGGCACGAGAAAGGCGCATCAATTTTCTGGAACTCACTAGGACGTATGCCATTACCTTCACAAGTCATCATGTGCTGGAAAGCTATGCTGGTTATTCACAAGCTACTGAGGGAAGGCCATCCAAATGTAAGTATTGGTAATTTAACTAGTCTTGCAGCTATTTCAATAAACAGAGATAATGTGGAAGACATCACGGAAAAAATATGATTTAAAATGACTGAATTTTAGAGACCTTTAGATTTTATGATAAGGAGGACTATGAGAAATAGAGGATATTACATGGCCGCGCGGGGATACGAATTTTATCTTCGAGTGCTGAAAGCTAGTATCTCTGAGCGAAACAAATGAGTGAGAGATACTTTCAGCACTCGAAGATAAAATTCGTATCCCCAAGCAGCCATGTAATGGTCTGTTTATTTTATAGATACTGATGAAATTCCTACATAAAACACAACTTTGTTTTTTATTCATTTTCGAAACAGCAAAATAGTGCAATTAATGTGGCCACCTATCTCAAAATGCCTGTCACAAAATGTTATGAAACTTGGATATAAGGTTATAAAGGAGAAATAAAGACAATTGCATCATACTTATATTTTCTGTTCCAAAAAGTAAAATTAATGTTAGTAACCATGGCAACACCAATATCCTCACACGTGAAAGATAAAAAATAGTAACTTCACTGTGCGCGATGAAGATATGATTTTTTAGTAAAAGGAAAAATCCTGGTATTTCATCAGTATCTATATAATGATGAGATATTCCCAATACTTAGTAGTGGGCCTGTGTGAACCAACGTCATTTTGGCAGAAAAATGTGATAGCTATTGTCATTCTACCACGAGTTTTAGCGAGAATGTCGTAGTGAAGAAATCAAGGTAGCAGATGTGAGGAATTTTATCATTTAGCAATTTGGAGAGGGCTTTACCTCGTTCAACATCAAGGGGTTGGGAGAGAACGGGAGGAAACCCTTCTCTCTTCCTCTTTCTTTCCCCCTTCTTTTCCCCTCTACTTCGTCATACTGATCATGAGATCCGAAAAGCAATTTTGTTTTTGCAATGGCCTTAAGACATGCGTAAATTTATAACATCAATCGAAAGAGCCGATCCTTACCTTTACAGCTATTAGTCTTGTTTCACAAGGGAAGTGATAAAAAATAGTATCAATGGGATGCGGGATTTTTGTGAGAAAGGTGCTGGAATTAATGCGGAATCAGAACCCCCTTCCAGACCCTCTATCTTTATCATCGGTATAGTATTATTATAATTGGCATTTCCCAATAATAATATTAATATCCCCCTTTTTTCTATCTAAACAGGCTCTGAAGGAGTCTCTTAAATACAAGCAGATGCTGAAGGATATGAAAGAATTCTGGGTAATTCAGATTAATATAAGTCAGAATGAACAAATAAATGAGTCGAAACAGATACATTAGTACAGAGTGAAAACTTGTGCTGCTCTTCACATTTAAAGTTTACCAGGTTTTACACTGCGACCAGGAAAACCGTGAACACTTGAAATATCACAGGAATGTTTATTGGAGAACTGACAATTTGAATAAAATAGACGACTGTTTAACTGTGACAACAGACGGATTGAAACGCTCCGAATTACTGATTACGAGTCTTCATAGCCAATAACATCACGGCTTAACTGACAGACGACCAATAACATCGTGACGTAATTGAGCAATCAGATCAATAACGAGAGTATGATACTGTAATATACCCCAGGTCTCTGCTTGAGTGCATATGTTGCAGGTCAAAATTAAATGCAGATTAAAATTTTTTAACCTAGGTTCAATTTCCTTCAAAGTTTTGAAAGGTTCAAGTATGAAGCAGAACTAGAATTTTTGAGAGCTCCTTCATCCAAATTTCCTCTGTGTTGTGGTGTGGATATATATTTCTGGAGTAACTACTATACAGAATTTGCCTGCCTTTACATTATGGCTGTTACTGTTCAACATGCACAGCCAGATGAAATAGTATTAAAACTTGTTTATGTTACAGTAGTAATTTTTAACAGAGCTAATTTATGCAAACTTCATTAACTCACTGAGACAATAAAGTACATTTTCTGACTATCATAGAAACATTCCACAAAGGGTGGCTATGGTTGGTTAATTCACTCCTATCTGGCTGTGATTGTAGCCAAGTTGGAATTCCATCATAAGGTAGGGAAATCAATGAATACAGTAGAAGCTCTCCTAAGAGACACTCTTGTATAGGGACAGCTCTACTTATGGCCACCTTCCCAAAACCCTGTTTTCCTCAACTTCCATACAAACTCTGTATTTTTACATTCCAGTAAGTAGTCAGTTCTAGTTATGGACACTTCTTTCACGTCCCCAGGGTGTCCGCTCATGAGAGCTTCCACTGTACAAATTTTCTCTTAAATGTATAATACCATTCCTGGCCTGTTTAATTACTCTTTCACTATTTTACAATTTTTTATTGCAAGTTGCTCCTGTGCATGTATTACAGATCTGTTTTATAATGGCAATTAATACAGGAAATTACTGGAATGTGGGTTAACTACCAAGAGTTTTAAAACTCACCAGTAGCTGATGAATGGTCTCTGTTGATCATGCCATAATAATAAGAAAACAATTGTTGTGAAATATTCAATAATTTTTAAAAAAATATTTTTTATCTACAGAATCAAAATTTTATGACTTTGCTGCATGTTATATTACACTTGAATTGGAATCTGGAACACAATATTATTTATTAATCCATGATTACTATTTCAATAGTTAAATATAATTCTAATTTTTTCCGTCCAATCCCATGATTTTCTAGAATGAGTCAATTCCAGGCACTCTTCGTAATAGTGATGGAGGATCAATCATGTATTCTGGAACAGATGTCAACGATTAGTGAGTACCTAAGACATATAGATGAAGTATAATTTAATCTATAATAATTTTGTAGTGAGAAATAAAGTTGTCAGTGCTCTTATCTGTTGATATAAGTTTTATAAAAAGTGTAGTGGTTTCTTTAGCAAGATATATTGACAAGTTAAAAGGTATCTTTCGACACACACAGCTGTCTGATAACATTTTTTGATATAATCCTATCCACAGTTTTGAGTTGTCAGTAGATATATTTGATTACCTGGACACATTGGTGGATCTCGAGAAACGAGGTAAATGAAGGATTATATTCATTGAATCACTGCCTTTTTTTTTTTTGCTGATCAGACTAAGCTGTTATAGTTCAACTGACTTACAAACTGAGCATCTGACATTTTATGGAACTGTTTGGATTGTTACATGTAGCTCTTATCACTTAAGTCAAGTTTTAATCTGTCTACAACGGCCCGTACTGTTCTCCTCAAACTGTTTTGCTCTGAGCACAACATATCCCAAACCATTATGTCTTCTGTCTAGTCCTATTCTGTGGTGTTGCTGGCAGGGCTGAGGTTTCAGCTCAGCTAAAGGTATGGAAAAACAGGTAACAAAAAACCTGCAACTTTTTGTCTTGCAACATTGCTGCATTAAACCAGTTGAATAGCAATGGATGTTGCAGTGCACGTGTTCTCCCTAAATTTTAGCTCAGCAGGTAAGGGACCATTTTTGACCAGTAAGGCCAAGAATATGTACCAGAGGTACACCCTCCTGGCAGGGGGGAGCTTTGCATTCATGAAGGCTTTTATTTTCAAGCATCTTGTCAATCAATTGACCAAAAAGTATTTTAAACACCTCAAAACAAAGAATTTTATGAATGAAGGCTGCCTTTGCTGCTTGGGTCAATTTAGTAACGCTTGATCGTCGCAGAAGTTGCGAACTTTTCCTGCTGGTCGAGAAAGTCTAGAATTGTGACAGAAGCCCACAAAAAAATTTGTTAGCCTGCAGTGCTTTGAAAATAAAGTAATCAGAGAGATCGAATAGGTGTGTATACTTTTTGTTTCCCGTATTTACTTCCATTTCCTTTGATCTGCACAACTTGCAATTTTTTTGAAACAACTATTTGATTTTAGTAACACTTCAAGTGGTAAATTTTACTGGTTACTGCCTGGTAAGGAAAAAACTGTGTTGTGTGTTTTACCACCTAATAAAAAAATAAGTTGTCATGCAACAAATCAGGTTGTGAACAGGCTTGTATGTGGTTGGTAAAATGAGCAACATTACTTTTCGACTCAATTTGCGGTAATGTTGCAAAACAAGTTGTTTTTGTTGCCCATTGTACCAAATTAAAGCTTAAGGGGGGAATGCTTTCTCTTTTAATTAGGAGGAAATAACTTTAACACAGCCAATTTACCCAGCTAATAAAACTTTGAAGTTCTTGGAACTAAAAATATTCCACTCTTTTACATTACATTTTTAATTTAACTAATTTTTGACCTCTCTCCTCCACAGAGGCACACATGTGGTTTAGTTAAGTTACGTTAAAATTATTGCTTCAAATCTTTGATTGTAGTATTTAGCACACTTGATCCATTCCGTGCAAGTTCTCAGCTCCAAGCAGTGCAGTGTAGGATTTGTCCATTTCCAGTCATCGTCCAGGTAGTTATTATAATTACTGCTTAACTCTTTCATTAATTCAACCATACAAAAAAACAAATTGCATGTGCAGCACACTTTTTTTTCTAATTAGCAAAAAAACAAATTTGCACGTGCAGCGTGCTTTTTGTCTTTCTTTGCCGTTGTTTTGCACAACTACAACGCTATTTTGTAGGACTTAAAACATCAAACTTCCTAGTTACACAATGGAGGAATTGTCGTATGTGCTTACCCAATATTTTGTCTCCTGTGTTCATGTGCGCTTTTATTTTTCACGTGCGAGAGCTTCTCTATTATTTGTGACAACCCCCCTCTGCAACTGTTTGATTTTCATTTCAAATTTGCAGGAATGTGGTGGCTTATATGATATTGTTGTGGATATAATGTATAAACTGCATGCAAGTAAGTTGAGCTGTCGCAATTTTTATGTCACTGGACTATTGCAAATAGATTTAGTCAGTTACATTTTAGCTAGTTAATTCTGTTTTAGTAACTGGGTCAGCAATTAGCATTTGATAGTTTCATACCTTTGCGGCATTATATTTGGCTGATCCATTTAACCCTTTGTTAATTAAGTTATGTGTGAGTCCTTCTTCACTCACATTTACCGCATACAGTTGAACCTCTTGTAAGCGAACCTTCCGAAAATTGAACTGTAGGTTGGAGGTCTTGCAAGAATTAATAAGTCTGGACACTTCTACTTTTTGGAGAGAATGTATTGCAAGCGTCTTGCTGTTTTTTATGTTACCGTTTTTGTTAGGGCCTCTTTACATGGAGGTGGGGGACCCCAGGAAGGTGAGGTAACCCGCTTAGGTGGGGTAACCTGCCTGTTCATATAATCTCCATTTTAATTTGATCACATTCACATGATAGTTGGGGTGACCCACCACACGTTACCTCACCTATATATCTGGGGTCCCCCACCTCCATGTAAACAGGCCCTAAATTCCTAAAAGTTCTTTCAATACTCTGAGTAGCATTAATTTATCAGGTGGTTGCTTAGAAGAGGTTAAAAGCAATGCAAAATTTAAAAACTATACTCCTAAAAAATGGTTGCAGTCGTTTATGTTATTTAGGGGGTGTTTACATGAGAAAACTCGCACCGGCGCGAGTTTCATACCGACATGACTTTTTGATTTTGTGTCGTGTTTACATGATGACTGGGTCATTTCACATCTCGTTATTTGAAGGTACACTTTATGTTGATAAAATGCATGTGTGATTCAAAATCGCAAACATTACGCATGCGCTACCCATTCCAGTCTACCGGCAGATCAATTTCACACCGAAACGGGTGGTCGTTTCACGTTTACATGATACCGTTGCGAGATTTCGCGCCGGAGTGAAATTCTTGCCCTGGTACAAGAACCGGGGTGAACTCACGCTGGGGTGACTCTCGCCAGCATGAGATTTGTGGTGGTATCATGTAAACAAATATAGAGCCACAAGAGGGAACCGGAGTGAACTCGCTCCGGGGTGAAAGTCGCCCCGTGTCACGTAAACACCCCCTAAGAAGAACAGCACTAGCTCCCCCAAAGCCTGTCCACATAATTATCAGTGAATAACTGATAGTTAGGACCTCTTTTAAACAGGCACTTCTCATAAATAACATAAACGTTACTCTGTTCAAAAGAGGTCCCAACTATCAGTTATTTACTGATAATTATGTTTTGGGGGAGCTGTTCCTCTCAAGTATCGATGAATGCTTGTATATTTAACTTGATTGTTGAAAAATGTTTTCTTCATCTGTTTAAGGCTTGCCTGCGGACACGTTAGTTGGACACCGAGACAGGTTTTATGCCCATTTTGCAGAGTAAGCAGTTTTTGGTACTTTTTTTAGTTAAAATTAAACAGTTGTCTTTTTCAGTTCCTTAGATTTTGAATTTTTTTCCATTTTCCTATTTCAGGCTAAAGAAGTTCTTCTTTGATGCTGGAAACATGGCATATGTGAAAGCTTTGGTTCCTGTTCCTGTTCTCCCCCAGGTATACTGCCAATGTTACCAAGAAATACATGTATTATCTTTGTTAGCTTGTGTGCATTTTATACGTGTATATGTAGGGTTCTCCAGAAGCGCTAGCTAACCACGTGCACTGGCAAAAATCACCATCTAGATTATCAGAAAAAAAGTCCCAACAAGTTTGTCTAATTAACAATCAAAATGATTTTGTCAAGAAAATGTGGTGAATAAAAGGTCATGTCCTCGTGGCTAAAATTCCTTCCTTGATCCCTCAAAATGCACTAAATTGCAATGTTGAATTCAAGGCACCCATCACTTTAAAATTTCTTGTGGGGGATTCCCCAATGAAAGGGAGGCAACCTCATTATAGTGGCTATGCCATGTGAAAGCTGCGCTCTGTGTCTTTCAATCTTTCTAATATAAAGTTTTACTTCCTACTTAATTTTTTCTTCTTCTATGTTAAATTTTGTGGAGGACCTTGTATGTGGGTATATCAAAAAAGAAATGAATCAATCCTAATTTTGAATTGCTTTATGTCAGAATCCCCCATCTTTTACACTGTCTGATCCCAAACCAGTACTGGCAAGAACTAAAAGTTTTGAAGGACCTCCGCCCAAATCGGTGCCGACTGATGACTTTAAACGTCAAAGCCTTATGGAGCCACTAACTATTCCCATGGCAACAGAACCATTAGTACAATCAACTCCCCAGGTATGTGTAATCCTAAGTAAATAGGGAGCTTAACCAACACCAACGGCAATGGCTACAAAAATGTCACTTAAAAAGTGAAAATGCGCTGCTTCAAACTTCATCGTGCTTATTCCATCTTGTTCAATTCGTCGAATGCTGGGAATTTTTTCTGGAGTTGAATACTAAAAGTGTAACGAAGTTCAGGAAAAGAAAAATGAAGTCACTGTTTTGTGTTCATGTCCTCCACAATATGTGAAATTAGGCATCTTCACGCTGTAGTTATGCGGTGACATCAAAGAAATGTACAAAAAAGCTTGTTGCACGTGCAGAGTTTTTGTTTTTCCAATCCAAACCTAATGTTTTTTGGTTGTTCTCCTTGACATCTTCTCATTTTTGCTTAGCTTCCTAATAAATGGGAGCAAAGGAGTGGTTAAATTTTACAACTATTTGATTAAATCTCAGACATCTTGAGCTAAATGTCTGGTGCTTTGGCAGTGAATTAAGTTGATTTTTATCGACCAGGGCTCAAAAATTAAAAGGTCCCATCTTAAGTAGCCCTCCAGGACAAGTAGATTTTCTTGCAGGGCAAGTAACTTTTAAAGATCACTTGCACAAAGGGCAAGGGTCGAGCTAGTCATGCTGTAACAAGCGTGACGAGCTTGAAGTGGCCCACCACAACAAGCAAAATGTGAGAGTTGCTTGGCCAAAGGACAAGCTGCTTAGAATTCAAGTTTGTTTGTGAGCCCTGTCAACCATATGCATGCAGGTCTACCACAGGTGTATACTGATGTTAAATTGTTATTCTTTTTTTGTATGTTAAATAAGAGTCCAGAGGCTGATATTCTAGGATTAACTGGAACAGATGGACCCCAGCCAGATAACAGGTTTGTTTTTCAGTGTATACAGTTGATTGATTTCTTTAAGGACTGCATCAACACTGTTTTATGTTTATGGTGTAATTTTCATGTAATTTACATGTTTCAGTTTGGAAGTGTCTGGCTGAAGGAGAACAGCACTTCTTTTATTCAGAGTCTGACAGTTATATACATTTCTTGACCAAAGAAGTTGTTCTATTTTATACTTAAAATATTATGTGTAATTTCAGACAAACTTTTGAACCACCTGACCCATGGTGTACTTTTGTTTTAGAGACTTCATAATATATCAGCTACGCCAGGAAATAGCACAATTGAAGCTGGCTCTTGAACGGCAGCAACAAGAAGTAAGTTCCTTTCAGAGTAACAGGATTACAGTGTACAAGCAATTGAAACAGAAAAACTCCAAAAAAATTAGGACTTTTTTATGGACATTGATTTTATCTAATGGTTTATAACCATAAGCTAGTACAGATGAATATTTAAACAGGATGAAAGAATCTTTTATTCTGTTTTAAGCCTACCTCAGATTATTAGTATAGTATTTTACTGAGATAATGTAATCTTGAACTTGATTAAAGTTAAAGTTAAAGTACTGGTATGATGGTCTTTTCCCTTGACTTGGCCTTTGACAGAACAGTAAAGTTTAAATAGAAGCAAAGCTGAATGCCAATGTGCTTGATAAATGCAAAAAAAAAATGTTTTGAAATGTTTGATTTTTTTTGTTAAGAGAGAGCGCATGCCCCCGATCCCACCCTGTACAATGCACTGTACACAGTTGGGCCCTCGGCATATGCAGCCAGCTTCAATTCCACTCTTAGGCCCGGTTCAAACGTCAACTTTAAATGTGCCGAACCTAATTATTAGGTTTGGCACATGTAAAGTTCGACGTTTGAATCAGTTAGGAATGGTACTTTTGTATTTGGGTTGACTCTGCCGTTCTATTCGGCAAAAGATCGACTTCGATTCAAACGTCGAACTTCACATGTGCCGAACCTAATGCATAAATTATGGTAACGTATTTTTTAATATAACCATGCTTCTGATTGGCTATTTAGTGGGTTTTCGCTCATTTTCTGACAGAACTCACAGAAACG
Organism: Porites divaricata; assembly: GCA_038088405.1. NCBI lineage: Eukaryota > Metazoa > Cnidaria > Anthozoa > Scleractinia > Poritidae > Porites > Porites divaricata. The sequence continues at coordinate 21,126,568 of JBBMOI010000001.1, read as the reverse complement.
TAACGACGGTTATGGTCTAGTTACCAGCATTTTTAGACTGAAACTGGACAGCTCAAAATGGTCTTCTAAAAAGTTGCTTTTCTTTATGTCAATAAAGAAATCGTAATGTAATTTAAAATTTATTGCGTTACTTTATTTTGTCCAAATATCACGATCACGATCTACTCCACGGTCTCCTCGCCATAACAGAGCACAAATCACACTAAAATCAAAACAAGAATTTCCAGGCTTGGTAAATTTTACTTTTTTCAGTTTATTTCCCTATTTTAAGCAGTAAGAATGATATTTCTTCTTGCCACGAATTAGGTTCGGCATATGTAAAGTTCGACCGTCTGAATCAACAGTCGAACTTAATAGTTTGGGTCGACCTAAATAGGTATTAGGTTCAGCACATGTAAACTTTGACTTATGAACCGGGCCTTAGTCTTGTGGGCTTCATGAGGTTTTGCTGCAGTACACGTATTTTTTAGTTAAAATATTGCAATATTATTATTCTTTTCAATCATCTGATTGTGATAATTAGTATACCATTCAACTTCATTGTTCCACACTTCTTTTTCTTGAATTTGTTTAGTAATTGCAGTTTGCTTGTTTATCCTATTTACTTGTTTTTTTTTTTCCTAGTATTAAGAATGGTTAAAATTAATGACATACATGTTATTTCTTCTGCTTTGTGTGTCCTTAGGCAAAAGCCATTGAAGATTCTCTCCGTTCGCAGCTCGCCAGGGTAAGTTACAACCATTTTATCCCTAGCTATATAATAGGATGATCAACTTCTAACTTCTCCCTGTAGTACCACTGCTAAAACAATCATGAAGGTTGTGAGAATAAGGAAAATGATCAACAAATGTAAAAGATCTTGATTGTTAAACATTCTCCTCAGTAAGAAAATACTAATTGGAAGTGTATGGAGAAATGCGTGGAGAATATCCATACCGATATTTGGGATAAATACATACAATGTATGTGGGAACTGCATTTTTGTATGCTTTTAGAAAGAGTAACTTCAGTTGATAAATGTTTCCACAGTTTGTTTTGAATTCTTGTTTTTCTTGTGTTTTTAAGCTTACAGATGAATTGAATGAGTATAAAACAATTGCAGAAAAGACCTGTGAGGTAAATAAATGCATTGTTTTGTTGTCTTATATTTACTGTGAGCTTTCCAAATGATCTCCATTTTTAAGGATTGAAAAAAAAAAAAATGACAAAAATAGCTCTGATAAGGTGGAAAAATAAAACGCTACCTGGTTAGCTCTGTTAGGAGAGTGCCGGTCTGCTGAGCAGGAGGTTGCGGGTTCAAACCCTGGCCAGAACAACACTCAGGGTCATTAAATAACTGAGAAGAAAGTGCTGCCTTTGTAATGACATCTGCAAATGGTTAGATTTTTTAGTCTTCTCGGATAAGGATTTCACATTTCACATTTCACAACACTTTCACTGATCTGTTCTTGTGGGACGTAAAAGAATCCACACCACTGTTCAAAAAAAATATGGGGAAGTAGACCCAGGTGGTGTGGCCAACCTTTTCGGGTTGTAGGATTGGGTAGGGATGGCACCTCCCATGGGACCTATTAGTCCTGTTCGTGCCCATTCCTTCTGGGCAGGCCTGTGTCCAGAAAAGCTGGTAAAATAAAATGTCATCACACTGGCTACAGCAGTGCTGCAAGTCACCCTGACAAGGGTTTTCCTCAACCACACCATAAGCTTCTTAGAGGAGGCTGGAGAGATTTGCTTGTCCATGTGCGTCAAAGGGCAAAAGAAAATTCGAACCATACAGAAACTGTTGTAGATGTCTATGCCAGTCTTGTTTTAAATTAGAAAAAAAAACTGATTACTTAACAAAATACAATGTAATATTATTTAATATTATTAAATTATTATTATTTCCATACTTTTTAGGAAAATGTACTTCTGAGAAAGGATCTGGAGAGTAAAGATGATGACAAGAAAGGTAAAATGTTGATTTGATTATTTTTACTTATTTGAACTTTTTCGAAAAGAATGGTGGGAAATCTATCTGCAACTAGTACTCAGTTTAGGGTTGTAGGTAAGATTTCTAGTTGGTGGGTATATGCAATAATTATTATTAGTAGTGCTACTGAAGTGAATAACATGAATGCCCTTTTTGAATTCAAAAAGGTTTTTCAAACATAAGGAATCGCTTTTAAAAAATAAAAATGTATAATAGCTGTCAAAAAATGTTTCAGATCGGAGCTCAAAGAGTGCTTCTGAAGTGTATCCATTTCGCCTTTTTTGAGCCTGTGAAGTTCTCAGGGGTTAACAACACTTGTGAAGTCACATGGTTACAGTTTTGTTTTACAGATTTGTTTTTAAATATCTAAAAGCCCCTAATAATTAGCTCCATGGTAGGAGGCGCACTCAGCGTGCAACGAAAGTAGTGTCCGATAGCCCGGGGCTAGTGGATTTTGCTATCGGGCTAGTGAATTCTGTTTTTAACTTGCCCGATGCATGGGCAGGTGATGTTTTTTTTTGAGGAATTCGAATAACAAGAACTGTGAAATCAATTCTGCTAGTCAAAACGTTTTTAGGGCTAGTTGAAATGATATATGGAAATGATTTTCTTTGCACCCTGGCACATTTCTTGTCAAGGACTTGCCCTCAAAGTGCCAGATTTGAATCTCTTTTATACTGACAATAATATTATTGAATTTTGTGTTTCTTAATTCCCTTAATCAAACACTACAGTTCGTGTAAATTCCAACCCCTTAATTTGTCTAATTTTTAAGGAAGGGTGGAGTAATAATCGAAAAGATAAAGCATCAGTTTATTGACTGAAAATGTCTTTTACTCCATTTTTGACAGCTCGTATTCACTGAGATTTCTTTACATCTTTCTGTAACTTCAGATCAAAAGGGGACATCAGAAGAAAAGTTTAACAAACTGAAGGGAATGTATGGAAAACTCAGAGAAGAACACATTCAGCTGTTAAGAACTGTAGGTTGAATACTCTTTACACTCTCTTTTTGTTATTTTAAGGAACATTTCTTTACAGAGAGAACTTTTATTGGCAATATGTACTCTGTCTTGAAAATATTCGTGAGTTTCCTTTTATGTAAAATTCAAACCTTCCTTTTTTCTCCACGTTACCTACCAAAATTTGGAATAATGACCTCCTTGTTTGAACCTTTACTGTTGATAACATTTGTTATTTAATAGAATTGTTAGTATTAATCTATCGTGTTCCTTTTTCTAGAATGCTGAAGTGAAGCAAAAACTAAGTGGCTGTGAACGGGAAAAAGAGGTAACTGGTGTTAATAAATGAATGGTTAATTGGTAATCAGGGACCAAAAAATCAAACACACAAAAGCGAATGAGAGAAATGCTCAGGTGTACAATGTACACCAAATAAGATTGGTGTTATTTCTCTCTGTTGTTGATTATGGTTATAATTCCAAGACGAAAGAAAAATAAGAAATAAACTGATCCTGTGGAGTTTTTTTCTCCTCCTGTCTGTCCCCCCGCCTTCCAAGAAGGAGTTAAACCACAACAGATGTCTTTACTCTGGATCTCTGGTGTTGTCATCCTTGCAGGCGTTACTTGCCTAAGATTTTTGCTTTTTGGCGAAGCTTATTCGAATATGAAGTTGACCCAAATACAAATCTGCCATTCCTAATTGCCAGGTGATCTGTGACGTCATTGCGGGGGCCTGGGGAAAGAAATTTTAATGCCGTATCCCATAGACCAACGCGCGCACCAATTCAATTCAATTCAATCTGTTCCCGTCAGCTTTGGTTTATGGGATACGGCATTAAAATTTCTTTCCCCAGGCCCCCGCAGTGACGTCACAGATCACCTGGGTGACGATCCTAGCGTCAAATTTCTCTTGCACCTAATACTCCAAATACTGGTTATAGGGTGGTTGAATGTAAGCTTTGACATTTACCCTTAGGAGGAAATTCCTGCTCGTGAAAGTTCTTTTCAATTGTTGTGTATACTTGGGACTTTTTACACGTAAAACCCTAAAGCTAAGTTCTATCTTTGGTGGCGATTTCGTTGGTGGCGAGATGGTTTGGTGGTGAAGTGTTCGGATACCCTAGTGCAACATTCTCTTCATCTAAATGCGACATGCTTGTTTGCATGTTTTGGGAATACAATTCAGAAGGATACTGATCATGGTCCAGCTTGACTTGTAATAAGTAGGCGTAAAACATGTAAGTTGTATGTATATTTTTTTTCCAGGAATTAAGCCAAGCAAATGAGCAACTCCAACAGGAAGTAGATGACAAGGTAAATAAGTTGTTGAATATGGCACGGAACAATTTTTTTGTCTTGGATAATTAATGACAAAAATTGGCATTGGCAAGACCTAATTTTAAGATAATAAATTCGACCCACCGTGTTTACTTTTGTAATAATTAAACAGTGGTTCTGGAAAGTACAGGTTACGTAAAACAATCATGTGGAAAGTGTCAGTATTTGACTACCCTGCTTGTAGCACTGGTCATAATTTTGAGGAACAAGCTCAATCATGCACAACTGTCTAAGGAGAATGAGATTCCTTCTGCAAAGGAGAGAAGTTTTGCTTTAGTACAAAATTTTATTGTAGATTATACTGTAATAAGAAGTTCTTAGGTAGGCAGTGCTTGCCTGAGAGTTGTATTTCCTGTACTTTTCATGCAAGAATCTTCAAAACTTTATACTCTAGTTTCTGTTAGTGATAAATTTGTGCGTATTTGTTTTCCTCGTAGTCAACAGAACTCCTGCAAGTATTTCAAAAAGTCGCAATGGCTGAACAAAATGGAAAGGTATTATTTTAAAGAAGTTGTATGTAATGGCAGACATCTGAGTATATACAAGAATGTTCAATTCTGAATGTTATTCCAAACTCTGACCTATTCTAGTTGGAACTGTCATTTTTTTCTTGTTGTAAGGTTTAACGCTTTCCGCCGTAGTAATGATCAGTATCTTATTTTCCTCAGCAAGATACGTTGTAATGATTTCTAGACAAATTCTCCTTATAGATATCAATAGCAAAATGGATGGAGCACGTTGTAGAGAATCTAGGTGCTGAAAGTAGGGATTAAATAGTCAAAGTAGCATCTAAGTACAGTATGTAACATGTAGACAAGCTCTCCACCTGCCAATCTCTCGCCGCTTGTTTTGCTCCTCGCTCGTGATGCATAAACGGTAAGCTTACTAGCAGGCTACTGAAAATGAAACTGAAAATATGTAACTCCAGCGATATCGCTTTTTTTTTCTGATTCAGAGAGCTGGAGATAAGGTTGAAAGGCTGGCAAAAGAGCACAATGAGAAGGTATTGTTTTTTATGTTAGAGGTAGAATGTTTTTTTTTTTGGACAAAGTATCTGGAGGGTGCTGGCGATCATGTCGTTGGGAGATCGACGGCTCATGGGAACCATGCTTGACACTTCTTAGTTTCAAAGTTAATCTCTGTCTTTTGTAAATTTGAACGGTAACGCTCGGAGGCTTTGCTCATTTAGACGGTAAGTTCTAAAGTAGGTTGAGTTTGAGCGTCCGGGTGAACGCAATCCTGAATAGGACTGTTGTTGTTGACAGTGACTGATGTTTCGACAACCTGTGCGGTAGTCGTCTTCAGAGTCAAAGTAAGTTGTATCACGTCAGTTGAGGGTATTATACTCTGGTTATTGATCTGATTGGTCAATTACGTCACGATGTTATTGGTCGACGGTCAGTTAAGCCGTGATGTTATTGGCTATGAAGACTCGTAATCAGTAATTGGTGCGTTTCGATCCGTCTGTTGTCACAGTTAAACAGTCGTCTATTTTTAGTCAAATTGTCAGTTCTCCAGTCGTTCTCTTGTAGTTAGTTTTGCTTGATCTCGTCAATAAGTCGTTTGCACGACGCTGGCAACTGTTGGCTACGATTCAGTGACGTTTGTTCTCCGGACGATCAAACTCAACCTACTTTTGAAATGACTCCTAGCTGGGTTCAAACCTTTCACAGTTTTACGGTAAGTTCTCTTACCAAAGTAATGTTTTTTAGCGAATACTTGGTAAAACTACACAAATTGAACTAGACATTTGTGGCTAAATCCCTTTAATACCACGAACTAAACTGGGTAAGCTATTCAAGAAGATCCTAGGGACAACTACCACCTCACGACCTCGTAGAGCAGTCAATCTCTCTTAACAGACACCTCTATGAGACGGACGCCACCCAAAAGCCTTTGTTTAGTCTTTTTCTTTGACTGTCTACAATAAAGGTGTCTGTCTTACAAAGAGCTGATTAGAGCCTTATGAAAAGTATATGAAAATAATAAGAAAAACATGCAGTCCACGACACTGTTGTGTTCTTTACTTTCCTGCAATAGCTTAGCCAAGCCACCTTGTTTGCCAAGGTGAAAATCTAACTTTTTTGTTTTGATTGTACTCCTTTAAAGATCGCTTCTCTGATGGACGAGTTAGAAACGTTGAAGAAAGAAAAGAGTGATACAGAAGAAGCAAGGAAAACAACTGAAGCACAAATCGAATCAATGAAAAAAGATCATGAAGAAAAGGTTATTGATACTTCTGTGTTACCTAGCTTTTTTAATCAGATTTAGACTTAATCCGCTTCGTTTTTAAACACGAGAGGCTGTCGAAGCACAGACGTAATCGTACTCAAGGCCTCAATACCTTCGTTCATGTGTAGAGCATGTGCAAGTTCCCCACTAGCGATGCCCCCTCTTTCCCTCAGTGATATTCGCCAAACCTTTCGCCCGTCAAATACCAGAGAAAAGAAGTCTCTGCTAGCAGGGAAGTTTGCGCACTTCTAACATGCACACCGTTTAATTATTCGGAGGATATGGGGCACCACGAAGCTCTCAAAATGCCGGAGTTGGCGCTCGTTGTTAGTAGTCCAGAGTTCAACTCAACTCAAGTCCCGGCCATCCTTATCAAGAGCCATGCGAACTGTCTGCCTCCTGCCAGACGGGGTTTTGAACTCTGTTGTGTCTAGTTTGGATTCATTTTTTAAAACTTTGTTGGAAGTGCCTGTACTAAGCATTTTTTTACGTTTACCTATGGATTAAGCAAGCAGATTCTAATGGAGTGTGTGACGTAACCCTCTTTGAATCGAGAAATTTGAGACGATGATACCTATATAAGGGTCTGGATATCAACTATTGTTACGTGCTACGTGTTATATCCTTTATTGTTCTTCAGGTTGCAGCCCTTCAGAGTGATCTTACAGTTGTTCAAAAAGGAAGAACAGATGAAGAAGCAGCTAAAAGAACTGCAGAGGAAGCAATTGAAAGGGAAAGAAATGAAAACAAGGAAAAGGTTTGTGTGTTAAAGACTACAGTTACGTTTAGTCATACTGTACTTGGTTGACATCAAGAAAGGTAGATACGGTCATGTAAACTTCTTTAGACAAAATAAAAATGTACTAGCAGTAATTGTTTTTCCCGTTTGCTAAAACACGCAATAACATTCATCTTGGTACATCACATGAAACGCATCAAGCTGGGGAAGTTACTTGTGTCATCGTTGTTTCCTTGTACAGGAAACTTTGCCACACTTTGTCTGTCGTATGCTCTTTGTTTCGTGAAACTAGTAATTGTGCTAAAAGGATAGACTTCAAAACAGTCCGGGTATTTTGATTATAGGTCATTTGAAAAACCGATTTCGAGTAAAAAAAAACCCGACTTTTTTGCAGTCTACTGAAGGACATAATCTCTCTGTTTTAATTGTTTCAAGGTCTTACGCTAGAAACAGACTAAAAAGCAACATTATTCTCCTTTTAAGATTTCGTCTCTTATGCTTGAGCTGGAGAAACTGAAGAAGGAAAAGACTGAAACAGAATTTGCCAGGAAAACAGCAGAGGAGCAGGTGGAATCAACGAGAAAAGATCATGAAGCAAAGGTTCATATTTTCGTTACGTTTACAGACTTGATAAACGGGGATAGTTACTAACGACCAGTAAGATTTTGTTGTTGTTGTTTTTTCGTAAAAAAAATTCAATAAATTCCATACACAGTCATTTACAGTAACAGTAGGGTTATAGTACATTTTGTTGGTAGGTTATTTTACAGCCTGAAATGTGCCTAAAACACATTTTTTGATAGGCATGGCCTCCAAAAGTAGTACAATGTTACTGTTACAGTTTCACGAATGCTTTTTCATATCATTCACTACTCGACTGTCAATTATGTGTGTGCTAGGCTACTGAGTGGGAAAAACAAAGACATGATGAGCTTATCAAGGACAAACAAGACCTAGTTGGTAAGGTTTGTTCAGTCTGTTGCTTTACGTAATACGGACAGCGTTCTTTCGTAAAATTTTATACGCAACTATCTCAAGGCGCGTTTACTCCGGGAAATGGTTTGGTGAGATTTTAGTAAGATTTCTGGCCGATTTGTTCGTGATTGTTCGATTTTTATGTAGCGGTTGATAGTCCGTGTGACCTATGATTTTCAGGTATGGCTATAGAGACAGCCGAAAGAACAATACAAGACACATTGGACCAGTTTGCGAACCCAAAACACAGTTCAACGACGTGCACAGCAGGTACAAACCGACGTCCTTTATTGTAGTTTCTCTTAGACACCATAAGAGCAGAAAGGCTTCTCAGTTTGAAAACAAAAGACGATAACTTGTTGGCAGGACGTTGGTGTTATATTTCAGCTCATCAAAAATGTTGGGGAAACTGGGTACCAGGGGGTAGTTACCATTAGATGGAAATCCGGAAATTCCGGTTGGAAAATCAAATGGTTCGCGCCATTCCGTTTGGGAAACTTCAGAAAATATGGGCTGTGTTTTGAGGCGAGGCAATTTTTCTAGTCTTTTGGATATGCTTTGTAGCGGATCGTTCTCTCACCGATCAAAATTTATAGTTTTATGTTTATGCACAAAATTTTCACCCGGGTGGTTTGTGAAAATGGTAAGCATTCCGGGTCTTGTTGCTGAGATTTCTGGGATCGTATAGTTGGCAGTATTGGCTTATTGGTGCCTTTGCGTCAATCATCACTGGTTACCCTTACAATCCCAAGGAAAATCCTAGGGCTGATGGATGGTGCTTAATCTTCTGAACTTCCTGATCAGGAATATAACTTTGGAGTGTCATGCTTCTCTTAACCCCCGTGAAACAACGGTGGTTACTGGGGGCCGAAATCTCTTGCTTAAATAGAAAAAAGTAGAAAAACACGAATTGGATTGGTCAGTTTGTTCTTGCTGTATAGCTGTGAGAAGATAATTCATTAAAATTTTTGGATCGTTTGATTCAGTTTGTTTTTATTTTTTTATTTTTGCGTGATTTTTTCTTCTTTTCAGATTATTTGTTAAGCAGAATTGAAGGTCTTCCAGGAGTTGTTGATGAACTTAATTCAAAGTTTACTTCCTATCAGCAAGATTACAAAGGTGGGAGCCAAAGTGTCATTGTTAGGGAATGCTTATCTTTGAAATTTACTGTTCGATTGCATTCAAATTAAATGTCACTCTTAAGCATTAATGTCTTAGATATTCTTCATAAATCATTAATAAGGGTCTTAAATCATGGCTGGTTTTGTTGTTCATATTTAGGTGCAGTTCCATGTGCCTGCTGTATTGGATCATTCTCACATCAGCTCAGTGAATGTATTCTGAACGCTCAGGCTACCTCACACATGGCTCCCACTCAAGAATCCGCAGGTCAGCGGTCCAATCCATGCTAATACGCCATTTTCCCATTACCTTTAGCCGCTTTTTCAAAGCTTGTTCTGCTGCTCATGCTTTCTTATGAAAATGTCTTTTCTTTCACAACTGATTTTCGTATGAGTTGTTGTGCACCAAGCCTCTCTTGTATCAAGAGGCTTAATGCAACTCGTAAATTGTCCATTTTTTCCGTTTATATATTTTCAATTTTGTCCAGGCGTTCATCCACAACAAAATGAGAGAGAGTGAAGTGTGGGATTTTGACTTTGAGGGCATCGATAATCTTTTCTTCCTCTGGGCCATGTTAAAATGATTTCTTCTCCATTTTGCAGATCTTCAGTCATTTGGTGTGTCAGCGGGCAAGGAGTCACTGGAATTGTTAGCACTTTATAAGCAAACCAATCCAGGTCAGCGATTAAGTGAACATAATCTTACTTAAAGAAATGGTTTGGTTCTAATTCTTGGTTGTGTTGCGGGATATTTACCTAGCTTCAAGCGTTCTAACGCTACGTTGCAACAGCTGCGAACCTTTTGTGTACTCGTGGTGAAAAACTACTCTAATACCTTCCTTTGTTTTGACAAAAGATTGTGTTATGTTGGTCACAGCAACTGTCAGAACGTTTGGTTATTACATTTACGTCAATTTGTTGCTCTTGCAGATCCAAATGCTATTGCTGACAAAGTCAATTCCGTTAAAAAGCAGATCACCGACATCATCAAAGTAGCTGAGGTGAGTCAATCATGCTTATATTGGCTAGGAAAGTGGACAAAACTGATGTACAGATACAAGACCCGCCACTCTACGAAAAGACTGGCTGTTTCTTTGTGTATCATGATTTTATTTGCGTACTAACAGGTTTAGTTGATTTTATAAACAGGCTCTTGCTCCTAAAGAGAAGGATAACATGGAAAGTATTGGTGGTGAAGTCGAGGATGAAATAAACGCCACTGCTGAGGTGAGATAGATCTCCTTTTTGCTGTGGTTGTTTGAAGTCTTTGTGTTTTTCATCAATCATCTGAGATCTCTTTTGTCATATTTTAGCTTGTCGCAGATTCAGCAGCCAGAATTGAGGTAAATACCTACCTAACATACGCCTTATTTATTCTTTCACGTCTTAAAGGTTTCTGTAACTCTCAGTTTGGCTTTGTTGGCTGGTCATATATAGGGAAAGGTTGTTCGTCCTTTAGTAGCGTTTATTTTACAGTAATCTTTTCGTCAATGTGTACTTCCGCCTTTTTCTCAGCCAATCAAAACAGGCCACTTGCACGATGACGCCATTTTACTACTACGACCAGAATCCTTCAGGGTATTGCTTTCTTGTGCAAATTAGAGCTTTTGTCACTTAATCCTCGCTGAGATTACCAATTTAAATATGAAAGGAAAAACGTAAAGGATTCTGGTCGTAGTAGTAAAATGACGCCATCGTGCAAATGGCTTATTTGGGACCTTTAGTTGATTCAAATTCATATTTTGGATAAATTGTTGCTTTGTTATCTGTTCTCTGTTTTTAGATTCGGTGGAAAGTTACAACAAAGGTTCTTCCTAGGAAATAACTTTTGTTAGAAATTCCACCTTTCGCCCATAATATAGATGTTTTTGTTAATTTCAGGAAATGATCAACAAGTCGCGGGAAAAATACAGTGGTGTTCAACTTGAAGTAAACGGAAGGTGTCTACTTCTATTTTTAATGAAGCCGTAAAATATTGTGAAACTGTTTTCATCACTCGGAAGTTTTGATCAGCCTAGATATCATTACGTCACCAGCCGATAATTGCCTTTTGAATAATTGCTTACGGACAGTGGTCTGCTCATGCGCAAAAGAGAAAAAAAGTTGTGTTCCTTTGTTTTGCTGAAAACAATGCCCTCCAAATGGACTAAAGAAAAGCAATAAAATAGTCCGTATTTTGAGATGTGCAAAGGAGAAGTTTGTTTAACACATGTTCTGTCTTCTCTTTACTTTACAGAATTCTAGATTCCTGCACTGCATTGATGGAGGTAACTAATTTATAACTTATTTTTGCAACATGAGAAGAACTGTGATATCAAACGAATGTTGTCAACCACTTAAAAAAAACTGTCGCATAGTTCTGCACATTCTTCCGGGGATGTGCCACTGGACAGGGTATGGTTTTTGTCCTCTCTGTCCTAAATAGGTTATATAATTTCGGGTGACTCTGTCAGGGTGTTGCTTGCACGATTATTTCATTTGCTTGATGAAATTTCTTTGTACTCCAAGAATACAAAAGCAATGACCATAACGTGACTTAGCTCCATTGTGCAATGCCAGTGGCTTGCATTTGATCGTTTGTCCTAAAAGGGGCAATAAACGTAAAGTTGTTGTATCAAACAGGCTATGTATTTTAGAATTTTTTCCTAAACAGGGTTAGGGTTTTAGACCCTCAGCGTCTCACCTGAGAACCAAATTCTGGTCGAGTACCCCCCCCCCCCCCCCCCCTCCGCGACCGGGACATTCTTCCAGTTTTTAGGTTTTGGAGCCCTATTGGATCACATTTACAGACAAGACAGTTTGTTAAGTAGACGTCTGTGTTCGAGCCTTCGACTGAACGATCTTGTCGTTTCGCTAGACAAGAAGCTTTGTTTTACCTCGTCCTCTGTTTAATCATACTGCTGGGGTGGAGGGTGATACTTCGATAGGCGGCGTATTGGGACGTAAACTTGGTTTATGTCTGTAGAAAACGAGATGAGCCTTGGCTGCGTGGGAAACAGTGATGCCAACTGTGTCCTCTCCTTACGTTACTAAGGAATAAGTCAACGGGTATTCGAAAAAAAGTAAAAAACGAGTAGGTTTACGTACCATATCTCACAGTCTTCAGCAAATGGTGCTGGCTGTTGCATCTTTATTCAGTATTCTACTCTGAATAGAGGTCGGGCATTAATGGTTCCCTTATCTCAAAACAATTTTTTGCCACGTGACCGAACTGAAGTCAAGTTACGACACCTGAGCTATCTTTATTCGCTAAATATAGAGTGTTTTCACATGACGTCACGGCGGCCATATTGGTGTCCCAAAACAATGAAACGGCGGCCATGTTGGTGTCCCAAACCAATCCTCTGGGAGTTGTACTCTTTTCTTATGCAAACGCTTTCTTTTGTTTCAATAAATTTGCATAGTTGCTGGCCACGTGAGTGAAAACACTCTATAGGCCGAGACAGGATTGAATACGCTGTCGTTAGAAAGCAAACCTTTGAGCTTAGATTTATTATATCAAAGAAGTATAACTAAGCTATTGTACGCGCTTTGACTGCAATACCTATTTTCAACAATATAAGCCTCATGAAGCGTAATATTTCAGATATTCAACTGAAAGAAATGAGGATGCTACAAAAACGAGGAACGGGGAACGGGAAACGGTAAAAATGAAAAATGGAAACAAAACATAACTTTAACCATATCCTTACAGTACCTTCATTACCCCTTCTGTGTTTTGCTCCCATTTTTTTAATTTTATCGTTCCGGGTGCTTGTTACCCCTTTCCTGATTCCCGCTGCCCGTTTTAGTAGCATTCTAAGAAATAAAGGTATCATATTACTTATATAAATTGTAACTTGCATATGATTTCAGGCAATAAAGAAGTTAATAATGAAGTCAAAAGTGTTACAAAAGGAGATTGTCGACGAAGGCAGGGTGCGTATTACAAATTTACAAGAAAAACTGCCGACCAACCCTACATGATTGGCCCAAAGGAGAAAACTGCCCTCATCAGGAGAATTAAACAACCTTGCACGCCAGTGATTCTTGTCATTTGTTATTCAGGGTCAAGCTACAGCAAAAGAGTTTTACAAGCGCCATCACCGCTGGACTGAGGGACTCATATCAGCAGCTAAGGCAGTAGGATGGGGAGCCAAGGTGCTCGTGTAAGTATAGAATTTAAGGGTTAGGGTTAGAGTTATAAGTTAATTTCCGCATGATTGTCGTATTACTATAGAGTGGTTTTTTGTGACCTGCTTTAGAAATTAAGGAAAAAAATACCTTCCGTTGTGAAAAACCGAGAATGGCGGTCTCAGTTATTTTTCAAAGGTTTGCGATTTTTTCCAATCAAGATTTTTGAAATAGCATCGTCTTCTGGTCCGGGTTTTGTGTGTAAAATCCTGACAAAACATGAAGACGAGTTGTAGCTCTTAATACGATCTGATTTAGTGCTTCTCCAGAAGTTGTTGCAGTTTATATATTTGGATCAGTAATCTTCAAAAGATTATCTTGGAAGAGTGAATCTTAATGCTGTTTTCATTCAAGTGACTCTGCTGATAAAGTTGTTCAAGGGCAAGGCAAATTTGAAGAGATCGTAGTGGCTTCCAATGAGATCACAGCAAGCACTGTTCAGCTGGTGAGTTAAACTACATTTTATTAGAGACTTCTGTTTAGGTTTGAGGCTTATACACACTGCCGATGCCTTCTCAATTTTGGGTTCCGTTCGCCTCAACCAGAAGGCATTGGTGTGTTATGAATGATGAGCAAATGCAAACGAACTTTAAGGAATACAAACCACTAAGATGCCCAAAGCATCAGAAAAGGGCGGGTCTTTGTTGTTCTTACGTATTAAGGGACAGGGAGGTGTCTTTTAAGTATTTTCCCCAGGAATGAACTTTGTGCTTGCCTATGACCTCTCTTTAGCTACCTGTGACATTTGTAACAAATATGAGCTTGTACCTCCCTGATCCTCGGGAAAATATCTCTGGTAATAAATCCTACTGTCTTTTGGTGTTTTGATATTGTTGAATGTAGGTAATACTTGTTTCTTTCATCTGTTGGTTGATATAGGTAGCAGCGTCTAGAGTGAAGGCTCGACAAGCGAGCACTGCGTTATCAGGACTACAAGGGGCCTCTAGAAATGGTTTGTTTCAGTTACTGACTTAAAATGTATCTTTATTGCAACTTCCCCCCCCCCCCCCCCCCCCCGCCACATTTAAACACACACTAACCGCTTGTTTCCTTCTGGTCTTTGAACCTTAGCTCAAAGTTTACTTTTTCTAGGCACTTTCCCCTGTTCCTATACCGCCTTTAAGCGCTACATTTGTCAGGTCCCCTTTATTTACATTAACGCTTTTGTGCAGTCGGAAAATGTAAGGTAATGTAGTAACTGCAACAAAGATAAAACTATAGTTCAAAGTTATTATAGACCTGACTTTGTTTGTTCAATGGGCATTTGATTGCCCCTTTCTCAAAAAAGAGAAAAATTTCGGTAGTTATTCGGGAGGGTACGACTCAGAACATTGTTGATGGAAAGTAAGCAACCGTATTTCCTCTGTATCGGACACTGCGCTAACATTATTTGAAATAAGCAGGTTTCTTATTTTCTTATTTCTTGAGTTGTATCTGTTCTGTACGCGTGATTTCAATGTGGAATTTCCTGATCTGTTTCAGTTGTCGAGTCTGCTGCTGGTGTGGTAGCATCTGCGAAGACTGGGGCTGAAATGATTGAAGACAGCAGTAAGTTGTTTTTATTTCCACCACCCGGAACCTTGCGCCCTTATTAAAATTTGGGGAGGTTAAGCAACAGCGTTTTTGAGCGACGGACGTCAACCGGAAGTGGACTTTTTGCATCGTTGGGCAGTGGTTTGGTTAAAACTCTCGGGTAAATCGTCTTTAAAAGAGAAAAGAAAGTTAGCAATGAAAATTTGATAGCGTCAAGGCATATAAAAAGGAAGAAAGCTTCACTTCCGGGAGACGTGCGTCGCTCAAAAACGTCTTTGCTTAAGTTCCCTAAAAAATGGGGAGGTTAAGCAGCAACGACGGCGACGGCTACGAAAACGTCACGTTCACGTTAAGATGTGAATTCGCGCCGCCATAAATTTTATCGCGCTGATTCCATCTCGTTTTATTCCGCGTCAAATGTTGGCAATTTTTTTGGAGCTGAATTCTGAACGGCGGTATCAAAGTTCAGGAAAAGAAAAAGAAAGTTGTCGTCTTGTGTTCCCGTCCTTGACAAAACGTGAAATTCTGCATTTTCAAGTCGTAGTCGTACAACGACGGCAAAGAAATGTACAAAAAAAGCGTGATGCACGTGCAAAGTTGTTGTTTTGCTAATCTAATACTTTTGCCGTCGTCGTTTCTTAAGCAGTTGTCAATCAGAACCAAATTTCGAGTCACCCGTTCGGCATTGAACAGCAGTTAAGTACTCCTCTCAGTTGGAAGTTCAGTTTCGAGTAAGAACCGGAAAACAATACCCGGCTGCCCAGTGTCCGGATTTTCAAAGACATCCTAAGTTGTCTACCTAATGTAGGCACTTTTTAGGAAACAAGACTTGGAATATATATATTGACTTGAGAGGGGAGAGTGTGTCCGGCCCTTGGCCAATACGTTTTCTTCACTAGGCCTATTGGGAGGATGGTTTCCCTGCTCCTTCACAATTCTCTCAGATTATACTTGTTAGGGTCCGCAGTCCCTTAGCTCTTGTAGACTAGTCTGTAAGCTCGCAAACTCCCTGTAATGCTTTGTTTTTCGTAGAAGCTGTTCCAGATTATTCCAAGCTAACTCTCACGCAAGCAAAGAGACTGGAAATGGAGTCTCAGGTGCGTTAATCTCATTTTAGCCCTTTGCTTTTAAAAATGGTCAACTTTAAAATTTATTAAACAAACTTCTAAACTTTTTTCTGTAAAATCCAAAGTAAATTGTTGTATGCAGACGATCTTCCAGCGAGGTTTTATAGTATATGAATGGTAACACTACAGAGTTTTACCAATGGATTCCAAAGTTAAAATAACTTATCATCTCACCATGACTCAGTCTTCTACAGTTGTAAAAATAAAAATGCTGCTGGATAACAAGATGGAAATAGTCACAGTTAGGTTCATCCTGCCAGCGGAACCTTTCTTTCACTTGCTCGATTTTGACGCGCTCGTGAAAGACTCGAGTATAAATCGAGTAAGATCTTTGTTGCGCATGTGCGGCATGTTGCTAGGATATAGTTTCGAACCCAGGCCTAATAGCCGTGTGCTTGCTACAGCAAGCCCGGTTATGAGTATCAGTTTATCAATAAACGGATGCTCGCGCTAAAAAAAAAACAGTTTGACGAGAGAGATATTTTTAGATATTTTTTCGCTTTGTCAGCCGCGCTTTGGTACCAGTTTCAGTGTTTGTCATTTGAAATTGTCTGTTTCTATTACGTTTAGGTTCGAGTCCTTGAACTTGAAAGTCAAGTGACCAAAGAGCGTCAAAAACTAGGAGACCTGAGGCGAGCGCACTACCAACTGGCCGGAGTGGAGGAAGGACTAGGAACTGAGTAACCAGGTGCTTTATGCGAAGAGTATGTGATGAAATATTTTAGCTTGAAATTTAAAACACCGCGCCCAACCGCATTTGACTCTGCTCCCACACTCAGATGTATGTGCGACGTATACCACTTTTCAAATGTAAACCAAAACATTCAAGGCAAATACAACTTCACATGTAACCATCTTGCGTGATACAGTCAAACGTCTTTTTACGATTCCCAAAGGAACAAAATCAAGTGTCGGTATTTATATGGAGGTGGAAATTGTGTGACCTCTGGTATCTTTGGCACCAACAGTACTGTGCAGAACAGTTCTGTACAGTACTTGGACCCAATGAACTGCACGAACCGCTGCTGTAGTAGAGAGGTGTCCTTGTGAAGAGAGTCGGCTGTAAAGGTAAAAATAAACAGTGAGATTCCTGTTGTACGCTTTTGAATAGCGAAAATGTCCAGAAAGTTTAATAAACATTTCATGACTCAGACTTAAGCACGCGGAATACTCACGGAAGTTTTTACCAAACACTGTAGGAACATGACAATTGAGGGAAAGAAAGCTGGCACTGGTATCGCGGCGAATGAATGTCACGCCTGCTTGCTGTTTTTGCTGGATTGCGTGACCTAGTAAATGAGTTATCTTGGACTGGACTAATGGCTTTCCAGTCAGCCCTATGTACGTTTTGTCAAGTGAACTCTCTTCTGTAACGTCTGCTGTAGATGCTGGGACCAAATTCCCAAATTTAAAACTTGGGTCAGAGTTTGCCAGACTGTATCGGTGGACAAATAAGATTATTTCATTGACAATCTACATGGAGTGCAGATAAATCCCAATTTAGAATTGTAATCGGCAAAGTGAAGTACACTATAGTTCTTGGAATTTTCCCAGCTGACTTAAAACATGCCTGAGGCACATCGCATCTCATTAGCAGGCCTCATACTTGGAAACCTTCCGCTACGACAGCTTTCTAGCTTTGCTCATTGCGGTTGCTCAGATTTTTCAGTTTTACGACAACATCTCAAATTTCGTTTAAGGAAGTAACGGGGGTACTTCTTGGAAATACTATTTGGAGCGTTCGACAAAGTTTTTCAAATTATTGATTGTTCTTTGAGAAACTTGGCAGTGGCATATCCTATTAATGACTCGGAGCGAGTTTTTTCGGTTTCTCCCTTAGGGAATTTTTAAAACACTTTATATTGAAAAAAAAAAAACATTTCTCTGATTTCTGAGCATTTGACAGCAACAAAAAGCACTGTCGCTTTTATCAGTTTTCTGGTGTTTGGAAACCGTAACTCTCTCCCTCTGAAGTTTCCTCCACAGTCTAAAGTTACAGACTTTGAAGCATCTTAGTTATGCAGTTTAACGGACATTATTAGCATAGGTTTCAAAATGTACAACTTTTACTCCAGGCTTAAAGCGCTGCAGACTCTCGCATCGACATTAGGAACAGAAGACATATAAAATATATTTAATATAACGAGTAACTAATTTAGGGTAGACTGTAAAAATTTTATTATTTTGGAATCATCGATGTAGAGTATATATAGAGGATATTACATTGCCGCGCGGAGATACGAAATTTCTCTTCAAGGGTGAAAAATATTTTTTCAACACGAGATGAGAAATTTCGTATCTCCAAGCGGCCATGTAATGTTATATTTATTATATAAACACTAATGAAATACCAAACCATTTCACTTTAGTTTTTTGGTGTGAAAGGAGCGATTTATTATGTGGCCATAGCAACGGTGATATTTTCACATGTGAAGATAACATGTTATTTTCACATGTCAAGATATCAAGTTTTCGTGCAAAAGCTCACCTGGTATTTCATTGGTGTTTATATAATAAAGTTTTCTTAAGTATAATTCTGGTGCTTTTTTTTCTCGAAAAACATTTTGTCATCGGCTCTTTTCATAAAGGCTTTTTAACCAATAAAGACTGCTAAGAATGCTGGTATTACTGTGTGACAAGTGATTAACGTGTTTATGCCAATTGTGTGTAGTAGTAAAAATAAATCAAGAAATGTTGTTTGGTGATTTTTTGGAGGCTAGAACATTAACCACAATTTTGATTTTGGCCATTTAGATGCCCTCTTGGGGATTTTTCCAGAGGGGTTAGCCTATGTTTTTGTGTCAGTATTTGAAATTTCCCAAGTTTGTTTGTAGTTTGAATGGACCAAGGTTTAGCGATGATTTGAATCGGTAACGAGGGCACCGAGACTATTTACCAAGAATTCGAATTTTGCTGACGGTCATCTTAGATTTTTCCAAAGGGATAAGCCTACTGTCTAAATGGACCAATAAGTGATGTTTGGCGATATGTTAGGGTGGAGACAGGGCCATCAAGACCGTTTATAAAGATTTAGTACTTGGCAAGTTGCTTGGATTTTTTGTAAAGGGGTTAGCCTATGATTTTCGATCGACATTCGAAATTTCCTCCATTAGAATGAATCAAGAAACGGTATTTGGAGTGGGGACAAGGACAACCGGACCATTTACCAAGACTTTGATTTTTGCTGTTGGTCATCATCGATTTTTCCTAAGGGTTTAGCCTATGATTCTGGGTCAAATTTCAAAATCTCGTCTCTTTTTGGTTACGGTAAAAATTAATAAAAAAATGCAGTTAAATGATGTTTTGAGCAATGACAAGGACACCAGACCATTTTCAAGTCCCCATCTTGGATTTCTTCGAAAGGGGGATTATGCTGTGATTTTGACTGAAAAATTTTCCTTGTTGTTGTTTGGTAGAAATGAAGCAAGAAATGGTGTTTGGGGATGTTTTGGAATGGTGACGAGCAGCTAGAGCAATTACTAAGATTTCAGTTTTGGCTGGCGGCCGTTTTGGATTTTTTTCCAAATATTGTTCTTGGCAAATTGAATCCAAAGATGGTCTCTGGTGTTGTTTTGGAGATGTAACCAGGGCACCTAGAAAATAAACCAAGATTTCGATTTCAGACACAGAAACATCAAAGCAATGTAAAATCACGTTGATGGTTTTTTTTATTCAAAAGATTTAAGAAAAGGGATTGTCAGTGTTTACCCCCTTTCTTCATATTTACAAAGTTGTTTACACTGTACAAGGTTATTTCTTGAGGCACAGAGTTACATGGTGTTAACTTTCTGCTGTCTGAGTTTGTCCTCCTTCGACTTAAGGCGTGAGACTAGCCTACGAAGTGGCGCGGCCTCTGTAGTCCAGCTGTGACGAGATGAAGTTGACTCGGGCTTCAGTGACAAAGCCAATCTGCCCGGTCAGGCAATCGGTGTTCCAATAAGTCACTTGTTTCTAGAAGCGGCCAACACCTTTGCCATCAAATCCTGTGTTACAAAAAAGGGTTTTAGTAAGGTTAGCCCGCGTAGCAGTCATTTCTGTTCCCTTTCAGCCAAGCAAGAGACGAGCGAGGACAAAGAAAAAACTGGAGCGCCTTTTTACCTCGTGCCCTCGAGCGACTTGGCGCTTTTCCCGTTCGGCTAGGAGGAGATGGAAACGATTGCTACACAGGCTACACTATATATAAAGCTTTAGTGACTATCGATACAGAAACAAAGAGTAAGGAAAGGGTACATCAAACATGTTTTGACTCAACTCTTCCACTCCCAAAGTAAGATTTTCGTTAAAGAGAGCGACTTATTCCGCTTGGTGAAGTTCTCTCGAAGACTGAACTACCGCAGTCCTGGTGCATGTACACTCTAATGCACTAGTAATGCATACTGCAATACTGACCTGAGTAACCCGGATGCTGCCAGGAGATGGAGACCCAACTCCTCCACTCAGTGAATCACTATCGTCATCACTAATGCGGCTTCTTTTCAAAGAAGGGGACTCAGACCTAAGACAGAAGGCGAACGTTTCTAATTACTCTCCTGGCGTTTATCAAATAAAGATAAAAATAAGTAAGGAAGTACTGAAGGTTGGTAAGAGCTAAAAGGTTTTAAATGTTCGGAACTTGCGATCACCCAATAACAGCATGATCAATCTGCGTGGCAGGGCTACTTGCGTGAAGGTGCCTCTCCCCTCGTTGTTCACGCGTGCGCGTTTTCTCTCTTCCTCTACACTTTCTAGATCACCACGGCACAGCTGGTAGCTAATGCACAGTAGCTTGCGCAACATCAAAAAACACAATTTAAAGAGGAGAAGGAAATAAAATATCCAAAAAGAAATGACTTCACACGAAGCACAGCAGTAAGTTTACAGTTGCAGAAATAACTAATTACCATGCATCAAGTCGTTTTTCCATAAATTTTCTAGTCCTCCCAGATGGTACTGAACTTTCTTCCGAAGACCTGTTAAAAATACTGCTATTTTAGCTGCGTTTCTTAAATACAATGTTTACTATAGATAAAGTATCGCACCTGATGAACAAAGTTACACTTAAAGCTAATCAACACTCTTGATCGCTACATTCTTAGAAATCGCGCTTGAACCGGTGCAAACTTTTGCCTAAACTGATGCTATAAAAAAAGGTAAAGTTAAAAGATTTTTGCCCCCTGAGACACCACATTAATGGCATCGCTTTCTGTAAAGATGGTGGGTAAAAACGATCACAATTTGTATATTTTTTTTGTGTGCTTTTTTTTTTTTTTACAAACAGCGATGCCAAAAAAAAAATTGGTCGGCCAAAAAAAAAAGGAAAAATAAATTAGACGAAGCATCTTTTGATGAGTAATTTCTTAGATATTGATTTTGTTATAAAACTTAACGCTAAAAGGTCACGACGTTTCGACCTCTCCGAGGCCATTTTCAAGTGCGAGTAAAATATGAAATTAGCATAAATATATTAAAATAGTAAAAACAGGAAAAAATGTCACGAACGCTAAAATGCGATAAAATATGTAAAAATAAGTAACAAAATATTCTACGGAAACAATTAAAAACAATTGAAGTAATTAAAACCGACCTAAACAAATAATTTTGCGCGGATGGAATCGCATTGTTTGTTTAGAGTTGGTTTCAGTTCTTTGATAAAAAACATTTCAAAAATAAGGCAATCAAACTTGCTCTGACACTAAAATTTCTAGTTTCAAAAGATGTTTGATCTTTTGAAACTAAAAACAAAATTGGGGCCCGAAGAGTCAAAGAATAATAATTGACATTTTTGGAAACTAATCAATTCGCCTGACTCGTCTCATTCAAAGTTGCAAATCAACAGCGAATGTGCGCCCAGTAACTGCTTCTGTTAGCTAAAGGGATCAATATTAATATTGATTATAATATTGTTATAATACTATCAATTTTCAACTAACTGAGCGATTTCTCGCGTGCTGTCACTGATTAGTCAAGAGCTATGTTCTAAGAGAGTACAGACCATGGAAATGACACGATATCGCAATTTTTCTCTGACTTTCTGTCCCTCGCGTGCACTTTTTCAAGAAACCTGGCAGGAAATGGAAGTTGTTATTAAAGAAGCCAAACAGACAACAATTTTGCACGGTCTGCACTCTTATTGATCATAGAAATGACGTCTAACATTCAAGTTTCGCAGTGACCATGGAATAATGTTGTCTATTTGTTATGTTTCTTACTGGATTGATTCCACTTCATCTCCGGGGTTGGTTTTCTTGAGCATACTTATGAAGAGTGACGCTTTCCTTCGTCGTTCTATTTGAAGCTGTTTATCTCTTGATTCAGACTCCAAATGTTGGGCTGTACAAAAATAAGCATGTCAGTCAAGTTCACTCCTAGAGCCAATTACAATATCATGGTGACATAAGCTTAAACATAGCCGCACCTCCTTCGAAAATCTCTCTCAATCAACCACAATAAGTGGCATGAACAAGGAGTTGCCTAGTAACTGTAAAGCTTTCCCCAGGCCTGCATGGTCAATTCATTTCAGTTACATAAGAAAGACTCTTTGCTTGCATCACGTGACCCATACGATATACACTGACCGTGTAGTGATAATTTGAAGGACTGGGAACTAGGCAAGGTGGTAAAAGTGTAGTAACCCTTTAAATCCCAAGAGTGATTAACATCAACCTTCTCCCAACAACGTCAATACCTTATCAGGAGAAGAGGAGAAATGATAAAACAATCTTTAAGGGGAAAATGTGTTGATCCTTTATCAAGATCTTTCAGGAAATGTATGGACGTGGATAAATTTGCATTCAGGGCCTAAAGTGCTAAGTAGAAAAAATAAAACAGTCCTTCATACCAATTCTTTCAGCAGCCTTAATAGAGTCCACCTCGGGAGCGGAGTTCTCAGTCGATGTTGAGCCACTATTTACAGCAGTCTCTTGTTCTGGTTTTCTTTCATTGGCTTCACTTTTCTCCTTGCACTCTGCTTCTGATCCCTCCTCATTAACTTCCTCGTCACTTTCACCTTGTTCACAACTCTGCTTGTAGATAACACTCGTCCTGTACTCAATTTTGGGTTTCTTTGTTTCTTTAGCCTTTATTGAGAAACTTATAGGTCCTTTAGACACTTCAATGTTCTTCCCATTTTCTGAGGGAATAAAATAAATAATTACCACAAAACAAAATCAACAGCATAGATCAAAATCAATCATTTTACAACCTACAGGCGTGACTTTTTGAACCCACTGAAGAAACCCTGTGTTTTCTGAAGGGTCTGTTAGAGTGATTGATAGAGGTGAAAACATGAATTTAAGTAACTTGAGGTCACATGATGTTGCAAAGAATGGCAATGTTAGTGAAGAAATTGCTGATAGATGACAAAATAACAGCTTCCATCAATCAAACGTGTCTCCTGGGCATTGTACATGTATGCAAAGTTTTGGATAGGAAAACATTGTCTAGCGAGAAATTTTCCTTTCTTGGAAACGACTTTGCTATCAATATTTAAATTTTGTGCTTCAATTAACATATTATTTTCTTACAAGCTGATAATTGACCCACAATCAACTTTCTTGGAATGCATTGTCATTTCCCTGTAATTTGATTTCTCAACTTTGTCTAGGTGGCTGCGGCAGCTACAGTAGTTTTACTATAACACGTCCCTTTACTCTAATACCTTTTAAAACAGGAATATCAATGATCTTTACCTTCAGTGTTGGCTGATTGTTGCAGCGGTTGATTTGCTAGTGCTTCCTGCTTCTTGAGGTTATAATAACCATGGTGGGTGTTCCACGGATTCAAGAACTCAAACCTAGGATCATTCTTTGCTTTGATGATCGACTCGAAGTCAGGACCATTTTTGGCTACATAAATTGCCAGCTTGTCCACAATGGGTTGCAGGTCAGGGGGAGGCGGTATAACCTGTGGTGTGCCTAGTGGCATTGTAGACATCCCAGTGGGATCAGGGGGAGGCAAAGCCTCTGAAATATCAACACCATCATGAAGAAACAGCGCTGGAGGTACTGGTGGTGGGGGTGGAGGCGGCAGAGGGGGTACTGATGATGTAAACTCCAACCACTCCTCTGTGAAAAAAGCACGTCTAGATTAGTAAAAGTGAACTAAGCCTTAAAGGGGCTGTATCACAGCTGTCTTGTTCATTTTGTTATAAATGCCAACTATGCATCTTTGTTTGCTATAGAACTTAAGAAATTACCTGTGAATGACAAAACCACAGCTTTAAGTCAAACAAATAAGTCTCCCAAGCAATATATCAAAACTTATCAAATGTTACAAACAACAAAAGTGAACTTTAAAAAACTGCTAGGCTAACAAGTTTTCAAAAACCGCAATATTCCAATCTGTTTTAATCTTCAAGTTTATCCATCCGTGCCTCCTTTTCTGTTCACTGTGTTACTTTTACCTTCGTTTAACATTTTGAGTGGTTATTTTTATGTTTCACTAAATTTGGTGCCAATTGCCACCATTTGAGTTTTGATAAATTTCGTGACATAGCTCCTTTAATCATTATCAAAGACCTTACTCTTGAGAAGGCGTCAGTCGTTGTCAGATCTTACTTATTACTGGTTTCTAAATCCACACTTGATTGTGAGAGGTTTTTAAAAACTGTTCATACATTGAGACCAACCTTACTCTCTTTCACTCAAACACTGTTCATACTGATATATGACGGATAATTCAAGAAGTACTCAACATCAACAACCCAGTAAAGGCTAACAGTGCTTGCAGGTTCCAAAAATCTGTTCCCAATTTTCTCATGTGCACTGAAATTCCATCCATGCTTAAATTCAAACAAAAATTCTTCTTTTCAAAGGCTTTTCAAGCACTTTTGAAATCTATAATTTTTCAGGGCTTTTCAAGGACTTCAAGGGGTAGTATGAACACTGGAAATATTTCCACCTTAATGGGAATGAGGTCTTCAGCATACTCTCTCTCTCATGTGGAGAAAAATGTCAAGAAAACCCTCTGAAACAGGGTGGGTGTGTACTGAAGAGATCACTACTTGGTACTTCTGACATCCATTCTTAACACACTACCCACTACAACATGTGCCATAAGCACTGAGCTCTAACATTGTAAACTAAACAAATAAAAAATATCAGTCATATGATTCTGTTTAAGTGCACTTCTCTAGTTACTTGTTTGTCCATTTGCATTTCCAACAATGCATTCCTGGAGCCATAAAGCTTTCAGAAACCTGTATTACCCTTAGCTGTTGAAAAAATACCTATTATTTTTAGGGATAGGGGTACTTTTTGCTAATGTTTCATTAGCCAGTTAAACAAATTGTTCTGAAAGCTTCTTGGCATTTCCACTGTCAGTGTAGATTGTGTTTTATTTTTTGTACATTTGTTAATGATCGATTAGTGTTGAAAGAAGTGCAAATAAACTAATTTACCTTCTAGGGGTCCCTCCCCAGGGGGTGGTGGAGGAGGTGGAATCATATCAGCAACTGAGAGAACAGGTGCCACAGGGGGAAGGTATGTGTAACCAGCAGATGACAAATAATGCCCATACATATCACCTGAAATACAAAAAATATCAGTAAATTTTATAATACAGTGGAACTCCACCTTAAGGTAACCACCATGTTATTACTGTTAATTTTTTTTGGCCTGGCAAAACGGTCATACATTTTCTTTTAAAAATACCCTGTAAATGTGGTCACCCATTAATATGGCCAATGGCCACAATTCACAAACCTTAACAGTAAAATCTTTTATAATTTTACCCTGTTAATATGACCACTCATTTGAAATTTAGAAAATTAAAATGCCTGTGACATGTCAATTTCATTGACCAGGTAAGCTAAGCCTGTTCTTGTATTGTTTTTAAGACTACAGTCTTAAGATGCATTTTTGGTGGTGTTATAGCCAAAGTGTTATATGTACTGAACGAAAGTTTCAAGTAGTTTTTAAATTATTATTGTACGTGAGATCTACATTCTGGTTCTTATTAAAGAGAACAGTTGTTCAAGAAGTGTGAATGTGATGTATGGTGTATTTTTCATTACGACACTTAACTCATGAAATTTTACCCTGCCCTGATAATATGGCCAACCTGTTGCTATGGCCAAATTTTTTGCACCCATTGGTGTCTAACGGGGTTCCGCTGTATCAGTAATGGACATCTCTAGTACGCGGAAACCCTCTACTGTGCCAGTGGACACTTAATGATGGTCCCAGCCACAACCAAACAAACACACAAACACTGCATATTTAATCTCCTTAACTTGGGGAATAACTCTTTCCAATGAACACTGGTCATAGTCCCAAGAAGGGAAGTTACACAGCAACACAGGATCTAATCTCTGTTAGGGGTTGTGGTGGTAGTGGTTAGGTCATGATCCTGGAAATGAGGACTATGACCCTGATGTAAAGGTAAATGGAGATGATAATTTTGTGAAGAGGCATGTCTCAAGGACTATTAATAATTATTATTAATAGCCCTTGAGACAGGCTTCTGGAAGTGAAACTGGAACTGGAACTGGAACTGGAAGTAATTATTACATTCAGTTCAGTTTTATTGTTTGTGTGCATGGGCTAACAACAGTACTGGTTTGCACTCAGTGGACTTAAATTTCAAATGTATTACTGTAATTATCAGTAATAGGTGTCTTTAGAAATGGTGGGAGCTTATCCTATTGAACTGTACTTTAAAGTGAGTTGGCATGCAGATTATGCTCTGAGTTGAAAGCACATGGGACAATTTCCATAAAAATGTTAATCTGACATACTCTTCATTGGTAGTGTACAACTTTAATTTCAATGCAGTGCAGCTAAGAACCTGAGGTCTCCAGCAATGGCAGAGCTTTCCTGACACCTTCATGACAGAAGTTCAAAATGAAACTTAAATGGCACACATACCTTGTGGGTACCACATACTGTAATTAACTTCCTCATCAACAATGCTCACATGTGCATTGTTACTGTCGGTGTGATCATGTGGGTAAGCTGTAGATGACAATCCACTTGTCACTGGTGCAAAAGTGCGATAAAACTTGTTACCAAGAGGTACTGGTGATGATGATGCTGATGCTGATGATGGCCGTGACCTTGTTACCTTTTTGTGAAGTGATGCTTGTAACAGAGGATGTAGTTCATATTCTCCATCAGACTCTTCCTCGCTGCTATCACTCTCTTTCTCTTCTTCTTGAGGCTGTGTCGATGGCTGTTGCGGGATTTCTGGAGTAAACTTTCCCTCCATTATATATCCCAACATATGCTTGTAGTAAGGGTTTAACCAATTGTCCATGAGTAAAAAGTCAAATTGAGGATTTCCCGACTGCTTGGCTTTAACCAAGATTTCCATTTGTTTCCCTTGCTTCGCAACAAAGGCAGCTGTCCTTTCAATAATGGCTTGCATTTTAGCTGTTTCAGGCTAAAAGTGAGGTAACATATGCTATATTAACAAACCAATATTGCAGTAAAACCTCAGCCACAAGAAGTCACACTGGCTCTAAAATTTTAAACCTTAGAACATAAATAAAAAGTTCTTCAAGAATAGATAAATCGTATCAATGCCTTCCCATGCCATCTACAGTTTATGTGCCACTAGATTTTTGGGAGCTTTCTGGCTTTTGCAGTTTTCCCATGATCCATTGCAATTTCCAGAAATATTAACACCAAGGTCAAACTTATTTTACTTTCAAGGACATTAAGATATTGCAAAAATTAATTCCCACTAAGAAATATTCCCATAAAATATAAACTTGCCAGTCTGCAAAAATGAAATACCACATCATGACACAGACTCACATTAGAAAGTCCATTCCCACCACAGCCATGCATTCCTCGAATTTTAATTCCAAACTATTCTTAAGATAACCAAAAACAACAGCAGATAAGCCATACCTTAATTTCACACTGTAGTTAAATCATTTTGAAAATTGAGTGTTTGCATGAGTCTTTCATAGACAGAGCCTTAACTTTTATAATAAAAAATAAGGCTTCTTTCCTAACTCAAAATTTTAGTCAATTTCAAGCTTCTTCACTCAGGATGCAGTTCATATGTAATGGTGGCTTACAGTCTGCCAGTGTTTATGGTAAGTGAAACTTGGCAACATTTGCAAGATTTTTCAACCCCTAGATGTTCTAAGAATGTACTGCACAGTTTGAATGTTTAGACTGAAATTGAAAATAAACACTTGTCCAGGTGATTACATTTGTGTTTGAAGACTCTGCCCTGCATGAGCACCTCTTAGTGAATGTAGCTGAATTCCTACTAAAGAAACAGACTGTCTTGAAAAGTTAGTATAGCGCCTGCTGGGTACACAAAGGCAAATTCTGAGTGGCCTCAAGCCTTTGTTTCAAAGTGAGGCTAAGGACAAAGCCATTAATATGAAAATGATTTTTCAATTCTCGTGCAAATAAAACTCATCTTCACAACAAAGGTTTGGCACTTAGCCTCATTTTGAAAGTGAGAGCCTTTGGAACTCAGAAATGGCCTATTAAAAAAACTGGTTTTTTTTCTACAAATTGTTATTTATATACGTTTATGTTGTAGTTAATTTTTCACCTCAGGTAATTTTTGTTTTTCTTTTGTTTTTGGGTATGGTAATGTTGCCAATGAAGTTGAAATAAAAGAAAAATAAAAAATTACCTGAGATAAAAAATTAACTACAACATTTACATAGCCTTTCATGTACTCATCATACATGCTGTAGTTTAATTTTGTCTATGGCTCAAATTTTATTTTCCTTTGTTTCTAACTCATTATTGTACAACCTGCACACTACCTGACCCCAAAACAAAGGAAAATATAATTTGAAACACAATATACACAACAAGAAGCAGTTAACTTTGCCAACCTCTCTGTTGCTGAGTGACCTGAAATCACAAATTTTCCAGAGAAAGATTAACTTCTCAAGAAACTGTGAATCCAAGATATTTTTACAACAGTATGAGGTAAAAAATTTGTTGCTTTGTCAACTGTGAAATAAAAGTCATCAGAGTATCACCAATCAAGCTTGATAAAGAAAATTAAAATATTATCATGAACATTAAAAAGACAGAGCAAAGAACTTGTAAACAGGACTGGGTACTTACAATCTCCATTCCCTGTGGTATTTCCAGTTCATCTGGGGGAACAAAAGGTTCTGGTGGAGGAGCAACTACAGCAGGAAGAGGAGCCGAGGGTAACACTGTTTTCTGGACATCAGATGTTGGAAAAGAACTGTCTTGTTGAGTTTTGAATAACATTGATCCTAGAAAGGGGATACAATATACATTGTAGCTTTTTGTAATCTACATTATATGTGCTTGCTACTGTAAATCTAATAACATGTAAAGTGCCCATGAAGGTTGAGTCTGCTCAGGCCAAAGCTAAAACTTGTTTAGTTACACATGGTTTAATGTTAAAAGGTATAATGTTACATGGTTTGAATTAAAGATAAACATGGTTTAACCCTTTTCATCATATTCTCAGATATCCATTTAAATACTGAAAACCAAACTGAACCATGTGAATGAACCATTCAAGAAGTTTCACTTGCATGGTTACTCAACAGGATTCCATGTGCTGACTCAGATGTCAGAATGAATAATATTTCCTAGAGGTAAACAAATAAAATTGTTCCTAGTTCACTCCACAATGTTTGTATTGAGGAGGAGGCTATGTCCCTGTCAGTATTTCACAATATTTTTCCAGTTTCAACTCATCTTCACGTTGTTTGTCGCCTTCTTTTATCTTATGTCACTGTTTCAAGGCCATGTCACTTGTCGGGATTTTCCCCTAACTGGGTCTCCTGGGCCCAATTGTTCGAATGCCGGTTAGCGCTAACCAGGGGTTAAATTTAACCTGGGTTTTTTTTTCTTGTTATCAAAAGCAGTTTCTCGGATAATTTTCTCTATTCTTTTTAGAGTATCCCATCATCAAATTGTAGGCAAAGAGAATTAAACTGAATTTGCTTTTTAAGCTCTCATATTTGAGTTCAAATTTCGCGCTAACCCTGGGTTATCTTAACCCAGCTTCGAACAACCCGGCCCTGGTTATTACATGAAAATTTGGTAAAATATCAAGCACAAATTACAAGTAAAATCCTATGTAACAGGCAGTCTTTCACTTTCCTCAACTGATTTTTGATTTTTCCAAACAATTTACTATAACATGTTTAGCGGGGGGTGAGTGGGACTTTGGATGTTATCCCACTGGTGATATGATCAACTACTACATGAAAAGGAAATATGAAAGCTGGTTCCAATCTGGTTCTTCCTTTATAGATATTACTCATCTTGACATTGAACACTTACCACTTTGCATATTTTCAAATGCAGATGTAGTTTGTGGATACTGTGAAGGGATCTCTGGAGTATTATAGTCATAACTGAATGACACTGAATTATATGCACCATCTTCTTGAAGGGCTTGCTGAAATCTTTTCATTTCCTCTTCTGTTAAGAAAATGTAACATTTTATTAACTTCATTAGTCACTCACATTTACAACCATGTTAATGTAAAGTAAAACATTCATGTTTACATATACAAAAGTCAAGATAGTCCAACTGAACTAGCCTGTGAACAGGCCCCTTGTTTAGGAAAAGGGTGAAAAAATCGTGCGGAGAGGAAAGGGAAAGGGTGAGAGCCCGTAGACAAACATTTGAGACCGTCACTCCACAGCACCCACTGTTCATCAGATCCTGATGCAAGTTCCTACTGACGAGAACACTGGCTGTTGACAGGTTTGATTTACAGCCCTTTTTTGGTCGGCACAGCATGCAATTTGATTTAAATTATTGCTTGTAAACAGGTCTTTAACATGATGTCTTCTGGCCCTTGACTGATGAGCTTTTTTAGCCACAATGAATGTTCTTGCACCAGAGGGCAAATCATGCCGACCAGAAACAATAACTGCAGAAAATCACTATCCGTGTCATGATTTCTAAGGAAGAAACCCTCCAGGGCATAATCTAACAGTCAGAGAAAAAACTCACTGGAAAAAGCAGCGTTTTGGCACAAGGTAAAAGTTGTGTGTTGCCTACCAACCCCCTCTTTACACCCAAAATTGATTACATTGCAATGTATCAAAGTGACAGATAACGATCTTGCTGACAGATGATAGGCAATTACAAGACAAGAAGGCAGAATAGCGGTCCCAAATGTTTGTTTACAAGCTCTCACCCTTTCCTTTCCCTCTCCTCATGATTTTTTTCACCCTTTCCCCAAACAGAGAGCCTTTTCACAGGCTAAACTGAACCAATTAATGTTTAGACCAAGAACATGTCAAGTTTTGACAGTTCCGTGTGTGTTCTGCACACCGAAACACACGTTTTCTAAAACCCTACGCCAACTTTTTAGAATTGCAAAATAAAATAATGTCAATAGCAAAGAGTGTCTTTATAATG
The DNA here is from genome assembly GCA_038088405.1 of Porites divaricata. Lineage (NCBI taxonomy): Eukaryota > Metazoa > Cnidaria > Anthozoa > Scleractinia > Poritidae > Porites > Porites divaricata. The sequence goes on along the minus strand of JBBMOI010000001.1, from coordinate 21,095,075 downwards.
CTGGCAAATTCTATGAAAGCCATCTTCCGTGGATTATTTTATCAAAGTGCTTTGAGCATAGAGGCAATCCAGTGAACCATTTTTTGCCAGTAAATTAGTTCAGTTGAAAAATTGGCTGGTTTTGTATACAAACTAGAAATGTTTTACACTTGAAATCCTGGAAAGGCATTGGCTGTTCATGGTAGGTAAGGGATTAGCCACATTTAACAGAATAAATTTTAATTCTTCAGTATCTCATTAATGAATGAATGCATGCTTAAACTTACCTTGCTGGGACTCATATTCCTCCATATCACGGTTAAGATCCATGTATCTTTCTTCATCACACAATCTCTCTATTTCCTCTTCTTCAGGTGTAAGTGAAGGAACTCCATCAGACGGCATGACAATAAACTGTGCTTTATCAGTGAGGTGCAGACGAGCATCATATCTAAAACAAAGTCATTGGCCTTTTATTAGTGTGTTGTCATCAACAAAACAGCAACATGCACCTACAAAACTGTTCCAGTGGTAGAATCATAATACAGCGGAAAACTTTTTAAGATAACCTTTCCTTGAAAATGCTAATCTTTGTTCAATTCAGCTTTTCTGTATCTTTTAGTAACAATTATATTTAACCCTCCACTTGATTGTGTCACATGTGCAATTATAGAGAAACTGTCAGAATTAATGCTAGGCAGATGTCATTACTGTAATTATTAAATTGTTATCAAATGATTATTTTATACTTACATATCATACAAATGGTTTCTTGTCCCGATGCAACCAACTTACCTTGTCTCTACTGCCGTCAGTGTTCCAATATGGACAAAAGAAAAAAGCATTTTAAAAAGCTCTCAATTCCTTGTTTCAGATCAGAACTTCCATCTTTCGGCTTTTTAAAATGTGGATTTCAAAAGTTCTTATCGATCGTCTTTACATTCTTTACGTTCCGTGAAAATATATAAAAGTTCAATCTCCTTTACTCGAGTGTAAAGGGCAAATCCATGTGTGATATTCCTGAAACAAATCGCGGAGGAAACCTCCATTCACAACAACAATAAAATAACATCAACGAAACTTGATTTCAACACAGCTTTTATTACATTTAATCAAAATATAATTGAACAGACCTGTCGATACGTAGGGATTCATCACCCATCCATGGTATCAAGCTCTTTTCTGGATCAAAGGCCGCAGCCTTTTCATAGTCCTCAAATAATTTGCACGCGTAGCCAAAGACAAGCAAGTCATCCTCCTTCCTCCTCGCCCTCGAAACCATGTCCTTCGGCAAACCGACTTTGTGCGCATCAAAAAGCCCTGACATGCCAGATTTCTAGTCAAAACCTTCCTCTAGTAAAAGAGCTATTCCTATGAATAATAAAAGCCTTTTCCAAATCCATAATTTGATCAAGCTGGTGATTTTCGAATCACACATAAATACAACATGGCGGTTTAGAAGGCAAAGTACTGACGTCATTGATGATGTTACTAAGCCCGACCCAGTCTTCAACACAGGGGCAAAACCTGAGCGGAACCTGAATCGAGAAAATCGTGCTTTTGTTTTGATAGAGCAGGATAAAAATTCGTTTCATGCTGCAACAATTTTATTCGACTTTTATTTTCTAGCGAATTATGTTAGGAAACCAAGAATCACAGGGAGAGCCACAGGATAAGCTATCTTGTCAGTTAGAGCCCGATCAAGAAGTTGCAGCGGTACTAGCAACAGGTATAAAATGAAAAGGGAGTGATTCAAGCCACGTGGTGGCTGATCTACACAATATATATAACCTGTGGATTATATAGCGATTACCTGTTGCTCAAATGTGTTAAAAACTCACAGCCTAGATATATGAAAAATTAAACCGCAACTTGTGGAAGTTAAGGGCTATTTGAAAACAGAGTGTATATGCACATGCATGGCCATAAGCCCTAAAGAGGCCAATTGAGGACAAAGAACTCAATCATGTCGATTTTAGGAAGCCTGAGTTGCAGACGTAATGAAAACCTCGGTTAGTAACGTCTGCGAAGCAGAGCCAAGATCCTCGTTCTGCCCCACCCCAGCATACTCAATGACCTAAAATGTGTTTCAAATTTCTTTCCAACCCGAATGGCAAAGCAACAACAGCTTTTTTAATGGGCCATTCATGGTGCGTACTCAAATCCTGGTACACAACCAGGGCTTAGAACAAGGATTTTGTCACTGTTTTGCAGACTGACTAAACCAGAGTTAAGTTTTATCAGTGGCACAGGCTAGTTTTAGGGAGTATGTGTTAAGAATACATTATATTTCTTGACAGAACCTCATTTCACCCAGTCTGGCCACCTGTTGGTCAAGAAAGGCCCAAGGTCTTCGTCAACAAAAGAGTTGACTGCTGGATTCAAGGTGAGTCCTTACTTTTAAAATGGGGCTTATATTAAAGGTATGTCCCATTTTCTGCAAAATCATCTCAAGTCCTGTCCATATTCACAAGCAGTAGTAAACCTGAAATCAACAGTACTGTGGGTTAGATCATAACCAACTATACTAGTACCATAAATAACTTATTTAGGTCCTGCCTCAAAACCCACGTTTCTACTATCTCTTTCCTAGGAGGTGGTGAGGGGGAGGGGGGCAGTGCTCCCCATAATGGTCTTTACAGGGGGGCTCCGCACAAAAAGGGCACCCTTTTCAGGCTTCAGCAAAATAAAAAGTTAGGAATTTAATGACTTAAAGTATATGAAAGGGCAGCAAAACCTGTCATTTTATTAAAATATTTCGAGCAAATCACAAGTGCACGTATGCACCTTGAACTAAGGCTGCATATTTTCATTTCCAATATTTTATTATGTTGTCCCAATATATCATTCGGCTGTACACAGGGTTTTACAAGATGCATCTCTTCTGTCAGGTATGGTATATATGGTAAGGGTTGGACCTCAGGGCCTAACCTTCCTGTATAAAACTTTGTTGATTACTCTACTCCCAGGTCCCCTTCTTATAGAAAAAAAATGGTTAAGCCCCCACCTCACTGATTATACATCTGCAGAAACACAATTAACTTGTTTCATTAATTTTGTGTACAGCTGGAGCAAGAGATCAAGGAATATGTGAGCACTACTGATAAAGCTGCTGCACAATGTAAGCTGCAAATCTTATAATTTAATAGCAATCAAGACTGATATGACTATAAACAGATCAACTTTATTGATGGACTGCATTATTAATATAAAACACTAAATAAATTATCCTTAATTAGGGAGCTGTCTTGTGTTAAACATGTCAAGCCATACAAAAGGTGTGTGGTTGGGTGATGATTATGTCAGTGCTGTCAACTCTCCCGGATAATCCGGAAGACTCCAGATTTTGGACCATATCTCCCAGTCTACAGCTTGGAGTATGAAATCTCCCAGATATTCACTGAAGTTCGCTATAAACTTTTAAATATTTTCGGTTGTTTGAGCTATTTTACTGTTAACATCGAACGTTTCCTCATAAACTTTGGTATGGTATATAATTTAAGCCATTGTAATGTACACAATACTGTGAAATATCGCAAATTTGAGATGATCGGGTCAACGAGTATTTTTTACACAAATTACGTCATATACCTTGTGATATGGCGTCATCTATAATCCCTTCCCTGTCAATTCCAAATATTTGAAGACGTTGGGGGTTGACAGCCCTGTTATGTATAGACATTGGGGACAAGGGTTTCGATGATAACATATTCTAACACCTTAACAGGTTCAGACTACCAAAGTGGTGGCAATTGTCATTAAGTACTTTTTCTAATATCTTCAACAACTGACATGGATTCCATGATTGGTTCAAAACACAGGTCACCGGTCAGGAGTACAGTTTAAACTTCTAAAAATTAGTTTGTCCTGGATTTAAAACACTTCTTTGGGTAGCAGTGATTAGGGCTAGGAGGAGGCACTTAAATTTTTTCCTGGTTTTCATCTGCACATGTGACCATGTTCATGTTTTCATCTGTGACCTGTGTTCTTACCTGTGAAATGTCACCTGTACCAAAAGAGTTTGGTCATTTATTTTCACAAGCCAAGTGTAAGCCTGAGTCAACCACAAGCCACAAGCCAACTAGAGCCAACCTTGAGTGAAACCCAAATGTTAATTTTTTCAATTTTTGAGTTTCATGGCCACAGAAATGCAACATTACAGTATAGAAGAACCCTGCCCTTTCGGTAACAACAGATCATGAAGTGTCCAAACCTATCTATTGTAACAAAGAACTGAGGGAAATATCAACTTGAACTTTACATGTATACCTCTTGTTCTTATATGTTGTTCATTTTCTTTCTCAGATCCTTCCCTACATTTTCTAGCTGCTCAGGGTGAAATCGCAAAGATTAAGGAGGAGATTGACAAAGGTAAATTTAGCAAGACAAAGTACGTAGCTTGTTTTTGAATTTGCTTAGCATTTTAACTGTCTTAATCTTAAGTAACAATAGAGAGATTTTGAGTCACATTTACGGTAAACGGCAAATGTGAATATGTACCACGTTACCACGTTTTTCCTTAACTTGTGTTCTTCTGCTCCCAAATTAGTTATTTCACGTCAGTTTTGTCTTGGACTGTTGTTAGCTGTACATTTTCTGTTTTAAGAAATTTTTAACTTGAATCTGACATTTGCCATTTGCCATAAATGTCACTCTAAATCCCTCTATTAAAATATTGTCTTGAGAGACTGCCTCATTCACAATGTTGATTGCAAATTATGTAGATTTGCACACAAAGGACAGCCAGGAAGGGGAATGTGGGTGAGCACATTCAGAGTTTTTCCAATGCTCTTTAAACCAGTTCCTTTTCTTATTTTCCCATTTTTATGTGGGTGTCATTGTGGTTGCTCTAGCTCACTAGTAGCATTACCAGGCAAGACAATTCTTTGATGGAAAACATGCAGTAAAAACATGAATTCTTTGTTTCTTTATTACTGGTGAATATCATGTATTTTTTAACCTTATCATGGTAGGTACAGATGTGAATGCTGTGGATAAAACAGGCCTGACACCCCTAGCTTGGGCAGCAGCTCACAGACAGGTCAGTTGGAGGTCTTCTGTATAAACCATGAGTAACACAGTGAGGCACATGGAACCCATGTTATCTAAGATATAGAGTCACACCATAAGATAGCATGAAATCTCACTGCCCCCTTAACCCTACTCCCTGAGTAGAATGCTAATAGTCCATTACCATTACCTACAATCCCAGACAAAACTTCTTGACAACGTTTTTCCCTTAATGTGCTCTATCCTACGCAACAAAACTAGTTCCAAAACAACGACTTAGCAGAAAGAAATCCCCTTCCCCCAGTTCAATGTTGCTTCCTAAAAATGCCCAAGGATCAGGCTTTCTTTTACATTGCTTCCAGGGGGAGGGGGAGAGGGAAGAACTGGTACAGCTGTGATGTTTAGAAAAATGCTCTCCAAGTATGTGATTTTCTCCACAGTTTTGTCCAAGATTGTAGCACTAATAACAATTTAAGTAGGTCAAAGTGGAACCTTGATGTAATGGAGAGCATAGGGACTGGGAATATTTGTTTGCCATATATAACAAGGTTTTGTCTGAAGCAGTGTATCTTGTCTGAGGTGGCTAACCACAATGGAAGAGACCAGGATTCAATTAAAAAATCTTGAGTCTACTAACCATCATGCATGTGAATTACCACTCTGTCTAATAAAATTCTGTTATGCTTTGTTTTGTGTGCGTGTTGTAGAAAGCAACCATAACCATACTGCTTCAGAGTGGAGCAGATGCCACAGCATGTAGTCCGACTGGTGAGACAGCATTATCATTTGCCGCTTGTCAGGGGCAGCTGGATGCTGTTGAACAGCTGCTTGAGTATGGTGCAGATCCTGATATTGCAAATGTGGTATGACGTATTAAGATAAGACTGACTTGTCGATACACATCTTATCCTTACTATCCAGCAACTTTTACTGTTTTCAATTAATAAATTGTTCTAGAAGGCAACACTTTACCAAAATTAAGATACTCTTTTCATGAAAAAGAAATACACATACATTGTAAGATCTGACTGTACCTAAGGCCAGGGCTTTCCCTAAGATTTCAAGTTGCCAGGCAAATCCAACCAGTAGGTGTTTTTAGGATCAAACAGCTAGAGATTTCTTTTAGTTTTTTTTTTTCTTTTTAAGATTACAAAGAGAGAAACATAGAGGGAACTAATTATAAACTCAACAGGGCATGAGACTCTCCATGGTCTCCATGGTCTCCATCAGGATGAAAACACGGAAGTAAAAGTTGTCTTCCCCCACCCACCCCCCCCCCAAAAAAAAAAAAACATAAAAAAGAGAAACTTGAAAGGATCTGTCGACTTTTCATGTTAAATTAGCCCAGTGCAACATTGTTGGCCAACAACTCCCAACGTTATTGGGATTTGTTGCATCTGTTTTCACATAGCGAAAAGTTTGACCGGTTTCAAACTTTGCGCAACAAGTCCCAACAACACGCAACAACATGCAACGTGGTGTGCAAACGGGCACAACATGTAACATCCAACAATTTTGGGAATGTTTCGTCTGTATAATGTGTTTGATATTTGGATTATAGGAAGGAGGCACACCCCTGATGTATGCAGCTTTTAATGGCTACCCGCAAGTCGTCAAACTTCTCCTAGGTACAGAAACATTTAGAATAAATGTATGTTCAATTTCTTCTCTTTGCTCTGCCCTTCCGTCGACTCAAGGACCTCTTTTTGTCGCTGAAAACTGAAGCCTTTGAGTACGCTCTTTTAATGGGTGTGAAAGGCAAAAGCAGACACTCTTTCAACGCTAACCTAACCGATGGGCTCATCTTTTACCATACATGCATGTAAAGGTACGGTAAAATGGGCTACAAAAACGTGAAACACGTTCTGCAACGTGGCTGCAAAACGACTTGAATAGCGATGTTGTTAGAGAGTATTTCTACTTTTCGCAACAGACTCTGTACATGTTGCGCGTTTTATCATGTACCGGCCCAAGGGAAACTTGCTTGTTTTTGCTTCCAAGTGACGTAACGCCCGTGTATGGCGTAACTCCCTCGTTATTTTATCCAATCAGAAGTCTGTATTCACGCAACTTACAACAACCTGACTAGTTGTAAGACAGGTTTGAACGTGGGTGGTAAAACGGGCAACATCACTTTTCAACTCGTTTTGCAGTAATGTTGGAAAAACAAGTTGCACATTTTTTTGCTTGTTCTACCGTAGCTTGAATCGTTCTGGTGCAATGCAGCGTTTCATTACTGGACTCTGAAAATGATAAGAAGAGTTTTAAGTAAATAAGCCGTTTTCAAATTTCATCCGGATCATACCAACCAAAATAACGTTGTATTAAAAGAGAATGTGACACTGGACAATTCGGAGCATTGATAAACCTGTGACCCTTGAAGTAACCCCAACTAAATGGGGACACTGCTTTCGACGATGCTTTAGGCCTAGGCATTTTTTTACTACTATTGCTATTATAAAATCTTCCTCCGGACTTTCTTAATTTATGTGATTGTTTTAAGTGACGTAGTTGCTCAAAAATTGATAAAAATAAAAATTGCCAAATACTTGAAGAAAATTAAAAAATGATTCCTGTGTTTACTTTTATTCATGCAAGAACATGGGGCGGACTTAACAGCAACTAACAATGAAGGACAAACTGCAATGAGTCTGGCTGTCGGAGTAGGTAATAAAAACGGTAAGTTTACCTTCATCGACTTCAAGTGGCTTTCATTCTGGGTCGCTTTGAACTGATTCAAAACCAAAGTTACCAGGAAATTGTGGGCGAACCTCCTTCGAGACCTATGGACAGTCATTCAAGGTGGAAAAAACAACAGCGAAAGTTTTCGCTTCCGGGTCTCTAAGGACTTGTTAAGCTACGGGCCAGTCGCTTGAACTCAGTTGGGGGTCGAAATTTATATCTATATATGTATCTCTTGGACCTTACATAAGAAAAAGAAGTTCATAGGTTGCTTTTCAGTAGGATCAAGAGCCATAATAGTCCTGTTATGGCTCTTGGTACGATGTAACATTCGTTGGTTGTTACACCTTTCTCCCTCTCTTTTCAGCGTGTCGGGCGCTCGAAAGGAAAAAAAAAAAAACAAATCGAGTGCACGAGAACGAGAGAAAAAGCGTTCCCGGATCTTTTATGATAACACTGATAAGGTAGAAAATGACTGTGATTCAGCGGATTGGCCAAACTGTGCCTTAAAATCAAGGAAGGACAATGCTGCATAGTGCACAAAGACGGTATGGCGAAAAGTTCTTTTTTTTCTCCACTAAGGAAACAACGCTTCGGACCACCTAACATCACAGAGTTAACATCTGAATATGACTGAATTAGTAGTTTGTACTCGACCTTCAGTTTTTTTAAATTAATAAGTCATCTGAACATAGTTGATATTAAGTCAATTTTTGTCATTTTGTTTTGTAGTCCAACGGGTCATAGAAGATTACCTTCGCTCGATCTTAGAAGGTCACTCGTGATTACCGCTCTATTTGATAGAGTCCATATCAACCTCACGTGCTTCAATTTAGTACAGCGGCTTTTTTACGAGCCGTTTTTTGCTGTGTCTACTATTGAAGTACGAAAACCGGAAAGGAAAACTGGAAACCGCCGTTGCTGAATGGGAAAAGAGAAAGAAAAGCATCTCCTCCGTGAATTATTTTCGCAGTCATCATGATCAGTTTTTTTTAAGTGACGTGTAGTAAGTAGAGGTTAACAGAAACAGGGTCTTGAAACAAGCAGCGTTAAGAACGGCTTTAACATAAACCTTTAGCCACCAACTTCAGCTGAAGTAGTTCACCGTGTAAAAATTTTATGATCTGTAGAGTACATAATTTATTTTGAACTTTATTTTGTCATATAACTTATTTGAATAATATTGTTTGAATCTCTTTATCAAAAAAAAGGGTAAATAAATTCTTAAAAACCCCTTTGGAGAGGCCAATAAATGAACTTTTAAATAATGAAAACTGCATGAAAAAAGGCAAAAAGAACTTATTCGGAAGAACGTTTCGTTGTCTTCGTGACAACATTTTCAACTTGTGAGAATGCAAAATAATATTCCATTTGCACGATGGCGTCATTTTACTACTACGACCAGAATTCTTTTGGGTTTTCTTTTCATATTTAAATTTGGTAGTCCCAGTGAGGTTTAAATAACAAAAGCTAAACCTAATTTGCGCAAGAAAGCAAAACCCTGAAGGATCCTGGTCATAGTAGTAAAATAACGCCATCATGCATATGGCCTATTTATAGAGCGTTTTCACTCACGTGGCCAGCATCTATGCTAATTTATTGGAACAAAAGAAAGTTTTTACATAAGAAAAGAGTTCAACTCCCACAGGATTGTCTTGGTACACCAAAGTGGCCGCCGTTCTATTGTTTTGGAACACCAATATGGCCGCCGTGACGTCATGTGAAAACGCTCTATTAGTTCACTTCAGTGTGACTGAGGTCATTGATTGTATATTGCTCGCATCTTCCAATTTCGTCACAACTTCAATCCTAGGGTTCTCTCTCTTCCTCTCTTGAGGAAGGAGGGGAGAGAACCCTGGGAACGAGATTGATTCGGTCAGCGCAGGCCAGTGCCAGCTGTTCGCCAGTTGGTCATGAAGAATTAGCCGAGAGGGATAAAGCCAATCAGAAACGGCGAAATATTTTACATGAATAGTAATGAGCGATTTCCGAGTTGCCCCAAGCCTCTGTTTCAAAGCGACGCTAAATGCGAAGATAGGGATATAAAAGTGATTTTTTTCATTCTCGTTTTCATAAGAAAGGTTTTGTATTTAGGTCAGTTAGCCTCGCTTTGAAAGTGAGAGGTTTTGGAACTCGGAAATAACGTCAATAACCTATTAGCGTTAACTAAGAGAGAACCTCTCTTGGTGACAAACGTACCATTAACATACTACTGATAATTAAAAACTGAGTCACTATTTTAGTACAAACTGAGAAGTCGCTAGTACAGACATGGAGAAACAAAGTAACAATACTTTTGACATACTACTGAAAATTGCAGTTCGGAATGAAAATCAAGTGTTGAACAGATCAGTGCTTACTGAATAACCTTGAAAAATGATTCCCGATCACGTTATTAGTAATAGAAACAGGGCAAATGCTTTTTGATGTTGAATAAATGTTCCACATGTGATGTTAGTTTTCCGCAACTTTTCAAAAGAAAACCTTCCAGAAATTCAGCTATAATTTCTCTTTGAAAAATTAAGCTTAGTTTTTTTTAATTCAGTGTTTAGTCGATCCGCTATCGTCTTAGTATCAAGCAAACCTCTCGTATCGGAAACTGAGGCACATAACTGAATGTCTTCGTGTCTTGAATGACACCCGAATAGCTAACACGCTCCATACCGAGCCGAGGTTAAAACTGAGTCGTGTTACTATGGCAAACACTCTTTGTCAAGATGTTAAATAAACAAAAACTGTGAAAAATAATTCTTATGATGAACCTTTATACGTGAAACTTTTTATTCTTGTGTAGGAGTGACGAACAGTGAACACCAACTTAAGAGAAAACTTTCGTGGTCATTAACTTGCTCAAATTACAATTGAAGTTTGATCCTAAATCTCACTGGCCTAACAGCGGCAAGATCAAATTTCTATTACATCCTTGGGCACTCTTTATCTCTCGCTGACCAGTGGTGACCGAGAGCTTGTCAGAGTAACTGAGGGAAAGCAGACAGTGTGACGACAAAGCGTCGATCGGCCATCATACTATGAACATTAATTAATTTTTCCAGAGGTAAACGTACTAATTATCGCTTGATCATATATTCATTGGTATATTTATTCTCAAAGATTCCCAAAATGTACATACAAATCTGACATAATTCTTCTTTTATTTTTATGAAAGCAGACAACTCGATGACTTTCAAGGAAAGAAGACAGTTTCTGCTGTTGGCTCGTGTTTTTGTAGCCGGGTTTATCCTATTCTGTGTTCTGTTTGGATTGATTCTCGCCTACTTAATTTCTTCTTTGTCATCGGAGACCTTCGATCATGTGAAAACGAAAAATGTCGCTTTAAGCTTGCATCTTAACACTACAGCAAGAAAGAACTTGGTCATTTTTTCTCATGGTCGCTCCGGATCTTCCATAACAGGGGGTATTTTCAACCAGCATCCTGATGTGTTTTACTTGTATGAACCTCTTCAAACAGTGGAGAGAACTCGGGAACAGTTCAAGTCGGATTACGACATTCTGGCCCAAAAATTCTTGAAAAGTGTTTTCCAATGTAGATTTGATGAGCCAATTTTTGTTAAAGACATGGAATTGTATTACCGCGGGCCAATCCACCCTCTGATCAGTCGCGCCATTGCTTCGCCTCCATTGTGCCCTTACAACGTGTCAGACGAACGATGGGATTTTAAACTGTGCGCAAAAATGACAACTAAATCACTGGAAAATGCTTGCAGACAACATAAACTTACTGTTATCAAAGTGTTAATTCACCGTGTTCCATACAAGAGTCTACAAAGTATAATCTCTGCTTGTGCCCCTAAGCAAGTGGACTGTAAAATCGTGTTCCTAGTGAGGGATCCACGAGCGGTTGTCCCTTCTTCATTGGCTGTGGATTTCTACCGTGAGCAGGGCGGGCCCGCCAAGTTAGGTACAAGGGTATTTAGTTACAACTTATGCGAACAAACGGAAGCAAACCTTAGAATTTTAAAAAGTCTCCCTGCTGGGCTGCGTGACCGAGTAAAATTACTACGATACGAAGATTTGGCTGCCCACCCAATAGCAGAAATGAAGAACTTGTACAAGTTTGCCGATCTTTCAGTCTTGGACAGTGTTACGAACTGGCTGAGTCGGAGTACCCACCCGTCTAAGCAAAGAGAAGACGTGGATATACATCGGGGTTATTCCACCACATTTACTATTGATGATGCAGAAGCCGCTATCAATCGTTGGAGATGGAAAGTGACTGATCCTAATGATATAACTACCATTGAAATGTACTGTAAACATGTGATGCAGTTAATGGGTTATAGGCCTGTACACAATTCGTACGAGCTTCAGAGGAATATAACAATTCCTCTGCACAGCCGAGATTTCGAGGCAGAAGACTGGTTACAAAAGTGATTAGAAATCTTGATGGCCCACCGGGCTGTTTCACTTCCCTCTACTCAAACACGCACCTCTGTCAGACTCGTACCCAGTAGCTATTTATGTGTTTCTTGGGGTGGGAGAAGATTAGGGTTAGGTAAAGACGCGCGGTGAATCATGGGAAGGGACAAAGCCGGAAAAAAAACGTTACGTAGGAAAATAGCGTCACATAGAATTATTTTAATTATCTGAGTTTTATCTCCAGCAGAGGGGGACGGGGTTGGGGGCTAATAAGATGCATGATGTTTTCGATAGTCGTGTCAAGATGAATAAACGTGCAGACCAGAATACTGACGTACCCGACTCTGTTAAATATGAAATAATTTGTAATTGCAACAGACCAGTAGCCGCTTATTCGAGGCCTGCGCTTATTAGCTTCTCCTTCATACAGAATAGGTGCGTATTCGAGGAGGCCCTAATTCGAGGTTGGGCGCTTAATCGAATAAATGCGGTAATTCAGAGTACAAGACTCTAGGGGCTTTCCATTTCTGACGATCTGACTTGCAATGCCCATATAAATGAGGTAATTATGAATAGCATCTAAACGCCTATATTTTCTCATCCATCAGAAAAGGGCGGGGCCAACGTGTGAGTGGCCTCTCCCGTTTTTACACTGCTTGCATAAGCTCCGTCATAGACAACACAGCCACAGTATTTCACTATGCACTACAATTTGTATAGAATTTGATGGAGCCGAATTGCACATATTTTAGCCATCCTACTAATGAACAGTTAGGACAGAAAGATATTTCGAGCACCAACAATTTGCTGTCTGTCGGTTCTGAATTAGCATTTATCGAGTGAATTAGAGCGCATCCAGAAAAAAGCTGTGCGTATTATTTGCCCATAGACGGACTACCATCATGCGCTAAGAAGGCCAGCCCTGTCGAAAATATGTAAAATAGCAGAAAGTCAACACAACATCTGTAAGCGCACTTTAAACTGAGGAAGCTGTTGCCACCTCTCTACAATGGCTACTTTTTTTCGTCCCGGCGGACAAAAAATCCATACATTGACTCTTGTTTGAAACCTCTCTACAATGGCCAGCTCTTTCCAACCGCTACGTTCTTCTGTCCCCAAAGTGGGGAGAGGTTCAGCTGTATATAATTCAGCCACATAAGGCTGCGACGTATTTTCAGTTAATACTGAGCACCTGTCTATCAATATTATTGTTTTCTCCATCCGCGCATTATTGTTATCTTGTATGAAGAGTTGCTTAGTTACCATTTCATCTTAGCGAAGCATTCCACCTTTTAAGGCGTAATCAGGCTTTGCTCAGTTATCTACGTTAACAATGACTCTTTTGTGCTCATGGTCACCAACATTTTATTTGGCTTCTCCGATTCCCTTCCACATCTTAAACTCAGTTTATTCAGTTCATTTGCTCTTTCAGAAAACACTGTCTGAGTGAATAATGTAACATAAATCATCTCACGTTTTTCGTGTTTGAATCATTTTTTAAAGAGCTATTTAGAAGCGTTCCTCCTTTCATTAGTTTTACAACAAAAAACTTGTCATTATCTCAAGATATAAATCAATTCACAATTATCAAGATTTTAAAAAGCTGCACCACGTTGATGTAAAATCCACTGACGCAAGCGAGGCCAGCTTGTGTAGTACAAATGGGAAAATGCTCAACTCACGAATCCTATGTTACGTATTTATGATTTTGATTCTGTTTATTTCAGTTTCTATATTTTACGCTTATAGAAGGCTTCAGATTACCAAATACATTCTTTCAGAGGACGTTTCCGCGCATCGTCTTCACACAGTAGTGCGAGATAAGTGGATGATTGCCGACATTTCCGTCGAAAATGGTTCAACGAATAGCCCCTTACACTCCGGTAATTTTACGCGCTCTTTTTATACTGCTCAAAAAACACACCATAGAGACACGTCTTCTTTAACTGCACCTCACAGGCTAATCGCAAGAGAAAATCTCTCAGCAAGTGAGGCGGTAACTGAGTCCACTTACCGGCCAACCAAAGAGCCCGAAAACAAGCGTCGAAGTCTTCTGATCTACGGCGCAGATCGTTCGGGAACAACTTTTACAACAAAAATGTTCGCTGAAGATCCACAGTTGTTTACAGTTTATGAACCACTTTGGATAACAAGTTTATGGAGTAGAGAACATCCCACAGAAGTTTCTCAATGGAAAAGAAATGTTCTTGATGTACTCAGAGGAATATTAGGCTGCAAATTTGCCGATTCCCTGGCAGGAACTAAATTTCTTTCTTACACAAACGGGCAATGGAGTGGTGCTTTTGTAAAGAACCCATTTAAAAGTGCAGCCTTCTGTAACGGGACATTCAAAGATTTTTCCAAAAACCCGGGGTACGTAGGTGAAGTTTGCCTTTCAAAATTTAAACACAGTGTGGCAAAAATAGGTGAGCCAAGAGTACCAGATAATCTACTGTCAGCCGTAGTACCTAAATTGCTTGAGGAGAATCCTGAAACAGATGTCCGCGTCATTCAGCTCGTGCGTGACCCGCGAGGCAGCTTCAACTCGAGAATCAAACTCGGATGGATGGTAGAATATCACCACTCGGATTTTCCTATCACTGTTCGATATAAGTGCTCAAAATTAGCCCAAAACATAAAGTTTGGACGTAACCTACCTTCTAAATGGCGTGTCAAATACCTTGAAGTACATTACCAAGATCTGGCAAAACACCCTATTGAAACCGCAAACAGTATGTACGAGTTTGCAGGATTTCAGATGTCACCGAAAATTCTTGACTGGGTCAGAAAAAACACTTCTCCGAGCAAAGAAGAATTATTGAAAGAAAAGAAAGATGTATTTTCTTCGGTAAGGAATTCTTCAGCAAATGCTGATTATTGGACACAAGAAGCCCCGATTAATAGGACAAGAATCATAGAAAAATACTGTAAAGAAGCATTCGATCTCCTAAAACTGGAGACGATGACTTCCAACTAGATTTCCGGGTAACAGGGTAGTAAAAATAAACTTTGTGAGTAAATTTTGTTTCCTTTTTTCGCTGCTTTCTCTTTATGCTATGATTCCGGGATCTAATATAAATAAGTATCATGATTTTCATATCCGCATGAAAAATATTCTGAAGAAGCGATTCGCTTTAACATTTACTAACTTTAAGGAAAATACTCCCCGCTGTTAATAATAATATCTCGGATACCAGTTATTTTCTTCCTCGTCTAAGGCCAGAACTGAACTGAAACGGTCGATTGTCGCTATGTGATGAAACGATGATTAAACTACAACGAATACATGGCCATTCCGATCAAGTTTCACATCGTTAGTCATGCGAGGGGGTAGAGAAATCTGCCAAAAAATGTGCTGCACGTTCAGAGTTTTTGTTTTGCCTGGTTGAGGGAGGTCGCTAGTAGCGTTACTGTCCACGCGAAACAATACTTGATATGCGATGATTTCGTTTTAAAAATTGACGATTTTAAGCAAAACACGCGACGAAAACGACTTCCGCAGGTATCCACAGAGACTGAATCGCTTTTCTCCGCCAATCGTCCACCGCGCTTGCTATTTTTCTCTGGCTATTTTTTATTGGAATAACCCGGGGAATAACCAGCTGGAACCTCTGCGGAGAAACGACGACAACCTTGTTTCAAGGGTTCTCTCATACCGGTGCCTACGGAGCGGACGGAGCGAGGGAACGGTAGGAGAGAGAAGCTAAGAACGAAGTTGTGAGTAACACCCTCGGAAGTCGAAACATAAAAAAAACTAAACAAACTACAAAGCTCTTACAATTATACTGTAAGAAGACACACAGCGATTTCCAGTATTTCGGGGGATATGAAAACACTCCTTTACGACCTTCACCAGTCGACCACAACGTAACAAGGCGGCCATGTTGGGGATCAATACAATAGAAGTTTTTCTTAAAGAATTTACATGAAAATAGAGTTTAGTTTCCACCGACATAGCCGCCGTGACGTCAGGTGCAAACCAGCAATAATGCAAAAGGATAGATTCCCGGCTCGTACTTCCTATAATGATAAATTCAAACATGATAAATGAAATGATAGATTCCCGGTTGGTACTTCCTATATATGACCTATACAGGGGGGCTCCGCCGCTCGAAAGGGCCCGCACCTTTTTCAGGCTTCAGGTGAATGAAAGGGTAGGGATATCTGTCATTTTAGTCTGTAAAAAGGCCCTAAAAGGCTAACAGATGCATTTTCTGACTGTGAAAAAGTCGAAAAAACGTTCTAGTTTTGCTATCTATTCATATTCATTCGAATTCGATTACACTAGGAGGCACCACCCGCTTTGAAACTGAGTTAAACACTTGAGTTCAAGCATTGGCTTCAGCTTGCTTTCAAAAGAGACAGTAGATCGACTACAATCATTGCTCTACCTCATTCTCCTCGCCAATTTCTAAACGTGCTCGCGTATTTCGTGCGCCCTATCATCCGTGAGGCCGGAAAATAAGGGAACACTGACAAAAAGGAACTGAAGACACTGCAGCCCACGCTTAAGTGGGTGAATGATTCCTAAGTGCAATAAGTTTTGAAACTAATTTTCAAAAACTCGCGTAAGCGCAGCTAACCGGTAAAGCCAAAACTCGATCAAACACCTATCGTGATCTTTTTCAACAGCCGAGTGCTAAGAGTCATAATTTCGATTCGTCGAAACGCTTCGTCGCTGTGACGTCATGCAAGTCATAAAGTAAACTCACTTATCAGAAAAAGTACGTGAAGTGGACGTGCGCAGTTAAATGAGAAATAGAGGATATTACATGGCCGCTTGGAGATACGAAATTTCTCTTCTCGTGTTGAAAAAATATTTCACTCGTTCGCTGCGCTCACTCGTGAAATATTTTTTCAACACGAGAAGAGAAATTTCGTATCTCCAAGCGGCCATGTAATGTTCTATTTATTATATAAACTCCAATGAAATACAAAACCATTTCACTTAAATAGTTTTTTGGTGTGAAAGGCGCGAATTATTATGAAGCCATAGCAACAGTAATATTTTCACATGTGAAAATAACATGTTATTCTCACATGTGAAGATATCAAGTTTTCGCGCGAAAGCTCACCTGGTATTTCATTGGTGTTTATATAATAATAAGAAAGGACTTATAATCCCGAGGGTCCTTACAACTACTGTGCTTCATTTAATCAGGACTTACAAGGTACAATTAAGCTGGGACTATTGTGTGCCCTGCAGTATTGTGCTCTAAAAAAAACATGCAAATTGCGCTGAACAATAAATGGAAAGTCCGGTTAAACAATAGATGGGAACGTTAATGAACGCTATACATTCATGCTTGCGAGAACACAAGTCATTTAATTATACACACCATAGTTTAGACATAAAAGTCCGAGCCGGCGGTTGTTTACACTTTACATAAACAAATCGTCAGAGAAAATTGAACAATTCTCTTTCAAAAGTAAACATATCTTTGCTTAGCGTTTGGCTGTTACATGGACAAAAACAAACAGACAAATGGAATCTAGGCAAAAGGAACTCACAAGAACGCATAGTCTGCAAGGGGCACTCAAGGTCAAAGACAGTAAAACAGGACAGATGATTTTGAAAGGCAACGTTCTTGAAGAAAGTAAACTGGAAGAGGAGATCAGTCAAATAAACCACTGGCAAAGAAAAGAAGAAAGTAGGCTGAGGTGGGAGAAGGAATTCGCAATTAAAGGCTTTAGGAAAAAGATGCTGAAACGAGGTAAATCGATTCCTGATGTGATGCAGCTACGCTTGCCTCCAATTGGGACAGAAACCACGGTATCCCGTAAGTTACCGGTAAAGAGAACTCAAAGTGATGAACGAGTGCACAAAACTTTAGCGTATCGGCTATCGAGCGGCGACTCTTCTCCTGAAAGGAGTCCTTATAACTCACTAGAAAATATGTTTGTCAAGCCGAGATTAAGAGAGCAAACTAGACGCAACACAACCTTGTTGCCTGCCCTGATTTCACCGCATTTGATGAGAAAGGCCTCGACCATAAACGATCCTAGGTTCACAAATCTTATTCGTCAGCTGGTTCCAAAAAATGAGGTCGTGAGGGACAGCTACGAGACTGAAGGGGAACAGCGTCCAGATGAATGATTAAACCGAATGCACTGGAGAGCCATCAAATCGTGGGTATTGCATTCGATCGAAAACGCCTGATCAGCGAAGTGGAGCAGTGTATTTTTTTGATGGATAGGTATAATTGCACTAAACCGGCTAAACCTAGTTATCGATAGCTACGAAAGATGACACAGTGGCAGCAATCAGCCCTACGTAACAGCATCGAAACTGGAAAACCACTCAAATTCCATCATTTAGTCCTAAGTAGGACTGCAAACTATTACTGCGACCTACTTATTACACGTGAAAAACTAATAACAGAGGATCTGCATTCTTTGACTTCATCTGGGCTTATATATAGGTGGTTTTCACGATATGTCATCGCCGCCATGCTGGTGGACGGTAAACAAAAGATCGCTCATTAGCCCGTTTTGTTTGTCCACCAGCATTTGTTCATTTCACCATTGTTATTTCTGTCTCCCGAGATTGCATGAATAACGCTGGGGTCACAGCAATAGCTTACTTGCCTTGGGTATACTTTTCCTCTCCGGATGCCATCATAAAGTTTTGCAATTGAGTGATAATACGTATGGTTATGTGACAAGTATGGTAATTTCTCAGTGAAAGTTGACGTAAAGAGTGCCTTTATAAAAATCACTTTTGTTAAGATGAAGTAATGCGCAACCATAGTACTTATATCACCGCATTGAACTAAATATTGGCTCAGGGGGTAATGCATCGAAGCAAGAGGGAATAATCTAAGATAAATTTTCTCTTTTGATCGAAATCATTACGACATGCCTGAACGAGATGGTTTTCAAATGTTAGGTGAAATTTTCATACGACTTTTGACTTATGAGTGCAAATGCCTATATTTACAGTACATCACCAGTAAATATTTGCTCTTGATTATTAGGTGTTTTCAATGTCTTTTTGTCCAGCTTGCATCGAGGACGGATTGACAATGCCTCTAAAGTATTTTAGCTTTGGCAGGTTATAGTAGTAACACAAGTTATTTCTTCCTAGATATGGCCAAGGAAACGTAAAAGCAGGCAGGTTATTTTCCAAATAAATCAGCAGTTACTGAGTACTGATCATCAGGGCATCCTCTTAGTTTTGATTATCTGTTTTAATTAGCTGTGCAGGGTGTAGCCGCACTTTCTAACCCAGACTGATCGATTGGACAGCCATTTGGGAGATGATCACTCCCTCTACCCAATCGAAATCCTAGATGCGCTCCTTTGATTCCCTCGGCTTACGCTTTCCCATCTCTGACGCGTTTCATGACGCATTAAATTTTGCGGAATTGTAACTGTTTGTGGCCTAGATGCAGTGCAGACAACTACAACACAAAATAAAAGTCAGTTGGAGTACTTCTTCTTGTTGCCGGATCTCTTTTTGTTGAGATGCTCGTACAAAGAAACCTTAAGGCAGTGTCCCCTGATGAGCCCAAATGAGGGCGAAACAGTTGTCCGGGTGATATAGCTATGCTCGCACCTTAGGCAATGGCTGGGTCGCCTGCCGAGGGAGAATTCCTACATAAAAGAGACAGGGATGCTCATCGGAAAATTAGACAAAAAAACTAATTTTAAAAGTGGCCAATCTCTGCGTGGCTCCTACCCTAGTAGAGATCATAATTATAATCCAACTCAGTATGACTACATTAGTATTTTTTTTATTTACATAGATATCAGGAGCCCCCCTGGCACCTGAGACATGACATGCAATATGAGAGATTTTCTTTCGATACGCACAACCAGGAGCTAATGATAGGCTCGGTCCTGCTCGGTCCTGGCGCTGTGGTGCAAAGTCAAGCGATTCCTTTAGATGGGTTGATCGGACGGGTCACGTGGTCCAGAGCTCGTAAGAGTAGCGTAGGAGCTACTCGAAAGGTCTCTCCTAATTGGTCGCAAGAAACAATGACATGTCATTCTTCCAACTGCTGTAGTATTTTTGGGGGTCAGGGACACGCACATTTTCTCTCAACAACAAATGCTTTATTTGCATGACCATAAGTGAATTACAGTATTGCAAAAGCTATTAGTCTAAATTTAAGAACTAATGCAACTAATTAGTACTTGCAAAACATTACAAAACGTTACAGTTCTCATTCATTCATTCATTGATATCAATTTGGTTCTTAATTCAAAGCATTGCGAGATAAATGAAACTAATTGACAGTTAATCAAATAATCAGAAGAATTCATAAGAAGAGATATTAAAGTATCGTGCGAAAGTGATTTGAGTCAGGTATTTTAGTTTCTAGTTTGAAGAAAAAATGTGTCTCTGATCTGAGAATAAGCCTTACAATCTAGTAAGAAATGATTTTCATCTTCAATTTTGTTACCTGAACAAAAGTAACACATCCTTTCATCGCGAGGGATTTTTTCGTATCTACCTGTTTCAATTCTAAGTTGATGACTACTTATTCTAAATCTAACCAATGCTTTTCTAGAAGGGTTTTTTCTTGTTAAAGCTAGGTACAGCGAGGGGCTATATTCGTCTTTGATTGTACAATAAAAACTGAGTTTTTGTGATTGTTGAAGGGTCTGATTCTAGTAAGAGACGTATTTGTTTTTCATTATGCCGATATACCGATTAACTATTGAGTCACTCAATGAAATACAGGAAAAGTCATAGTACTCAACAATTTTCATGATATTAGAGTAAAAGCTAGTTTTTCCGTTATGGTGAAGGTCAATTGAAATTTGTAAGGCCTGTTTAACTATAGAATCTTCATCTTTACCTATCAGATAGTCTAAGTAATTTAGAATCTTTTTATTTATATCAATGATCATGGGGAATTTACCGAGTTCAGCTCTACAAGCAATGTTGGATGCCTTGTTATGTACTTGTAAATAACGTTTACAGAATTGCAAATGGGTTTTTTCAATTGCAGAGCTGTCCCAGGACTTAAAATCTGATTTAACAAAAGCACCCCAAACGTCACTGTTGTAGGTTAGAATTGGTGAAATCATGGAGTCAAAAATTTTACACGCAAGCGATGGCTTAAGACCATTCAAATCCGTGTGCCGCCTTAGGCCGAAGAGCGCATGAAGAGCTTTTTGTCGGAGGTGTTCAAGCGAAAGTGTAAAATTTCCGGAAGATGTGATGCGAGTTCCTAAGTAAGTATAGTTTTGGACAACGTCGATTACTTCATTGCCTATGCGGAAGTTATGTTCACATTTTCGTGTACATCGTTGAAAAATCATGATTTTGGTTTTCTTACGATTTATTCTAAGCATCCATGAGTTGCAATATGAAGATAGTACGTTAAGGCAGTTTTGTAGACCAAGTTTGGATCGCGATATTATCATCAAATCATCTGCGTAAAGGAGAGAGTTGAGTCTGGTGCCATTTGGTAACACGAAAGGGTCTGATAAAACATTGTCAAATGAGAACGCTAGATCGTTAAGGTATAAGTTGAAGAGCAGAGGGCTTAAAATGCAGCCTTGCCGCACTCCTCTTGCGTATTGAAAAGATCGCGTTTTGTTATTTCCAATCCTGACAAAGCAGGTAGACTTCGAATATAGACTCTTAATTAGACTATAAAACTTTTCTTGGACATTGATTTTAGATAACTTATAGAGAAGCCCAGCTCTATCAGCTCGTCATAAGGCGGGAGGGGCGCGGGCTCATTTCCGAACAGCGGATGACAATCGAGGCAAAAAGATCTTCATTACTATTAACCATCAAGATGGCGGCCCTGAAACACCAGTGAACACGTGAGGCAGTTTAAAAGAAACATTTTACTTTAGTTAGAAGTTTATGTTGAAGAAAACAGCTTAAAATCAGTAGCTCTAGCAATGGATCCAGTTAAAGCACAGATGGTCGCGGAACTGGAAATTGAAATGATGACAGACTTGTATAACCGGTGAGTGAGATGAAGGCAGTAAAGTAAGGCGTAAATTTTTAAATTTTACCACTTTTTTTCAATCTTTGTAATGTTACTAAATGAGATTTTCATTTGCTGTTGTAAAGCCTTAGTTATGTATAATACGACCAACATGTTAAGTGTGCGGAAGAAACATCACTGTAAATGTGTCTCCCACTAAGTCACTAAGTGTCTGTCAACTGAAACTCAAGGTTGGTGTTCTTTATACAGCTGTACAAGATTTAAGATGATATTGGGAAGAGTGAGAGACAGGAAATTATGGCTGACAGAGGAAGGGAAACTGTATCATTAAAAGACATCCTTGTGCATTTCCTCTCTTTGTATGCAGACAAACCTCAACCCATTTAACCAAAAACATAGACGTTTTAAGGGCTACTCCCTTTTTCTATACATACCCTCTCCTTCCCCCACCTCCTCCATCCTGTCATTGACAAAGAGGTATTCAAAAATGGAATTCCTGCAGGTTGTAGGACAGAAGAGAAGATTTCTATAGGGGAAGTAAAAGAAAAGAAGAAATTTCTTAACCTTTTTGCTGCATGAATCCTCTGAGGGGATATGTTTATCAGCACATTTTTCTGACTGCCTTTTTTAGGCTGAGAATCTACTGCCATCTTGCCCTGATTACCTATAATGCAACTAATAGGATGAATCCCTCTATGGGTCCTCTATTGATCAAGATAATTCCCAGTAGTTTTCCAGTCAAACGTTCTTATGGTGCATCTTTTTCAGATTAACGGTAGCATGTCAGAAGAAGTGTATATCCCCAAAGTACAAGGAAGGCGATCTAACAAAAGGAGAGTCAGTGTGTTTAGATCGGTGTGTTGCCAAGTATTTGGAGATTCATGATCGAATTGGCAAGAAACTAACAGCAATGTCCATGCAAGATGAAAAACTGATGAGTCAGCTTCAAGGACAAGGGCAATCTGGCCAGTGACCTTGCTGAAGGAAGAAATTTTGAAATTGAAATACCAGTACTTAAAATAGGGAAATAAGTACCAGTGAATCTTGCAGCCACTGGAAAAATGAGAAGGGAAATTCAAAACAAAACCATTACCTATATTTAGGAGAAACAATGCAACTGGGAAGTGGAAGATATGGTGCCTATACTAAAGAGACAAGGCAAGTGGAGTATAAAAGCCAACAAGCCGGACAAGAAATCCCTATGGACACAGTTCAATGTTGTGACCCTACAACATTAAACAATCCCGCAATTTGGAAAATATTTGTCAAAGGTTTAGGATTTTACAACATTGCAAGTGAGTAAAGCAAAATACAGGGTTTTCCTTTTAATCAAATGTACAACACTATTTGCCATTGTGTAGTGTTTTTTATGTTGGCCAATGTCCTCAAGAGTAAAGAGACAGCATAGCTCTGATGTTTCTTACTTGCATTCATGATTCTTCATTGTTGTATACAAAATATTGTTCGATTAAAACAAGACTTTACCCAAGTGTCAATGTACTTACCTTAGCACAGGACCACAATTTTTAAATGGTCACACCAGACACACGGTGTGGACAGCACCTTCCTTCTCAGTTAATTCAAGACCCTCATATAGTTCTTCCACTAACATTAACCATGGAGATTAAAACCATGTAATTTTTCATTCACTACATCATATGTTTTTATTTTCCTGTGACTAAATTCTGGGTCAATGTGACAAATTGATTCTTTAGGGATGGTTCTACCAGGTTTTGTCATTAAAACAACAGCAGGCTGCACTCTTGAAAGTCACTGAATGGCTCAGAACAGCTTGTTCATGACAATAATTTTATTGATACAAAATACAACTACATCCACACTAAATGAAATACCAAATGTTGCATACCTCATGTTAAACCTGCTTCTATAAATGACGAAATGACTGAACAGGGCACACAACACAAGAATAGGGAAATGGCAAAGGGCACCAAGTTGTGAGTGGAGGGTGCTTGGAAGCCAATATCACCACGAATGTGTGACAACCTTTTATGTGGCACACCAATGGACAACTTTTCACATGTTAAAACGTTTAATTGTCAAAAAATTTGGCCAAATGTTTTCTCATCCACTGGTCAGCAAATAGAAATTGTCACAAAAGTTGTAGCTTAAAATAACCCCATATACAAGAGGCTCACACAGCACAGCCTACTTGCAGGTTAAAACAACATTAATGAAATTTTAAGAAGGGACTAGCTTTTTGTATTGCTTCTTTCTCATTACCTTTTCAAAATTTTATTTACAAAAATAGAGCATGAAACCTTGGACTAATTTCATAACATAAATAATGTTTACTTTTTAAGGCTAAAATGTAGAATACCCAGCCACTTATATCCACAACACTTGATGACATTATTGGTTCTGAATTTAAAATAATTCTTTTTTGAACCAATGTTGAGAGATGCAATAAGTGGCCAACTATTCGGAAATGGCACAAGAAAACCTAGTTTTAATCCTTAATGATTCACACTGGCAAACTAACTGAGTAAAAATGATTGTATGGCAGTGAACAACACTAAAAATAAAGTGTCTCTATGCTGATTCTGAGTATCACCTTGCAAGGGTTTCTGGCTGGTTAAATCTTTTTTAATAGTTGCTTGAATCTTTCAAGACTTTTATGTCAATTTTTGTAAACAGTTCTTGTGGAACAAGTTTAAATAAAAACAGCTTCTCCCTGCAAAAGACTGTCATAGTCAATATAAACTGCCTACTCACAAACTAGTAACAGCTTACTATAGTCACCGTAGAACAGACTTCATGGTCTTGCATGAGGTAACATTTACATTTAACATTTATTATTTGTATTGCGCCTTTTCTATAAAATACTCAAAAGCGAACGGTGACATAAGAATCCCTGTCTCCTTCTGTCAGACTTGTTGCAAAAAACAAGGACCTAATTTAACAAGGTGGTTTAGAAATCATAGACAGCAAATTGTCAAGACTCAGACACCAGGAAAAACACAAGAGACCACAGGCAGCCCAAGCGCACTATGTGTGGGTTCGGGCTTCAGAGGTCATTTTGTTGGAATATACTAGAATTATTACTGTATTATCTGATGCCAAATAAATGCAAAATCTTAAAAGATACGAAGTCCTCTTGTTTGTCTATCTGTACCAGTAGCCTTTTAAGATAACGAAGGATGATATTTCTTGCATTATTAGTTGTGATTCGGGCCCTTACTGTTCGAATTTTATAATTTTATCACATGTATTCAAATCTACAACACTAAGAAAAAAAATAATCATGATGACGCAAACTATTGATTCAAAAAGTTCCCTTACCTTTATTTCATAGGCACTCTGTGTCCTACGACCGGTTTAAACGCCGTGTAGTCAACTTTCTTTCCACTGAGTACTGAACATTGTGTTCAGTACTCAATGGAAAGAAAGTCGACTAAACGGCATTTAAACCAGTCGTAGGACACAGAGTGGCTATGAAATAAAGGTAAGGGAACTTTTTGAATCAATAGTTTGCGTCATCATGATTATTTTTTTTCTTAGTGTTGTAGATTTGAATACATGTGATAAAATTATAAAATTCAAACAGTAAGGGCCCAAATCACAACTAATAATGCAAGAAATATCATCCTTCGTTATCTTAAAAGGCTACTGGTACAGATAGACAAACAAGAGCACTTCATATCTTTTAAGATTTTGCATTTCTTTGACATCAGATAATACAGTAATAATTCTAGTATATTCTGACCAAATGACCTCTGAAGCCCGAACCCACACATAGTGCACTTGGGCTGCCTGTGAAGAGACTTTAGAGACTCGCCACAAACAAGTCTGACATTTTTAGATCACATAAAATTTTCTAAGGCCCATGATTTCCTTGGACAGGTACCAATATTACAACCCATTCTACTTTTTCTAATGTTAGTATGTTACAAATTTAAAAATACAACAATATTTGCATATCAAGTTATACCACTGCAGCATAGTCTGCATTTGTGTGTTCATTGTGTTTCTTGTTGTGATAGACATGAATAGTATGTAGTATGGAAGATATGTGATTTTTATGCCTTTCCTAACTCAAGTTACAGTCTCACAAGAGACATGATACTCATGGAGTTTTCTGAACATTTACAAAGAGACCCCAAGTGGGGTTTTGTTTGTGAGAAGAAGGAACTAATGTCTCCAAAATGGTCAGCCAACAATGTTAAACTTTATGTCGCATACCCTTACTGCTTCATGATTATTTTATAATCTGCTTGTTTGGGCTGTCTTCTTCTATAAGATCAATTTGTGAAAAATCTCCTTTGAGTTTGAAGATTACAAAAAAGCCTATTACGCTCTTTTTACTTGTTACAATAAGCTTACTACCTCTCAAAACATATTTGTTTGCAGTGGATTTTTTTACGGCTACACTATTTTTTCATCAAAAACTAGACCAAGTGACCAGATACCACTTGGAACAGCCTCCACTGTGAAAACACATTCTCTGTTTGATCTTCAATTTGTAGCTTTGAAGGTTCCAGTCTGCTGGGTAAAGCCAACTTTGATTACTGGTATGTCCAGTTAGGACCCATGTGGAGCTGAAAGAAGGTGCACTACCCTGGGATGTAGATTACAGCTCCGATAATACCAGTTTCTACACCTTTACTTGTTTCACATCCACATAATTCATATTTGAAGAGATTTGGCAAATTTGACTTTGTGATGTAAAAGTTCGGAAATCTCCTTCACTGATTGCTTGTAGCTGGTCTGTAACTTCTCCCAAACCTCTGACAAAATAGAAGACTTGGTCTGTGGAATGAATAAAAGGATTGCAACAGCTACTATACTGCACAACAACTACAACAAAATGTAGATGCCATGATCATTAAGCTGTTATGTGAACATCATTTATTATTTTTATTCTATTAATGTTTGAAATTCTGTCAAACAACTTTTCTTTGCTTGTAGAATAAACCTTTACCTCATTGTCTAGCTCAACTAAATTTAGTTCCAAGAGATCATCAGATAACAGTGTAACATTCACTTCCACAAGCGATGCGTGAAGAGAAGAAATGTTAGACTGGAGAGTAGATAGGAATGCCTTGAATGGACCAGTTTCCTCATTCTAATAAAAGAAAAATTACTTCTGTTTTAAACATATGCTACATAAAACCTCTGGATAAACAGACTCTGAAATATCTGTTCGCCAAAGAAAACCATGAGACTGTGTTGCTGGCTGCCAACTGACAACTACCTGCCAACTTGAATTTCTAACTTACAAGTTTAGTGTTTTTTTTAAGTCTTGGCCAACCTCTGGGATAAAGGACACACAGAAAGACTTGAGTTCAGCAAAGAATGTAGTTTTATCAATATTAGTGATTTAGTTATCAGCTCATCAAAAATGGTGGGATGATGAAACCACAACAACAACAACAACAACAACAACAAAAGAAGATAACAAAGAAACAAATGAAATGGTTAGATGACTTAGTGGGGATTAAGAGTGCTTACTTGAAAGATGAACACTCACTCTGAGTTATTTTTTTAAAAAAACGAAGAAAACCTACAATAATAACAATTTTTATTATTGACATTTTTCACTATGTAATCCTCCTTACTGTTTGTGCAGGTACAGGTTTCTTTTTCTTGGCTTTCTTGCTACCTACAAGTTTTTGGAGAAATCTGCAGCTCACAGCTGCTAACAAGACAATGCAACAGTAGCTCTGAAAAAAAAAGGAGAACAAACCCGAGTGACAAATAAGCTAAAAGGTTAGAACATAATGCAACTGCTACAGAAAGCTGCCAAGACTTAAGGCGTGTTCAACTAACTGTATTCCGGAATAAGGGTTAATGGAATGAACTCTAGAATTCAGTTATTTTGGCATTCATAGCATCACAATATCTAGAAATCTGCGTGAAATAAAATATTCCTCTGTATGTAGTTTTTAAGTCGTCCAAATATTACCGCACAAGAGATATGCAAAAATACTACTGGGTATTCTTATTCCAGATACGATCAATTGCATAGACCCTTAGTTTAAGGAAGAGACAATCAATACCCAATATGAACTGTTTGATTAAAAAAATAGATAAATAATACAGTTCAGACCAATAAGGCCCACATGGGCAGAGCTTATCTCTGTTTCACCAGCATGAAGCACTTATCAGTATTTCTTTTCTTTATTTTACACTATTTAATTGCAGTGTAGCCCACAGGAAGTTGTTGGTACCCAGTTATACAGTGAAAGTCCGCCTTAAGCCCACCCCATTTATAGCACCATCACATTATTATGTCCATCTTCTTTTGATCTAAATGTCTAAAACTCTGATTCTTTATTTTTATCAATTTTAAGGACCTGTTAATATGACCACCTCGGTATTAAACAGTATTATTTTACCTCTACAAGAAGGACCAAAGGTTCCAACACATATCCATTGAACATTGTCTTCCCTTCACTGCCTACTGTGAGAATAGCTGAACATTTTGCAGTGGAGTCTGAAATAGAAATCCAGAACAAAGACCATTTGGTGGTTGATTTGAGTGCAAACGAACACAACTGACAAGTAATCCCTAAAGTGGAATACAGCTCACCAAACAAACCAATCATGAAAAAAGTATACTAAACGACAAGTACAATAAATATGCATAATCCAGCCATCTTGACTGAATAAGAAAAAATTTTCTTGTGGGACCAAGTAGAAAATCCTGAGGGGACAAGATAGGCTAACCTTGCCAGCTCGGTTAGCCAATAAGAACACAGGACTCACTTGATCTTGCCCACTTGGTTCCAGTATACTTTACTATTGTTGCATTATAAGTGGTGGAGGGCTTTGACAAAACAGTTACTGTTATATATTTTCAGTGACCTTTCCTCAGCAAATAATGATTTCCTCATGAAATAAATTGGGGATGGATTGAAAACATCATTGGAAAGACACAAGTACACTGGAACCTCCTGTAAGTTGCCACCCAAAAATGTGAAGATTTAGCGGTTGGTTACGAGAGGCGGCCAGTCGCGAGAAATGATCCACAGAGGGTTCCTTCCTAGAAGAGGTTTGAACACATTTATATTCTGGAGGAGACTTCATAGCATGCAATTTTTTATGTTACAATATGGGTGGTTTTGTGTTGTCACTGAAAGTTCTTACTCTGAGTAATGTATGACATTCAGCCAACATAGAGATCAAACCATGCGCCAAGTGGTCACTTACAAGAGGGTAAAAACAATGGAAAATTCTAAAACCATAATCCAAAAAAGTGGCTGTGGTTGCATACAAGAGGTGGTTGTTTATGGGAGGTTTTAACTGTAGTGATTTGACAGGGAAAGTTTTGGTGTTTCAGATTGGTAGTCACCCATTGGAGATTGTCGCTTACAAAAGGTGGTTGCACATGGAGTTTCAACTGTATGACAAAAATGAAAGTTTTCTACCCTATTAGTAAATAAAATATTACAATCAGCTCTCAAAAATATGAGCAACAAAGGAGACAGAGCCAAGTGTCCACATTACAGAGATGTCCATACCATAAGGGTACAAATAAGAAAAAGTTTAGAATTTGGGGAGCACACCGAGTGTTTGTAATAGAGAGAAGCAGTCCAATACGAGAGGTTTGACTGTACTCACCTTTCAGAGTTCTTGACACCTCCTCTAAATTTTCTTGAATGTTATTCCAGTGATCCTTTGCATTGGGATCTGGTGGTGTGGCCAGTAAGAATCACAATGAAACTAAAATGTCTAAACAGTGAGTTCACTAGAATAATATTATTATGTGTAATGCATTAATTACGGTAATAAGTAAAATTCTATAAGAAAAAACTTCTCAATTTTAAAATTATTTAAAATAATGATCTGTGCAGCATGAATGAGCATTATTATCATTGCTGCTGCTTTTACCTTTTGCTTTGAAAGCAGCCTTTGAATCTCCAAACCAGAGTGAATTTAATAATGAAAAGTCACTGACAGATTCTTTAGAAAGTAGCCCCCTTACGAAGTACATTACTGATAAATCATTACTAGACAAGCCACATTCAAAGCCTACTGTTTTATTCAAAGCAGTTACCTTCCTCAGTAATATGTTTGTTTTTCCTCACTAATAACATAGGAGATGGATTGAAAACATCATTGGAATTTCCTGCTTTGCATATGGTCTTTTCAATAATATTGGTTACTATCCTTGGGGATGGGTAGTTCCTATAATGGCCTATACGGGGAGGCTCCGCCTGAAAGAGGTACCTTTTTCAGGCTTCAGGTACACTGTATATGAAAGGTTAGGGATTTCACTTGCTGAAGTATATGAAACCGTAGGGTAATCTGTTATTTCAGTCAGTAAAAAGGCCCAAAAGGACTAACAGGTGCATTAATTTTATGGCTGTGAAAAGGTTGAGAAAACATTATGGTTTTGTGAATTATATTTTAAAGACAGAGTATTTTAATACAGCGGTTAAAAGGGATGCAAAGTGTTAAACTAGGTATGTGAAAGGGGTACCATTAATTTTGTCAATAGAAGGTACACGAAAGAGGCATCTTTTCGGTCTAAGTTGGTGTAAAAAAGGGTAAAGGGCTGAACCACAGGGTGGAGCCTCCTAATATAAAACTTTGTTGAGACCTCCCCCTGGGTTACCATACACATGCCAAGTCAAGTCAAGTCTTGTTAATCTATGTTGTCATCTTAAGGTTCATGTCAAACCATGAATTGAGATAACGGATGGCGGAACTAATAAGTGGCACTGTTGCTTGACCACTATTTAGGTGTGAAATATAAACTTCAGGAAGTTGTTGTGAGTGCCAATTAGAATGATCTCGGTTTTGTCATCAATAAGCTTTAATTGGTCCACTGCCATCCAAGCCCTGATTTATCTTCAAGACATTCCTCCAGGGCACTCACAGCTTCTGTCTGGTTGGTATGCGAATCCGGCTTAAACAAGAGAAATAGCTGTGTATCATCTGTGTTGGCATGAATATCTGGGAGGTGAGCCTTGACTATTTCAAACAACTTGATAGAGCATATTGTGAACAGTAAGGGACTGATGCAGGAAGGAAATAATATTGTTTTGCAAGATCTGGCCCTGTTTGTTCACATGCTGGACAGCATTTTCTACCAGATAAATAACTATCCACTAGATAAGTGTTAGGGAGACCTACTTTTTTAACTGGATAGTGATTTATCCAGTGGATAGCATTATCCTGTGGCCAAGTCATTTTCAGCAATATCAAGGCTTAAAAAAGTCTTCTCCAGTACTGGACAAGTAGACTGTCTTTCTTGCTCAGCAAGTAACTTTTTAATAGTCACTTGCCCCATGGGAAATGGCCCAAGCAAATCATCTTGCAACTTAAAAAGTGAGAAATGCTGGTCCAAAGGACAAGCTGGAAATCCAATATTTTTGAGCCTTGAAAATGGGTTATTATTTTAAAGGTGGTTGCTTGGTGTTGCAGATGGGTGTAATCACAAAATGACGCAATACAAAAGATTGAAAAGACATAGAATAATGCCCAGACCACAAAACAATAGCTAACCAACAATAGACAATAGACGGATCGAAACGCACCAATTACTGATTACGAGTCTTCATAGCCAATAACATCACGGCTTAACTGACAGATGACCAATAACTTCGTGACTTAATTGACCAATCAGATCAATAACCAGAGTATAATACCATCAACTGACGTGATACAACTCACTTTGACTCTGAAGATGACTACCGCACAGGTTGTCGAAACGTCAGTCACTGTCAACAACAACAGTCCTATTCAGGACTACGTTCACCCGGACGATCAAACTCAACCTACTCTTGAAATGGTTTCTGCAGCACCAAGATACACCCATTTTAAGAGAAACAGAGTCATACCTTGTGCCCCATAATGAAGATGATGGGCCTCATGACACACCCTTAGCATGGCAACCATTACAATTCCATGATGTCCATCAATAAACCTTGCTAGCCTTGAACATGGGGGACCAAGCATAGGAAGCTATACAAACACAACATAGTTTATTACCTTTGGTCATTAAAAATCAACTTTAAATTTGGGAAACTGTTATTAAATAAATAAGTAGTTTATTCAAACTCTCTTGCAGTAAAAAGAGACTGAATTATTGAGTTAAATTTACAATAATAAGGCAACATCTAGAGTATATAAAAAGACAATTGAATCACTTAAAAAATTTAAATGTAAAGAAGTCTTCCACTCTCTTTGTCCTACAGACCTGCATGTTCCGGAAAGATAATACTTTTGTGTTTTCTGCCTTAAGGTGTAGTTAGGCGCGTCCAGAAGTGGGCTGGGAAGTAGGTGGTACAGAGGGTGGCTGGGGGACTTCATTTTCGACATATATTTGTAGCACAGGAGTACTCTTCTATCATCTAACCTATCTAGTTTACCTAACTGTAAGGCATGAGCGTATGACTCTGCCTCGGGGTAGATTATGTTAAGCGCCCCTTTTTGCACTCGCTCTATGGCTTCGGACAGATAAGCACGGATGTTCTGCCACACTGGTACAGCATACTCTAAATCTATTACAAGGGGTGCTACTTCTGCTAAGGGATGACAGGAATTATCCATTGGATCTATTAAGTGCTACACTATGATTGGTCAGAAAAAGTCCACAGCTGTCTCTTGCCATTAATGTAGCCAATCTACATCATGTAATAATGAGTTGTGCAAATGTAACGCATATAAACAACTGTCTATAAGATGGACAATGTTGGGACCAGCACTAATTATCAACCTTAGATAGGTGTGTCTTATAGAGAGTCACTAAGCATCCTTTTTTGGGTGGGGTTACCTCTAGTTTACCTAATAGAGGCCTCTGTTTAAGGCTGGTTTTCACTAGAAGTATAGTTACTGTAATTAAAACAGTCATGGCATGTGGGAACAAGCATCATCTTTGGTTTATTGTTTGGTTTCCAATTCTGACAGTCTAGTTTTCACTAGATTGTAAAAGGTGATTTTCAATTTTCACTGGGTCATGAACACTCTTACATAGGACTGTTTAGTATACAGCTATTTCAAGAAAGGTTGTCAGATAAAGTGCATGCGACAACCCCCAAAGGTATTGTGGGTGGTTTTGAGTTCACTGTTTTTCAAAGAAATTTGGAAGAATGGCAGGAGAGGGTATGGACAAATGTCTGTGAGTGCTAAAGGAAAGCAACAAAAGTAGGTTCGACAGCTACAGTGTCAGGAACAGTGTATTGAACATATCCCATATTACCTTTCGGGATTGTCGTGTGCACCTTTTTTCCAACAACCTTTCTTGAAATAGCTGTATACACACTCAGTGATCTTGGTAATTTAAGCAATCTGATTGGTTCGCTATCTCAGACTATTCAACAATATTCATCTCCTAATGAGTGGATAAAAAGTGAGCTCGGTTTTTCCCCCATTTTTTAGAGAACGATCTTTTAAAAGTCAACAAAATCCTAGGGTTGACTTTTTTTTCAGGCAAGAAAAGACTTCGAAGGATTCAAAACGGTGTTCTTCCACTTACTGTAGTTGAGTTTTGTGATCTATGGATTGTTTACAACTCCCGTTTATTCGCCTAGAAGAGGCCGTTTCGTGAACTCAGTGTTTCCTGACAAGAAAAATTTGACCCAAAAACGAAGTTCGTTTATGACAAACAAATTTGAAAGCAAATGTTTGCAGAAATTCTACATGAAGACGACGTCTTACCTCGAGGAACTGAATCGCCATTTTTGTCAGCACTTCATGTGAAGAACGACACAACAAACCTTTTTGGCTATAAACTTGGCGAGTCAACAGAAAAAAACAAAGCTCTTCTTTTCTTCTCAGATAAGGAAACAATTCAAACTTTTAGTGGTTCCATTTAAGTCATTCCACTGTTGTTTGTGAAGTGATAAGCCTGTGAATTGCCAAGTTTGAATAATTTACAAAGATCTATTTTTAAATTTTTGCTTGTTTAGCTGACCTGATCTGTCAATCAAATCGTACTTTTTAATGGTTTCCTCTCTGATTTTGCTGAGATCACTTTGTGTGTATATACTAAAACAATTATTCTTTTCAATCTCGGTGAATAGTGGCTTTAGCAATACTTACCTCGCCACTTCGTGGCTTGGTAAATATTCATTCACTAGGGGGCAGGAAACTTTTAACTGCTAGAGAGTTTTTTCTCTGTTTTTTATTTCCTTTTGTTTCCTATGAAAATAGCCAGGCTGGGGAAATCTCCAACCCCAAGCCCTTAGTGGCAGCGTTACTTAACATGACTCCTATTAGGACTGTATTCCCTTATCAATGCCCAGAAACTCATACAAGATACTTGACTATTTCGCTCTTATAACGCATGATACCTTTTCTCTTGTGCCTGGATGTTTGTCAATCTCTTGTAAAACCTCTGTTAGTTCAGTGATGACTTGTTCCAAAGGGAACACAGGTTCAGCTGTACCATTGTTCATGGCTTGCATATTCTGTGGAGGCTTGGGAACTAAGGACACAGCTAGTGCCAGACCCCTCAGGATAAGGAGTCTGAGTCTTAACCACAGAACCTGTAATGAAGGTATCACAGCAGTCAGTCATTTAATGATACTTGTATTCATTTTACCTCTTTAATCACTAATAATGGCGAAACAAAAATTCACAAAAATACCAAATTTCATTTTCTAAATAACTGAAAAATGAGCAGACATAAATGTAAAAGAGCTTGTAAAGAGGTTGCATTTGAAAAGACATCTGAAGCATATTTCTAGTGGCTTAATGATGTAAAGATACATGTAAAGTCATTGACTCCAAGCTCTCGTCAATATGAACTTTCAGTGAAATGCACCCGCAAACAAGTATACTTTAAGGATTCCTGCTTGCAGAATACTATCTAAAACCACAGCATTAGACTTTGTCAAAATTTTGGTTCAATTGATTTGATTGGCTATTGGAAACATTCAAAAGCTAATGTTTTGACCAATAACAACCTTTTGGCATATATCTAAAAGAAAAAATATCTCTTGCGGTGTGCTGCAAGGCTCAGTCCTAGGCCCATTACTCTTCCTAATCTATGTCAATGACATCCAAGAATCCTCCGACAAACTTAAATTTTTTTTATTCGCTGATGACACGAATGCCGTTTATGCTGACAAAAATCTCAAGTCCCTTGAGTCGACTGTCAATCAAGAACTCTGCAAGTTGTTCGATTGGTTAACGGCAAATAAACTAACCTTGAATATTAAAAAAACAAACTTTGTCATCTTTAGACCGGCTCAGAGAAAACTTACCTATCACCTTAAAATAATGATATTCGACAATGATCAAAATAAGAATGTGGCTCTAGAATGTAAAGAATTTGTGAGATATCTAGGTATAATAATTGACAATAATCTTTCTTGGAAACATCATACTGACCACGTAGCTATTAAAATGAGCCGAACTGTAGGATTGATCTGTAAACTACGGCATTTTCTGCCAAGACATACTCTTCTAACTATTTATCGATCTCTTGTTGCTCCTTATTTAACTTATGGTTTGACGGCCTGGGGCCAGGCATATAAATCGCACCTTGAAAAGCTTCTCAAGCTTCAAAAGCGAGCTCTTCGCTTTATCTATTTTTCTGAGCGAAATCAGCATGCAATTCCTTTATTTACTGACGCCGGTGTTTTACCGTTAAAATTTTTGTATTATGAGCATTTAGCTAACCTTATGTTTGAAATAAGACAAAATAATGCTCCTGAAAACATTCAAGATCTCTTTCAAGATATTTCTGATATTCATTCTTATAATACTCGATCCTCTGCCTCTAATAACTTTTACACACAAAGTTCCAGACTCTCAATTCAAGTGAATTCATTTTCTAGAATCGGAACAAAAATATGGAATGAAATGCCTGTATCTTTAAGAAAACTTCAAAAAAATGCCTTTAAGAGGAAAATAAAACAAACACTTTTTGAGATCCTAGCTTCAGAAGATTGTTATATTGATCTCCCAGAAATCGTTCAAAAAGTTAAGTTGAATTTATTTTCCTCTTAGTTGATATGTAATCTTTAATATCGTTTTAGTCTCTTGTCATTACTTGTTATAACTGTTGTCATTTATTATTAGTAATACCATTAGTTTATCAGTAGTCTCTAGTCATTGTTGTCAACTTTAGTTTCTTTAGTTCTCGTATTACTTTTATCTGTATTTAGTTGTACTTATTTTCTGTAAACATGACCTGCCTAGATTAGCTTAGCTACCCGCGGGCATGTTATTGTACTTTTACTTCAAACACAATAAAATGTATGTAAAAAATGTATGTAAAAATGGCAATGAAGAAATGGTTTGTAGATGGGAAATAATTTATTTTTATTATTTTTAATTAACAGTAGGGTCACAGTGCCAGGAAATAAAGAAATAAATAAGCTGAATGATAGGCACTTAATGATTCTGGTATGGATACTTTCATTGTTAACTCATCTGGATAGACCTTCGTCAAAAATATCAGCAACATTTCATGAGAATTCCACTAATTGTACTGCGATACTTATGTTATTTTTTAAACCTCACCTCTTGCTCCATACACCTCTGCTGTTGGTCCTTTGTAAGATGCCTGTGAAAGAACCATACAATAAAATATGTTAGGATTTTAATACCAACACTATTTTGCAAATATGCCAGGATTTTAATCCACAAACTAAACCTATTTTACTACTGGACCAACCATTGATTTCACCTTAACAGGGCTCTCTATCAACAAACAAAATGAAACATGTAGAAAGGACTTTGATCAGGTAAGCAATAACAACTAGCACACAACCTTGCCAATAAACTGTAAAATCACGCAATTTAAAATTTTGTCAGAATTAACATTCATATTATTAAGGCAGAAACTCAGGTTGGCTATATTTGTATATAACTGATTTTGTCTGCAGTTACCTAGCAACAAAGCCATGAGTAAACAAAACCGCATCAAACATTGTTTAGTGGCCTTTTTAATGGTCAGTGATTTGGACTATTAGTTTCAAAATAAGAGCAAAAATCGA
Source organism: Porites divaricata (assembly GCA_038088405.1). Taxonomy (NCBI): domain Eukaryota; kingdom Metazoa; phylum Cnidaria; class Anthozoa; order Scleractinia; family Poritidae; genus Porites; species Porites divaricata. The sequence goes on along the minus strand of JBBMOI010000001.1, from coordinate 21,058,195 downwards.
GGCAAGAGAATACTTATTCTGCATTTAGTCACATGAGTTTTATTGACTCAATCAGGTGTACACTTATTTCTTTAAACAACCCAATATGGCACACCTTTCTGGAAGATCCCACGTGTCAAGTATTCTCAGATCTCTGTTGTCCCTCAAATCCATCATCCAGTCTTCTGGATTTATAAAGGATTAAAAGCAATTAGGTACAGCGGAACCTAATACTTAAAACAGCAAAGGAATTAACGGTTAAATTGAATATAAAACAGTCAAAACAATATATTACTAGCTACAGTGCACTTGTCCAGGAGGTTACTCTCAGTAAAATGACTTTGAGCATCTGCAAGACTAACAAATGAAGACAAATGTTTTATGTTTAAGAGAAGAACAGGAGGTTACAGCAAAATTATAATTTTCACATCAGATGACTCTTGAGAAGGAGTTACTGTATTTATGGGCTTTTTATTGTTTTATTGAACTCACAATAAATTCCCATACAAATCTTTAGAATTTGGCTTTGAGGAGTCTGTTGGGACCCTGGGTTCCCTGTAAAAGAATTGATGTGGTGCACTACAAGAAAGTCATTTTACGACATGATACTGGATGAGATGGACCTACGTTTATTAATTCCATTGACAACGAGGTCATCAACTCTCAATCCCTTTCCTCCTTTAAGAAAATACTGAAGATTAAATCATCAAGTAAATGTGAAAACCGATCATAAATCTATCCACCTTCGACTTTTAACCACCTTTTCTTCAATTCATGTTAAACAGCTCTAGCCCGTAGTTCAAGGAGGCCCAGTCTCTCATAAGCTCCTATAGTTTCTGTTAGGTCTCCTCGCCACTTCTTTTTTCTACTTTTCCTATATTATTTGTAATTCATTTTCTATTATTGTGTGGCCAACAAAATAAAATAATAATTAATGTCCAACAGAATGACCCTACCTGTTTGCCTTGAGAAAAGCATCTAACACCATGTTTTCATAATTGACACTGGCAAAATGTAGAGAGCAATCAAGCCTCTTCTTGAGCTCAATGAATTCAGGGATCTGTTTGAAAGAATATAATATCATAACATTAAAATGAGCATTACTGACAAATGTTCGCTCAACAAGACCACAATAAATAATAATATTGCTTTGAAACATTATCCCTGATTAGAAAAATATCAAAAATGTTTCAATAGTAGGGTACTAAGTGAAACATGTCATGAAAATGAAAATTATCAAACACTAAGTCATTATGTTAAAAAGGGTTTGGGAGCAAGTAAAAGTCAGGATCTAAAAGCAATCATTTAACAGTGATCTCATAGACAGAAATGTTTGCAGTCTATTTATGAAAGGCCTTTCCTCAGTAAAGCTCTGTTCCTCCTCAACTGTAAAGTACAGTGTACACCTAGGAGTTGGATTTGGCTCATCATTGGAAAGGAATATTATTGCGAGTGCCAAGAGGAGCCCACAATCCTAATCCTCAGGTTTCTATTACACTGTTTGGCACATATGTAGCCAGCGTTTGCATAGATTTCCACTAAGAATGAATGGAATGCATAGAACACAATCTGATCATGTGTGTTTTAACCTTCTGAAACTTATAGTCTGATTGCCCCTGTTTTGACCTTCTATCAGGTAAAACCTTATGCAAAGCAACTGTATTGGAGCAAAAGCTTTTATAACCTTCAATCAGCCTGAACTCACCTATTATTCCTAACTTTTGGTTATTTCTAGTTCCTTAAATTATACATGTATGTATTATAATTATGCTAACTGCAAGGTGTAGGCTATTTTTTTATTCATCAGAAAAGCAGGGAACAAGTAACAAACCACTGGCTACTAATAGATTCCAGCAGAACTTGGTTGTTAACTTGGTTTCCCCATTTTCCTTAAACTGAACCCTTTAGACTTTCACTTTGTCATATCAGATCACTTAATATACCGACAACCTCAAAACCCAGGGTACTGTGAGTGATTATGTGTCACATTACGTTAAATGTAACAATAAACTCCAAGCATTTTAAGACAAGGGTGCTCACTGGAGTTCAAATCCAGGCATCAGGGTAATAAAAATTATTTCTTTCATATTTTGTGACTGCACTATTTTCTGACCTTTTCAAATGACCCATACTTGTATGCAGCAATGATATGTTCTGGTGTCTAAAAACAATTTAAACAAGTTAAACATTAATGCTCCTCTGTTACCAAAATTGATTACTTTAAATGTTCATAACACATATATTTATTAGTGCAGAAGAAACCATATTTCTTGGCAAGTCATTTGGCATAAACTACCACTGAACTGGCTTGCATGATGACAAAAGGAAAAATAATGCATTTTCTCGCAGTCATTTACTACTGGTGCAGAGGAAAACGTTTTTCCTGCAACATCAACAACAACAACAAATTTATTGCTCAATTTTTCCTAGCCTGTGCCATAGATAAAACTAAAGTCTGGTTAAGCCATCTGCAAAACAGCACCATAATCCTTGTCCTGGGCTCCCACCTGTGTACCAGGATTTGACTATATGCCATGACTGGATTGTTAAAAAAGCCATTGTCGATTTGCCAATCAGTACGAAATGAAATTCAAAATGTACTGCCATTAATAATTTGTTGAGTCCATTGGGGGGAACAGATCAAGGATCTCAGCGCTACTTTGCAAACATTACTAACCAAGGTTAAATTATGCCTGTGACGCAGGCTAAATTTTCTCTTGTCAACATGTGTATGTTTTCTAAAGTTTGTCCAATCATAAAATGCCTGTGATCATACAATAAAGCAAGTTATTTCATTTATCACTAACACAAGCAGTAACTTACACTCTTCTGATTTCCATAAAAGAATTTTAATGTGTTTAAGTACATGGATGAAGCTGCCTCAAAGTGCCCGAGAGCTTCAACATACCGCGTCACAGTGTACCTGAAAGAAAACAAACAAAAACAAGTGCAATAGGTACATTTCCTTCAAAAACTTGTTCTGGAACTGATAAGTTATTGACCATATAAGTATGTTTTTAAAAAGCCATAACCAGCTTCTGTTCATTTAGATTTACAAAGAAGTGAAGGGGGAGAGAGGAGCTAAGAACAATGATGGCTTGTCTAGCTTGTCTCTTGGTTCAGATTCTTGTGGTACATAAACAGTATTTTTATGCCTACCCAAGAATATCTTGTTCAATGTGTTTGATCTCCAATCCATCGAAAAGCAATAAACAAGGACCAAAAGCACCTGACAAACATAAAAGACTTAGTTAGCAAAAAATAAGTAGAAAAGGGGCAATAAATTGGAAGCCTGGAAAGATCAATTACACCTTTGTTGAAACCTTTCCTCAGTAAAGCCCTGTCTCTCCTCACTACTATGAGATCAGAGTTGGATTTGACTCCTCATTGGAAAGAGCTGTGCATGACTGTGTAGGTGTTGTGTTAGAGGAGGTTGAACTAGCACTTTCCTACATGAACAAAAAGGAAAAGCTTGCAGCCAATACAAAGCAGCTACCCTAATCAGAATCAACTTTATTCTGTTTGATTTAAATGGTAATGAGAGTGAAGTATATATTGCTCTCATCTGCTAAATTTGGTCAGTGCCAGTTGGTCATGAAGAATTAGCCACGGGATTGGAACTAATTAGAAAAGGCGAGATATTTTGAATGAATAATCACAGTTATACTTGTCTCAAAGTTACTAAAATAATGATATCACCCCAACTTGTTCCTCACAACACAACCTTTATAATGCATGGTCTGTCCCCTTAAAGTGCATGTATGCAGTCATATTTTGTCATTGCATTATAACTATCTATAATCTTTGTTTCTTCACTCACCCATTGAACAATAAACCCTCATTAATAACAACTTGAGATGGTGATTAGAAGGACTAGCTTTTAGTGCACTCTCCAGCATGATAAGAAGATGCCAGTTCATTTCCAAACTTCCTGAAAACAAAAACAGTGTTGAGTTGAAAGTAATAACTTTTTGGGCCTAGGAACAAATATAAGGCAAATTATTATTTTTGAGTGATCATAAATCAGTGTAGGGGAGCAATAGCAGTGTTTCTGTCTCTTTTTACAAAACATAATGACATACAATAATGAGAAATGATGTGATCAACATGTCACGAGCATGGGACAAATAAAAAATCTGAGTTCCTGACAGAAATTGAACCTATAACCTCCCATAACACCGGTCCGATGCTCTAACCACTGAGCTACAAGGGACTAGTGATGAGCTGGGCTATATACAAGGTTGATGTATGACATGCCTCCTGCGTACTGCCAGGATATCGATTTCATTGATGATTCTAGCAGTACAGAGGATGCATGTCATATATGAATCTTGTATATGGTCAAGCTTGCCACATAACACAGATACTAGTGCAACCGTGTCATGTATCAGTAATTCCACATTGGGTAGTAAATTTTGATTGGTTCTCCAAAAACCTCAGCATTGGAACAGAGTTAATAATACGCTTCAGAGTTATACGCTTCTGTACAACCACATGATTGTGGAAGAATGACCCATGAAAATCACCTAAGAAAAACTAAAAAGAGTAGAAAACATACATTGCCTCACATCACAACAATCGTAGCAAGGAGAGGCAAGACCCATGTGATTTTCCAACTGGAATTTCCTGTTTTCTCAAGTAACTTTTTAGTACCCCAAGTAAACACCTCAGTCTTCATAGGCTGAATGGATTTAGCATTATTTTGTGTAAATAACTTTTTAGCTAATACACTGGCCAGCATGACCAATTTTGAGGTTGCAGGTGAAACTGGGTCAGTGTTGCACCAAACTGGACGATGAGACTGTTTTGGGGATGCTTTTTTTGCCACAAAACAGCTATTACGAAATTGCACAGGAACTAGGTCAAGATCAATTCCCCAAGACAATTTCATAGTGAAATTCTAACAAAATATTGACCCAGTCTCAAGCATACTGTTAAAATGACCAACATTTCCCATAGAGTGAATACCTTTCTCATCATTTACATCTAACATTAGATGCACAGCAAGCTGTGCAAACCCATCACTATACTGGAGTTCTGTAGGCAACAGATCTTTACCTGCAATAAAATAATGCATATCCCCAGTTAGAAAAAGCTGGCATGCAACTAATCTGCTGCTAGCCACAGCCATTGTTTTGAGCCAAAGAAAGTATGCTTTGCTAATAGTAGAAAACTTATATGTTCTACTTTTTGCCTACGACTTTTACAGACTAAAAATACCACTCTGCTAAACAAGCTGCTGTCACAAAGCGTTTGGTATAATTACATTATTAATATAGCATTATATTGCTTAAATTACCCAGGGTGACACTTGACAGTATAAAATACTGATAAACTCATGGCCCTCAAAACAAATTAAAAATAAACACAAATACACTGTACATATAAATAATGAAGTAATAAAACTAGGAGATTTAACAATTAAAATATGAGTTATCTAAGAATTAATATTATAAAATATATGAGAAGAAAGTAGAATAGCCTAAGCTATAGTAAAGTGATGAACATCTTTATAAAGCTCCCAAAAATACTTATATAAGTTCTCTAAAGAGATCTACACCGTTTGCTCTAGTATAAGCATTGAGAATAACGCGTGCGGCCCGCTTCTGTAGCCTGAAGACCTTATTTAATTTATCAACAGATCTAGAAACCCACACACTAGAGCCATACATCATGATTTGTTTTATCATGGCATTGTAATAAAGAATTCGTTGATCTAAAGGTAAAGGCTACTTTAGAGCAGTTCACTTTGTTTCCATATTCAATTGCACCCACCATAAACCAAGCCATCTTTGTGTTGCTTCATGTATTCCTTTGAAAGGGTAATCTTTTCATCAGAGGAAAGGGAACAATGAAACCCTAAATGTCTCGAAAATTGCTCAATTGTGAGCCTCCTGTGCATAAGTTTAATCTGTCAAAAACAACAACACAGATGAGAAAAATAGTAAATATACTATGAATTAAAAATACTTGGAAATTAAGAGCAGATGTCAGTAAATATCGACCAGAGGTCTACAAAAGTGAAAAATTGACAATTCTCAAAAAAATTCACAAAGTAGCACTAGGTAAGCTATTAACATAGATGTAATTTTTACTTTGATCCGATAATTACTTTCCACGTACGGGGGGGTTATTGGTTTCACGGCTCTCGGACCAGGTTTTCAAGGCCTGAGACCATGTGTCACAAAAAATTCGTTTTAAAATCCAAATCCACTATAATGAGGACAACAAATAACTTATTCAGAAGAGTACTTAATTGCACACGTTTTAAGTGGTGATTTACTCAGTTTAAATGAAAGTGTAATATTTTGGAGATTTTTCATTATTTTCAATATTTTGAAAGTTTTCGTTCAATGAAAAAATGGCAAATTTCAAAGCCCAAAATCGTCGACTGGTACCTCGATTTCAGTAACGAGTCTTATACCACGTTAAAGAGCGTTATCTCTTCTTTGAAAATCTGTTTTCAAAACCATGGGCAACTTGAAAGAAAATTTTTGAGGCCAAAAAATATAAGTAGTACTTTTCTGAAATTTGAGCTTTCCAGACTCGGCGGGCCGATGCTAAAAACTTCGAAAAATATAGTAAGAAATCAGTTTGAGCAACAGTAGTTTCATGTTATCAGCTTTCAGAAACCAAGTCGTGTTTATACAGCGATCTGATATAAATTAATGCCGTTTGCTATCAAGAAAGGCAGATTTAATTGTCAACTTCTGCCAAGTGCACCAGTCACGTGAAGTTGTCAAAGGGAGGGCAAAGCACTAATATTAAAAAGTCTTAAAATTCAAAACGTTTTACGTCTATGAAATCAGATTTTAGCGTACAAAACAATGTTGTGAATGTCCGTTGTTCGTACCTTAGCATGGTGTTTCCATATATTGGAAATGTCAAGTATCCACACGGAAGAACATGTTTTAAATCCAAGCGCCGAAAGATCGTAATTATAAACGGCAAAGATTGCGTTACATTTCACAGAACAACCGCTTACCACTGTTGTCACTCCCTTTTTCTCTGGAAGCTACGAGGAGTTTTCATTCCGTCATGAGTGACCCCGGACAGATGATAACTGAGGACATTTCGTCAAGACTCCTGTTGTTCAGTTTCAGGCTTTAGCAGGTGCGTAGTCAGGATTTTTCCAGAGGTACCCCTCCCCTCACCCCAAATCTCAACATTTTTTTAAGGCACCTTTATTAAAAGTGGGGTTAACGGTTGTAAACAAAAGCATTTTTGCTATTTATGAAATGACTCAACCTCTAAAATTCTTTAATTCTGTCGGTTTGTTATGTTCATTGACGTCAACCGTTTATCATTAATTCAGCTATTAAAAATCAAGCTTGTAGTACCTCCGACTTTAGTTTACAAATGACTCTTTTTACCCCTTTTTGTCACATTATTTTTGACCAACAAAAGCACCACACATTGACGTAATTGTGCCCTACTTCGTCTAATCCGAAGAAAGGTCGTGGAGAAAACAACGCGTTCACGCTTTACATCAATCAAGCTTGCTATATGAATAAATCATCCAAGATTCGGTTCTCCAATTAATGTCGTCGCTTCTCTGGAAACCTATTTTTTTAATTATGTTTATTTCATTCTATTTTTTTCCTCAACGTTTTCGGGTACGCACGTGCGAACCGTGTGCACAAGTAACTACGCCCCTGTTTAGTCTCCTTAGCCCTGAGCGTTCCTCTCTTGTGGTTTTCGCGGGAGTTCAGGATGTGGTCCACCCAGTATTTCACGTCTCTTTTAAATGAGAGGCAGCACTTCTTGTTTACCGTTTCGTTTTTAGACAGCACTTAGACTCTTAGCCTTTCATTTAAGGTATCAGCCACCCTTAAAATTGCCATTTTTTCATATTTGAGGTTTCAACGTTTTCAAATAGATACGCTTGAGTTTTACTTTTAAAAAAAAACTCAGAAGAAAAGAAAACTCTGTCGAAAGATATCAGGGGTAAAAGATTTTTTTCTCTTAATTATCTTAATTGATTGTTGACAAGATCTGTCATAGGTGGAAAGTGTTGACAAGCCAAACACGACTCATTAGCTCGTAATAGTGGGATACGTGACCTTATAGTTTTGCCCTAACGAGGATATCTCCCAGCGATTTTGCTCTTTTATATGAAATGATAGGAGGCTTATTGTATATTTCTCTCAGTAGTGGTTGATCTTGAATTAAGTGCCATTTGCTCATTAAAATGTTTTTAAGGTTCGGCAAAGCAGGGTGGTACGTGGTAACGAAAGGCAGAATTTTCTTTCACACTTCATATCGACAACTGGAACTTCACTTGCAGTTTCTGCGTGGTCTGCTGTCGCCTTTCGTTTGCTTTTCGCTTTCGTTCGTGTTGATTTTCGCACTGGTTTTCGGCATTTTTACCAACCTAGGCAACATTTCAAGAAATAAACACAATATATTTTTATTGTTATATGCACAAAATAGTTATTTCCCGCTGCTTGCCGCGAAAGTTTGTTCCTGTTACATGTTACCTGTCAAAGTCCTATTGTTAGAGAAAATTGATCCCTCTCTGATATCAATCAGAATAAACATTTAGGTGTTATAATCTCATTCCAGGTAGGATGCCGCCAAAAATGTATTTTCTATTTTATCTCCGAACGCAAATTTTGCCGATCGACTCGTATGTTTTGAACTCCAAGTTGGCAGCCTTTCAATCAATTTGGCTAAAATTTGGCCAGAGTGATGCCATATATCTCTTCTACAAAACCGTGTCAGCGAATTTTAATACTCCTTTTCATTTTAAAGCTAGAGCTTTTTTTCAACAGGGAGTGGTGAGTAAGTGCCTTCCCCATCTTCATTTGCTAATAAAAAAAAAACAAACGCACTTGTCAAAAATCTGAGACGCGGTTTTTTGGTGGAACGTGTTGAGAAGCGAATGCGGTGTTAATTGTTTTCTTCCGTTTATTTCCAGCGGGAGTGGAACCGAGTGGAACATGATTTATAGAGACGCGTACTTTTACACAAAGCGTTCCAATTTCGAAACACATTTAAGTAAATCCTTTTTGTTAGTTCAAATCCATAACCTGAAATTATTAAGCTTTTAAAAAAATATATGGTTTATATGGGTTTTTTTAAAACAACTAACGCTACAGCGATCCGCGCGCGGACGGTCCTGAAGGGTGGCTGATACCTTAATTTTGATCAAATTTTTATCATTTAGTTACTCAGTATACGTTCGATCCTGTCCTTGTAAACTTATATTTTTATACTTTAAGGGAGCTTAATACCTATGTTAATTTTTTCTTCGTCTGGTGTCGTCCAACAGACCCAGTTTTTTGGCATTTTTTTTAAAAAAGCAAGAAAAAGAAACGACAAGGTTTCTTTTTTGGACGTAGATTATTCTTTTAATCTAAAAAATTAGCATTATAACAGCACTTCGAGGCATAAAACGTTCGGTGGTGTATTTCCCTTTTTGGGCTTTTTTTTTTATGAAATTGACCATCACATTTTCCGCCATATTGAGTTTGTGTCGATTTGGTGACCATGTCTTGTTGTTTTCAGGCTCCACAGCAATGGTGCTGGTGTTTCAGGCCTCCTGTTCTCAGATTTCTTTTTTCTCGAACGCGCATAAAAAAAAAAAAAATGAAAAACGCGATGATTTATTGACCTCAAGGGCAATGGGGTGCGATTAGGGCTTATTACTGCGCTCCGGTTCACTCGTGCGCTGTCAAATGGTCCCGAAATACAAAATGAAAAATGACTGTGGACAGACTATTCACGTCTAGACATCAAGCATCTTTTAAGATGGGACTTATTGCCTCTCCCTGTTCATGGAGTTGATTCAAGGTGTTGACGTTAATTTCGTGATGCCCTGCATGTTGCCAGGACATGTTTCAAAAGGGCCTTTCCACAGGTACGGAGTCCGCCGTCACCTTGTCAACCGTGCGAGAAATGATGTACTTCACAAAAACAAAGAGAAGTTATTTTCGATTTGCCCCGCCCCCTACCCCCGAAAGTCCCCGACAGGACCGCTTCAAAGTACTCCCATCCCCGGGCCTGAATGGCTGGACTTGTTCCTGTGGTTGCGCGGGGGATAGTAACAGGTCTACCTAATTGCACCGTGCATCAATGACAGTTTAGCTCACTCAGAAGCCCCTTTTCCCTGGCTAGTTCAAGGTGTGTGCACCTCCTTCAAGCTGTTGTTTTCGGTTCTTACTGAAATTTTTGATCTTGAGGAAATTCACAACGACAGGAGCAGGTTATGGGCTTTTTGCCTAGCCCTAATCCTACATCTGTTAGGCAAGAATTCGATAATCCTTCCATAATCATCCATTTTTTCACCGCGTGAATTGGGTATTTTTAGCTTATTTCGAGGAAATACTTTTTGCTTCAAATCCAGGTTGGGCTTTTTAACACATTTTTTAAGCCAAATGGTTTTTGCGCGAATCTGCTTACCCGAACTTTTCGTATAAAAAACGACAAATACCCGAAAAAAGCTCGTGTTGTTGGTGGTGGTGGCATATTTCCGATAAATTCAGTTCAATGTTTCGTTGAAGAAGAGTTCAGATCCGTGCCGCGCGCCTCTCGAAGCAAGCGTTCCGTCGAAATGCGAGCCCAAAAACAGGTGGTAAGCGGTCAATCTGTGAAAAGTAATGTGATCTCCGTTGTTTGAGAGCAGCCGAAGATGCTCTTGCCGATGCTGTCCTTGATGTTTTTTATTTCCAGTATCTAGGAAATCCATGCTAAGGTAGGAAACATACACTCGTAGGCATTGTTCTGTCCGCTAAAGTCTAATTCCTGGACGCAGAAACGTTGTGCTTTTTGAAGTTTATCATTGTACTTTGCCCTTTGGCAACCTTACGTGACTCGTGCGTTTGGTAGCAGAAGATGGCTAAACTCTGCTTTTCTGGTTGGAAAACGGCTTTATATTTTATCAGATCCCTCGATAAACACGTGTTGGTTTCTGATAGCTGATAACGTTAAATCACTGTCGCTCAAACTGATTTCTTATTGCATTTTTCTGAGTTTTTAGCATCGGCCCGCCGAGTCTGGAAAGCTCAAATTTCAGACAAGTACTACTTATATTTTTTGGCCTCAAAAATTTTCTTTTAAGTTGCCCATAGTTTTGAAAACAGGTTTTGAAAGAAGAGATAACGCTCTTTAACGTGGTATAAGACTCGTTACTGAAATCGAGGTACCAGTCGACGATTTTGGGCTTTGAATTTTGCCATTTTTTCATTGAACGAAAACTTTCAAAATATTGAAAATGATGAAAAATTTCCAAAATATTACACTTTCATTCAAACTGAGTAAATCACCACTTAAAATGTGTGCAATTATGTACTCTTCTGAATAAGTTATTTGTTGTCCGCATTACAGTGGATTTGAATTTTAAAACGAATTTTTTGTGATACATGGTCTCGGTCCTGGAAAACCTGGTCCGAGAGCCGCGAAACCAATAACCCCCTCGTACGTGGAAAATAATTATCGGATCGAAGTAAAAATTACATTTATGTTAATAGCTTACCTAGTGCTACTTTGTGAATTTTTTTGAGAATTTTCGATTTTTCACTTTTGTAGACCTTCGGTCGATTTTTACTGACATCCGCTCTTAAGTGTTGTAAGAGCGAATATTAAGATTGAAAAATGTATACTTGTATCAATATGCAGACTGCTTTCATTATAAGAGGTTCATCTGTACAACCCATAGATTGTTACAATAACTTTGTCATGAATAACCCAAAGTAAATGTTTGGCAAACCATGAAATCTGCTGATTAAAAAGAGGCTGAAATAGAAGCATTTTGTCTGGATTTTATGTAAAAATCCCATTAATAATAGAGTAATAATATTTACTGACTTGTATTGCACAAATATCAATAAAAAATTTTCATCTGCGCATTTAACATACATTTCTAGTGCAAATTCTAATAATGTACTATTTTAAAAAACCTAAAAGCAATAACAACAAGCTAAGTAAATAAGAGCTACCAGATCATTCTCAAAATCCTATTTAATAGAAAAATTCTATATTGATATAAAATGAAATACATCCTTAGTACACATCCTTAATTCTAAAAATTCTAAGAACACTGACTAATAGTATTAGTAATTTATAAATCCTACGGACAGTTTACAAAAACAATAATAATTATAAATAAGCTAGGAAATGCCTACTGAAACAAAATGCATTTTTAGAGCCTTTTAAAACTATTTACTGAAGATATATTTATAATACAAAGAGGAGATTGTTCCATAATTATTTAGCGGCAACCATATTTAAAGATCGATCACCCAGTGTGGTAAAAGACTTGCATGTTGGGATGTTAAGATTATTTTATGGTGTAAGAAATAGCACATACTTGAGATGAATCTGAATCATCATTGTCAACAGATGGCAGAGTTGATTTTAACACTTCAATAAACTAAGAAAAGAGATCATAACAAAATGTCATGACAAAAAGGTTAAAAATTTTATATCAATAAATACTGAGCTGCTAAAAACAAAATACCAAAAACACACAGCCACTCCTATACCAATGCCGCAGAGAACACCAGAAGTGCATATGGGTCTATAAGTGTATCAATGGCTTGGCTCCTGTTTATCTATTAGACGACTTCCACTCCTCGGAGCAGATCCATAACTACGACACTAGGAACAAAGACCTTATCCGCCTGCCCCTTGCCAGAACTACTAAATTTCAAACATCTTTTAAGTACAATGCTGCCAAATCCTGGAACACTCTTCCCCGTAACTTAACCCATGATCAGTCTCTCACTAGTTTTAAACTGAAAGTCAAGAAATATCTAAATCATTTTAGTTAGTTTTCCACCTTCATGAGCTCTTCGAATGACTTTTTGCTTTTATTTCTATATTTTATTATTTATTCATTTTCTTTTGCACAGATCTCCATTTAAACCAGCTATGCTGAACTGGAATTTCTGTATAAATAATGTTTATAAATAAATAAATAAATAAATACATAATGTTACTATAAGCCATGAGAAGGCAATGACAACAAAAGGTACACTCAAGAACTTCAGCAAAATTGGACCTCTTCTCTCTTGGAGGTGTATATGACCAAGTGGATAAAAATGTTAAAGAACCGAATAATTAATAAGTTAACGTAAAACTCGACGCGCCATAGCTTTTCGTAAAACTACCACTGTATTCTGTTGTGGGCACCATTTTCGACAAATGGGACTTTTGTGTAAACCCCGTGGTCACAGTTGAGCGAATTAAAACAGAAATTGCGGTTCTGTTTTGTGGATTTTGACCATTCTACAGTTAGAGAACAAACACCTTGAACTCCAGATCTGGAGGTCCAGGGTTCAAGCCTCACCTGTTGCATTGTTTCCTTAGACAAGGAACTTTACTCCACTTTGTCTCTCTTCACCCAGGTGTATAAAGGGATACCGCCAACATACTGCTGGCCGTTTAGAGATGAAATACTGAGAATGGCATCCAGGGGGAAGTAGCAATACTTCTACGCATGCTTTGTGCTAAAGAAACTGGGATAAGCTCTGGCCATTTGAGCCTTTGGCTCAAGGGCGCTTTACCTTTTTTTTTTACCTCTTTTGAGTTCCATACGATTTACTATTCCCTGATGCAGCCAAAGTTAAACAGATCAAAAAATGGCAAAAAGACTTACCTACACTTCCAGGGTGTATCACAACAAAAAATGTTTTGGGGAGGGGGTAATTATGGTGATCTTAACTTATTTGCAACTGCTCACAAAAAAAGTGAAATTGCAGGAGAAAAAAATATAAAAATCATTATAATCAAGCAAACTTAAAATTCAAGGAGTGTGGAATAAAGCTCTAAGTGAATCAAGTTCTTATATAAAATTCTCCTTTCAATGTAAAGGCACCCATGGAGAACCTAGCAGTGCATCAAAGATTCCTTGGGGCTTTATTCCAGACATCCTTTCCATTATTAGCATCAATAATTTAATGATTCTGCCCTAAGCAGAAACTATAGTCTTCTGACAGAGACTAGCCCTTGCTAAATCTTAAACCTTAAGTCAATAGTTTTCTTGTTACCTCTCTCCTTTCAGACGCCTCCTCCAGGTTCAAGTGCAAATAAGGTGACAGGTCCGAAAAACAACAGGATTTGTCTCCAAAGCGCTTAAAATATTCTACTAATAAATCTACCATGGAATTGGAATCTGAAAGATAGAAACAAAAATAATTCTACATCACAGAAGAATGGACCCTTTTTGAAACTTTCAACTGTGTATCGTTTTGCAATAAGAATACTACATGCATGTTAACACTGTTGTTTGCGATAGTTGATAGAGATGTTGAAACTGCAATTGTCAGAAAACCTGTAAATTATTTCATATAAAAAATAAAAACAAAAAACATTTTTAAACTGTAGTGTGTCGCATTCTTTATCTAAAGAGTTAAATCAGTGAGCAGTGTACTTAAATCAAATGTTTTGTAAGAATTTTTGTTGCACCCCACTATGATTAGCCTGCGAACGGCAGACGTTTCTCCTCGCTCATCGCCGCTGAGGAACGTTTCGTGAGGAGGAACGTCTGCGACTCAGCGACAGAAATTCCATACTGATGACGCAAAATCTGTCCGGAATCCGGTCAGAAGCGCTAATTGGTCGACGGAGTAGATTCATTGTTTTAGCTATTGTTTACAAATGACAGACAAAAGACAAAAGGCCGCAAAGGTCAAATGTAAACGCGATGAATCTCTAACAAAACAATCAATATTTGTGGAATATAGTCTTCTCTAAAAGTAGCATTTGAGTTTTGCTGGAGCTCATTCGCAGACGAACACAACACTTTTCCAAAATCGACCAGGAGAAACGTAAAATTGAACAAATTTGCATTTGACACCCCATGACTACCGGATTTTTTATGTAAACATTGATTTACGTCATCAGTATGGAATTTCTGTCGCTGAGTCGCAGACGTTCCTTCTCGCGAAACGTTCCTCAGCGGCGATGAGCGAGGAGAAACGTCTGTCGTTCGCAGGCTACACTATGATGGGAAAAGGTGCATCTAAGCCATGAGACCCAAATGGCTGAAGCTTAAACTGGTTTCTGTAGCTAAGCATGAAGTGCCTAGGAGCATTTCAACTCCCTCCTGGATGGGATGCTAGTCAGCCCCAGGGCTACACCAGGCAGTATTTCACTGTTACCCATTTTATACAAATGGCTGAAAAAGGGCATAGTAAGCAGGGTTGTCAAAAGTAGCCAGCTGCCGGTGAAAATCACCACCTACTTGGTTAGTATTGGTCAGTTACTCTGCGTACCATTTCTTTACAGATGGTGTTTTTTAAATAAAATATCCCTGGACTGGCCGCTTACTTTGAAAACTCAGCCATGTACTTCAAAACTTTCTGACAACCCTGAGTAAGGTATAGTTACCCAAGGATCCACTATTATGGACTCTTGATAATTAACAATTAGTCGCCGAAGGCGACGTGAATATTGGCGAATAGTCACCTCGACTTCGTCTCGGTGACTATTCGCCAATATTCACGTCGCCTGAGGCGACTAATTGTTTTAGTATAATTACATTGATGATTATTTGAGAAAATAAAATTATTGATCAATTTCCGACCCCGAAACATCAAAAAATCTGGCTGCCATTTTGAAAACTGCTAGCCTTCAATGCTATAATCACCGCGCGGTGATTATAGCGGGATAAAGCGAAGCTCCTAGCCAATCACAGTGCTCTATTTTCGATAGTCATCAATGTAATTATACTAATAAGGGTTAGGGCAATAACTAGCAGTCTCAAGGGAGTCCACTGGCAATAACAGCAGTTAAACCGCCAACCAGTTAGCTCAGTTGGTAGAGCGCCGGACTGCTGTGCGGAAGGTCTCTGGTTGGTTAGATGTTCTAGTCTTCTCAGATAAGGACAATAAATCGTAGGCCCCGTCTCCTGCATCTTCAGTGTTATATAGTCAGTAGGGGACATTAAAGAACCCACACACTTGTCGTAAAGAGTAGGGCACGGAGTTCCTGGTGTAGTGGTGTGGCCTTGTCTCACGGGTTGGTGCTTCACATAGGGTTAACCTCATTGCACCTTTCCCCACTTGGACAGATTTGCCCAAGGAAAATGGGTATGGTATGGTATAGTATACAGGGTGTTTCAAAAGTTCGTTCCAATTTTTTATTCCCTTAAATTTCACTAATTATTTTAAAAAACCTTTTTAAACAGATGGTCTCTAGGGGGGTTCACATTACGTGAGTTTGCCGGCCGGTCCCCCTTTGGTGTAAAGTTGGCAAATCCTTCTGACACCATGCTTGCACGAAGTGTGCACCGCCTTTTTCTCTTCAAGGCTTTCCAACTTTTTTTGCTAACTTATCCCCACACTGATGTGCTTGAAACTTTGATCGATAATGTGAAGTTGAATTTTTTGTACCTTTCTGTTTTGTGGAATTGTTACACATATACTTACAGCTTTTTCAATAATATTTCTCACACATTTTTTGAAAAAATGGCAATCCACTCCTTGGTTTGTCTACTAAGGTCTTCACTTTTGACCACTTGTTCGGTCATTGTTCAGACTTCTTCAACATTTTGGCAAATTTTTTTTGACTGAATGGCCAGAAAACCATTTAAATTGATGCCTGAGCCCTAGCAGAAACAGTGTAGGCCTTCATTTTCATGAAGGAGTAGAGAAAATAAAGAAAACGATAAAAATACCAAAATAGAAAACCTACAAAATGGGCAGGAAAAAAAGGTGGGAAAAACCTCGCGAAAATGTACAGTCGGGGCCAAAATTTAAAATTATAATTTCTTCAAATTTCAGTTTGAAATTGCTTCCATCGGTTATTTAGATAAATTTCTTACCTGAATCCATTTACATTTGCCTAAAGAAGTATTAAATGCTTTTCTCAAAATAAAATTTAAAATCGGAACGAACTTGTGAAACACCCTGTAGTATAGTTCACTGTAGCATTAGGGACCTTAAGATACCCTGGACGTGGCCGAGGAGGACGTCATCCGGAAGTGAAATGTTCAATTCTTGAAACTAATTAGCATAACGCAACAGCGTTGACCTGAAGTCACGACAGTGAAAACTAGAAGTTTGGCCGCCTCATTAAACGGTGAGATGGTTTTCTTGTTTTCAGTGCAGAAATTGCTTTTTGTACAGGATTTTCGATCCATTTTACTTCAAGAGACACATTGAAGTGTTTTTAGTGTGGTGTTCTCTCAAGATTGACTCTTATTTTTTTGCTATCAAGCCTTTTTGGTTCAGTGTTTCAGCGGCAACTGAGAATGAAAGCGCAGAGTCTTTCGAGCCAAATGTAACACTATAACTGCTTATTTTTAAGGGGACAAGGTTCTCGCTTTAGGATAGTATTTGAAAAATTTAAGAGAAGAGAAGAATAAAAACTGTTGGAAAACAAAAATCTAGGCTTGTAATAAACTTGAACATGTCGGAGAAATTTGAGATCTTGAACAAGATGCCATGTTTCATTTATGGCTTTCATAATTTTATTTTGTTCACTTTTAGTTCAGCGATGGAGCAGTCTGAAGATCAAAATCTTGCTTTAGTACGGGAAGTTCTCATAACAGAACCATATCGTTTTAAAGCAAGAACAATGGCAAGGGGAAAAGTCTGGCAACAAATAGCTGATAACCTGAACTACGCGCTGATCATACCGTCAAGTTTCCCTCAAAGAAATTCGGGAGTTTTTAGAGAAATTGGAGTTATAGCAGTGAGCACAAATTTTTCTTCCAATAAAAGATCGTTAAGGTATCAATCAAGCAAGACTTCATGAGTTCTAAAAGATGTCATGGAATGAAAACATGAAAGCATTACTTTATCCTCTCTTGTCAGGCGAGCACTCAACGCAACCTGCTCAATCATAATTTGTTTTTCCCACCAAGTTGGTGGCGTCCTCGCTCCAGGCTTTCTCCGGCAAACCCACGTTCTTTTTACCGCCGTGTCCAGGGTATCTTAAGGTCCCTATTTCCTCTTTACTCTCTCTTCAATAAATTATCATTGATCAGGTACATTACGTAATGTAGGTACATTACATATTGTAATAACTTACTTAGTCTAGAGTCAGAGTATATACATTGTTGTTTACAAAGCTTTCCCAGTTCCAACTGTGCTAAAAATGGCCCTCTACAGGCCCGCTTCTCCTTTGGTTGTTCACTTTCAATGAGGGATGCAATGAATTTGTAGATATGTTCTAAAGTATGATCAGGAACTTCCCTAATATGGTAATTAAAAGTAAATGATAAAATGGTTAATGATACAGGATATTTTTAAATCATTTGTCACATTGTTATCAAGTTCTGGAGTATGACCAGACCTTTAGAAGCATATGTGTGCAGCTAAAGACATGGTACACATATAGTTCAAGTTTATGGTAGCATAAGCTGATGTTAATAAACCTGAGAATTAGGCCCTATGAAAGCACACTTATCGACATACTAGCAACAATCATGTCTCTGTTCTTATGTCACACAATGTGCAACATTTGGATAAGCCTTTGTACTAAGGAAGGGTAGATACTAGTTCAAAGTACAAGAAAGAACAATGAACAGTAACTAGTTGTTCAATTACAATGTATCCTTCTTCTTTGGCAAAGTCCATTGTAACTTAGTATGCGATATCTACTAGACTCCACAAAGGTTCCATTCATATTATCACATGCTCATCATGCACATGTGCTCCTCTTTTTGCCGTACACTGCCCTTTCCCAGTCAGTTCTCTTAGGGCTTCGGTTCATTCACAACAGCATTTTCCCCTCCCACCCTCCCTTTGTTCTGACTGGAACCTTTGCTTAGCTCCTTCGATTATTCCTTATGTTCAATACATATTAAGCAAAACCAGAACGTATTCCAAGCAGATCATTGTTTTATTTCTGCACACCTACTGGACTAGGTCTCATTCCTGCATTAGGTTCCGGGGATGTGGACCTACAGTTTTGTTTCCGTTTCCCAATAAAAGGAGTGGCAGGGAAGTGCAACCCCTGGCTGCACTTTACCCCACAGTAAGGCTTAGCCCTTGGAGACCGGTCCGGAAAAATATTCACTCCAGGGTGTCCCACCTGATCTGTACTCCACCCAGGAGGGTCACCCCTCCTGGTTCCCCCTAGTTCCTAGTGACTGGGGGATATGGGCCTCACCCCCAGAGACTGATCAGGACTCCTGTCAAGGGTGGCTACCCCCGGTACCACTCGATCTTGTCTCCCCCCAGGAGGGCTTCTCTCCTGGTCCCCTTACCCCTAGATTTAAGCGCTTCCCTGCCACCAGAATTTTGCCATTACCTTTTGTGTGTTTTCTGTGTGGTACCCAGCATAGAGCCCTTTTGCAAAACACTGCCAATGGGAAGTGCTTATTAAAAGCCCATTTAATTTCAGTCAAACCAACACCAATTTTTATTAAAGATCTTTAAGAAGGGGAATGTATTCGTTGAATTATTAGTACTTTCTATGTGTGAGGATGATCACAAATCTTGCAATTTTATTTAACTACTCATTCCTTGCAGAAGCACAATTTTTTAGCTTTCAATTACAACAGAAATGGTAAATCCAATAACTGATCACTACTCAAAAAAACAACATTGCCTACCGGACCCAAGTAGGAGGAAACCTGTGCAAATATTACATTTATCTACTAATGTATCTACAGCGCAGCATAATGTTAGCCATGAAAAGGTGAAATATGTTGTGATTCATTTCTTTACAAGTGTGCTAAAAAAACTTACTCTGACTGATCCACTGGCTTCCATTCCTCTTTCACCAGAGAGAATGCTGAAGTGAAGTATAACTGATAGTATGACCACTGATCTGGGCTGGTGGAAAGAAAAAAGTACAAAGAAGGCATCTATCATAGGGGTACATTAACAATTCAATAAAATAGGTATCATAGCATTAAAGCTAGATTGGCTTGTGGTGGTTTAGTAAGTATTCAACTCATATTAAAGGCAAAGTAGGGGATCTTTCACAGCAAAGTACCTGTTAAAGGTAAATTTTGATCTCAGGTTGAAACTTTTTAACCTACGTCGATTATCAATTTCCTTTGACTCCAAGGGCTAGGAAATCAAATCTAATTTGACCTGTAACATACCCACCAGGACCCAGTTCCTCGAAAGATTGTTTACGTTTAGCCTAGGGTTAAGCCAAATTTTAAACAAAGTATTCTGACAAAGCAAAATGTAACTAGAGCTTATAAGATACCTTATTATAGGAAATTGAAGCTCCATGAAATTAAAAATGCAAATCGTTAAAATTCGCATTAATTTAAGTCACGTTAATTTTGTTGAGCGTTAATTTCTGTGACGTTAATTAAGTGCAGCGTTAATTTCCAGTATTTTAATCCCAATTTTGGAACCTGTCCAGACATTCTTGACACCTAAAAAACATTAACTACAAGCATTCTTTCTTCCCATTTACCCTTTATTTTTCATCTTTTACAAAAGCTAAGGCGAAAGTTTACAACATTTCGAGTTCATCATCATCGTCATTGCAGTCGGAAGTGATGTCAATATCTTCTCCTTTGATTTCGGCCACCAACTGTGTCTTAATCACGTTACCGGTAATTTCCTTTATTAAAAAATTCTACCTTCTCTTTCGCGTTAATTTTCTTTATTTGAAAATCGTGTTCCATTAAATTCACGTTAATTTAAGTCACGTTGATTTCCAATACCGTAACTTCATGGAGCGTTAATTTCCTATAATAAGGTATTGTTGAACCTTTACTATGAGATCCAGTTATGACAACAGAAATGTAATGACATTCTTCATAGGTTAATAGCATCATATAAAGTTCTAATTAAGGTTCTAATCCTCGATCAACTTTTCTCAAACTGGGCCCAGAGCCCTGGTAGGTGGTTCTGATCTACTAAAGCCCTTCAAGCTTTAGCATACAAGTATCAATTATTATTTTAAACCTGCAGTGCATGAAACTTACATTTTCATATGCATCAGAGATTTTTTTAATGTTAATATTTATTTTACTTTTTGTCAACTTTATTACCACTTCTCATATTGAAGACATTTTTGGAGCTCTTTTCATTTAAATCATTATGACAGTAGCCAGGGGATAATGCTCACAGCTTGTGGCAGGGGAAATCCCCAGCACCCAGCCCTAAATGACAGCCCTTTATTCACATCTTAAGGTTGCTCGGTGTCTGCTGTAATAAGAGTTATGTAGAACATTTGTCCATGAATCTATAATGAGAACCCATATTCATGGCAATTTGTTTCAATCAAATACCTTCTATTTTTTGCCTGTGATTTAGCTGCTGTACATACAGTGGAACCTCGATACAATGAAGGGCTAAGGGACTGGCAAAATTTGTTCGCTATAAAAAGGGTTCCATTATAACAAGGTTCTTTTTCATATATTTTACTACTGCTGGGAAAAAGAAAATTGTTCATTAAACCGAGGACTTCGTTACACAGAGGTTTGTTATATTGAGGTTCCACTGTATTGACAAATGTCTGCAAGGTGAGCTGACTTGCTTTACCTCTTCAAAATCAGCTTCTTAAATGTCAGGTTGGCTTCATGCCATCTGCACAGCTTCATTAAGTAACAGGCCTCTTTCTCTTCTTTCTCATCCATGTAACTAATTAACTTAACTGTTAAAAATACAATAATAACAGCAAACAAGACGTGTTATGCAAGTTGGTGATGCCTTATAAATATGCAGTCAAGAAAAGTGCTAAACTCTTGATATCTAAACATTTTTCCTTTTGAGCATCAGATTTCGTGTGTGATTTCACGAGACTTTTGATGACCTTTGTTGTAAACAAACCTGGAAAGTTCAGACATCTGTTCTTGCCATCGCCATCATACTGTCCATGTGAGTCGCTATTTTAAATTCTCATTAATTTATAAATTTTCCTTCCCTTTTGCTCATTAAAACTGGGATAATTCAACGTTCAAAATGTGACAGCAGAAGAATATTAGTGATTTTAACACCACAAGCATGGCACAACTGCAGAAATGAGGAGTGTAAGTGAGCTTGAAAAAGTGCTTCTAGTGGAAATTCCCTTGGCAGCTGAAATGGTTTTGGCATTGGATCTAAACTTAACAACAGATAAAACTGGTGATGTAGGCTTCTTACTACATAATACATACATAATGCACCTTCCAAAATTCACGATAATCCATTTTTGCTGAACTTCAACCCATCGCTGCCATTTAGGTTGTTCAACATTTTCAGTCGTATATTAAAAAACAATTTACCAATTCCCTGACTAAGACAAGCAATGACTCGACACTTCGATTATGTTGAGTATTTACTAACTGCTTTGTTGAATCAAATGGCTGTTCATGTATCTTTAACGAAAACACAGGCTTCCTCTATGATCATGTACTGGCTAACTTGTGCAGATACAAATGGAGGCAGTGTATTTCAGGCAAGATATATTATTTTAAGAGTATGAAAGGTGGTAGAGATGAGAATGTAACCACAATGCAGTATTAAGAATTAATGGTTTGTATGCATCATTGGTTTGATCATTTTGGGAGTAAAGATCCACAGCCTGGAAAAGCCATTCCCTCAACTGGAGATGAGATTTCCATGCACGTGCAACAGCATGTTCACTTTTCCTAACCTCCCACGCAGACGTTCTTATGGGTTTGTCACCCAATCATTCCTCTCCCACATGGGGCAGGAACGCGTGACAAACCCCTAAGAATGTCTGTGTGGGAGACTACAGTTTTCCTGTACTCATGCCAGTTAGATTCATTCCTGGTCTTCTGCTTTGACATTTTGAACCTTATATTATTCGAGTTTAATAATTAAAAGTGAAGAAGTGTATATAATTTAATGGGAATTTGAAATAGCGACTCATAGTTCTTACATGTATAGCACATGGGTGAGGACAGATGTCCGACCTTTAGGGGTTTGTTTACAAATTATAAAGGTCTTCAAAAGTCACATGAAACTACATGTGAAATCTGATGCTCAAAAGGTGAATTTTTGACTGAGAGCAATGGATACTATCCCTTAAAAAGAATACTATTTCACTGTAAGGTTTCTAACAGGATCAGAAATTCCCAAACATAGCTGAGGACGATGGAACATGGCTAGTGACAAGGAAAGTGCAGTAGTAGATGAGCATGCTAAAATATCAGGACATTTTTCAAGACGTTTCAGGAAACATATACTACTTAACAAACATGACAACATCAGTCACTTTTGTAAGGCACATGTATATGTTGCGGTTCAATTTTATCCTTGGTTTAAATTTTATTTCCCTTTGTTTTAAACTCATTATCATACATTACCATACCCCAAAACAAAGGGAAATAAAATAGAACCACAACATATACATGTAGAGATCAACAATAACTAGCTTGGGCATTATCTTTGCCATTAAATGGCTGTTGGTTGTGTTAAATTAAAGTAGTAAGACATTTTAGAAACCACGTTTAAGCCATCCACTTTGGTGGGTTATCATGCTTTTGATATTAGTAAGTCAATAACACTTACCTGCTAAATTACTTTTTCTAAGTACATCCAGAGCCTTATCATAGAGCTCTAGCTTCTCTAAAATCATTAAATAAAGTCGAACCTCTGAAAACAAAGGAAAGAAGTCCTAAGATAGAATCAGTTACAGCCATATCTTCCAACTGAAATGCCAGTCTTAAGGGGTTTTAATAAAAATATTATTGAAGTAGCCAACAGGTTTGAATAGAGTAACTGACTGTATCAACAAGGGGCCATTTTTCCCTTTTTTCATGGGGGATTTGGCTGCATGCTTCCCCCCAGAATATTTTGAAATTTCAGAGCCCCAAAATACGATTACTAGCATTCTGGGACTAAATTCTTTAATTGAGTGCAAAAGAGCATGTTTTTCATTCAAGAAAATGCAACTTTCATTCAAGTTTCGATTTATCAGCCCCAAAATCAGCTCTCACAAGGAATAAACAATTGATAAAAATTATTAAATCACATACTTTAGCACATAAACAACTAATTCTATGTAAACCTATGATGAAACTTGTGAAAAACTGACGATAATATAGTATTTATGTAAGTAAAGCATGACATAAAACCAGTGGGTTTTTATGAAAATACATCAAACATAATTCAAACTAGTTGTTTCTGCTTTCTGAAAAAAGTAGCCGACTTCTCTGAGCAAAGCGGCTGACACATTTCATCAGTTGCCGGTGCTTATTGAAATCCCTTGTTTTATTATTACTGTAATCAGGGTTGTCAGAAAGTTTTAAAGTAGACAGCTGAGTTGTCAAAGTAAGCAGCCAATTGAGGGATATTTTTTTTTTAAAAAAAAGCCATTTGTAAAGAAATGACAAGCTGAGTAGCCAGCCGATACAAACCAAGTAGCTGTTGATTTTCGCCAGCAGCCGGCTACTTTTGACAACCCTAATGTAATACATGTAGTTAATTATAATACTCGACCAAGGGAGAACATTAATTTTACTGTACCTGCTTCGGCATCAACTTTGTTTTCATTGATAAACTTTACAACCATTCTTTCAGCCAAAGGAAAGAACATAGTTTTACCTAACTTCTCATCAGCAGCCATTAATCCCTGAAATAAAGCACAATCAGCCATTACGTTTGGTAAAATGAATGGCAACAACTCAACTGCTCACTTTGTGCCACTTTCCAATAGTCCCTGACCTTAATGGTGAAACTAGTAAATACTGGGTTTAGGCCAGTAAGAGTTTGGAACAATGACTATTCATATTAAAGAAGGAATAAACAAAATGTTGATTAGCAAAGATAAGGAGAAAAGAAAGACAGAAAATGCATTGTCAAGTACATACACTGAAAAAAAATATCATGTAAAACTTTGATTTAGAAAAAAAAAAGGAAAGGCAATGGTGAAAGAGAAGTCTAAAATGATTACATCAATGTCACCAATATTGTTCAATACTACTACTACTACTACTACTAATAATAATAATAATAATAATATATTTTTCCTATTAGCATTAAAGAAAAAAATCTGGGATTGTGCACCTGGTCAGTGGTGAGGCCTAAAACACTATCCAAAAGGATTTGTTTATGTAAACACTAAGGGTTCTTACCTAATCAGTTATGCTACTTGCAAATGAGTTTTTTTATTTCCAGATGAGCAATACAATACCATAAATTATCTATTAAGCCCCCCCCCCCCCCCCCCCCAGGAAGGGCTTATTTTAGAGGGGAGGAGCTTGTTTAATTTGGCAAAGATGATGGTATTAGTTCTCCACAAAGACCTAATATTCAAAGTGGAAAGCTCAAGTACAAGACGTTGGAGGTCATGCAGCCAAGAATAAAAAACAAATCCAAACTTCCAGTTGGTAAATAAACCATCCCAGGTCAGTCCACACAGTCGTGATAGATTAATACAGTCCAATATCTGTTAGTGAAGAATGATAAGGGGGAGGGGAGGCTTATTAACTTTCTTCCCCTGAAAAGGAAGAGGGCTTATTAGAGGATTCATGGTATGCAAGGATTTGTTTCATAATGCCTCGCAGAGTTATGCTATAATATTGACCTAACTAGAACTTGTTAAATAAATGTGGGACAGATCCTTAAATATAGCACTGGCGAGATACTGTAAGTAACACTTTATGGTAATTTGCAATGCTGACTGCAGGCCAGTGTTCACCTATTTACACTATTGTTTTTATTATTCTTTCTTTTTTATC
The DNA here is from genome assembly GCA_038088405.1 of Porites divaricata. Classification (NCBI taxonomy): domain Eukaryota; kingdom Metazoa; phylum Cnidaria; class Anthozoa; order Scleractinia; family Poritidae; genus Porites; species Porites divaricata. Next base: position 21,032,664 of record JBBMOI010000001.1, on the reverse strand, counting down.
ACGAAAAGCCAAAGTATAAAAAGATGAAACATACCTGCATCACAATACTCATGACTGCCCAAAAGTAATAAGGATTCTTTGAAAACTGCTTGTATAGATTCATTGCAGCCTGGACAAAAAGGCAAAATAAGAAGCCACCCTACCTTAGGGTGTTTACCTGGAGGTGGGGGACCCTGGGTAGGAGAGGTAACCCGCTTAGGTGGGGTAACCCGCCTGACAATAGTCGTGCTGCTTCAAACTTCATCACGATTATTCCATCTTGTTCAATTTGTCAAATGCTGGCAATTTTTTCTGGAGTTGAATTCTAAAAGAGTGTAACCAAGTACAAGAAAAGAAAAACAAAGTCGCTGTTTGTGTTCCCATCCATTTCACATGATTCGTAGTGATGCAGTGATGGCAAGTAAATGTTTAAAAAAGTGCGATGCACGTGCAGAGTTGTTATTTTGCCAATCTAAACCTATTACTGGTTTGCCATTTTCGTGGATGTAGCCTTCGCCGTTGTCTAAGCTCCCTATTACATGGAGAGGCGGGTTACCCCACTTAAGGGGGTTAACTCACCTACCTGGCCATGTGGTCCCCTACGTCCATGTAAACAGGCCCTTTGCTGTAGATTTATTAATGTTGTGGTTCACACTTAACCTTGCACTTTTTCCCCTTGGTTTTTGTGCATTGTACTGTTCAATTAATGGTGGGGTGAAAGGAAAATAAAAATAAACTCGGGAGAAATGAAAATTAACTGAAAACAAAAATTATCTGCAACATCTATATTACTTTTATCAAGATGATGCACAGGGTCTGTACCTGCTGCTGTTTCTTGTAGTCTCCTATTCTGACATACGCCATGAAAAGATGGGAATATAGCTCTTCACTTTGTGGATTCTGTTTTAGAGCAATCTCATAAATATGAGGAATCATCTCAGCTACAAAATAATAAAAAAGGACTTAGTAATTAAATAACTTCCCAGTAACTTTTAATTCCTCATCCCTGGGTTCTTTCTACATTCAAAATGACAGGGTGATTTAAACTTTAAACAAAGATGAAATGACACTCTTACAACAAGTCTGTATATTTCATGGGCGAGCCACCAAGCCATTTTAAATAATTATTCTTTAGAATTTGCCCCCTCTTCTGTAATTATGCCAAAGATTATAAAGCAAAGTCAGCCCAGAACAAAATTTTTCTGCCTTTAGTATTGGCAATCTCTTACGTTTTTGCATCTCCCTGAAGCAGATTGTCATTGCTTGTAACGTGGGGTCATCAGCTGGTTTAGCTTCCATTACCTCTGCCATCAATGCCTCGCTCTCTGCATTCTTGCCTGATCGTAGTAAGGCTAGTCCCTTTAAAGCCTGGAAATCAGATTATCGGTTGGCATCAGGGTTGTGATGCTGTTCTAAATATCAAACATGGGAGTACTGGGACTAAGACAGCCTTTACCTTAGTACAAGTTTTACATTGACAGAGTACTATTCCATCTCGCATATCAAGTTATTTTACTCACGAAGTGTTCAATGTTTTTAAGATCAGCTTTTGTACTCACTGCCAGTAAAAGTACAAGCACGCTTGTATAAATTCAGGGCCCAGCATCTTATAAACTCACTTGCAAGATCGCTCGGCTAGCAAACAGTCATAAGTAGCAGCATTTACTAGTTTTCCCACCCTACCCTTCCTGGGTAGTTTTTGGTTGTATGTTCATTTCCTTTACGTCTTACAGTCTTTCTGTTTTTACAAATTATGTATACCTTTGTTTGTTCCATTTGAGTGTAACTAGTTTTACTAACTGTTTCATTTTAATATGGTACCTATATTTGAGTGATTACCTATTTACATGTTGTGATAAAGGCTGTCATAGTCCAAATGCTGTCTGTGTCATGGTTGGTAACATACTAGTTCACACAAACAGATTACATGAATAAAGTCAAATGTGTATGTATAATAAATGTATGGGACTGTGCGAAAATCTTACCCACAGAAAAAATAGATTTAAAGAATCATTGATACCTTAGCACAATGCAAGTCTTTCTGTTTCTTCAGGATTTTGTCCGCAAGTTGGATGGCCTGCTTATTGTTCATGCTATCCAAAGCATCTAAGGAACCAATACACATAGGTCAAGTAATTATTCTTCTAAACGATATCATTTTTATCAAGTATAAACAGGATAAAGCAGTACCATAAACAGGCCGAAGTCGACGCTCATTCACGTCGACATGGCGGGAAGCCATGTTGAATTTTCGGCTCACATGCTTTCCTCAAGTGAGCCCGCGACAAAGTTATTAAGCGGCTAATGACATTTTGAGTCTTCTTTTTGTGTAATGTAGATCCAGATTTGCCAAAATGAACCAGTCACAAAAATTGGATGAGTGTGTGACACGAAGGATAAAATCGTCTTCATTCCTCCCGATTTTACGATGAGTTGTGAAGAGGATCAAGAGGAGGAAAGGGAAGTTTTACGTTCTATTTATGAATCGGACAAAAATTTCATCGAAATTAACCCTACAACGTTTCAATACAAGTTTGGTGAAGAAGGACACTACAAGTCGTTCTTATTGGAAATTTCTTGGCCTGCAGATTATCCCACGTGTCTTCCGAACATTGGATTGAATGCGTTTTATAATCGGCACATCAGCAGTACAGTGAAGGAGAGTGTAACCGGCCGGATCAAAGAACAATGCGAAATGTGTCTAGGTTCTGCTATGACTTTTTCGATATTTGATTGGACAAAAGAGCACGAGGAGGAGCTGATGACAGAGCAACAGGAGGTGGTATGTGGGGTTCTGCAGGGGAGAGGCTCAATCATAAAAAGTCATAAAAACGGTTTTGCACGTTGTCTGCTGTTATATAGGGGTGGGGGAGGGTGAAGCACTGAGTAGGTACGTTGGATGGAAAAGGGACTTAATAAACTTGGGAGTAACTAATATGGTTGTGTGTCATAGGTAATGGTTACCAGGTCGTAAGTAGTGTAGATCCATGAAAACGCGAAGGGTTAGCCTGAGTATCAGGCATTTGTGGGGGAAAAGGGGAAAGAGGGAAGCGAAAGAGGGGGAGAGCCTCCTCCCCACTTCCCCTTCTAAAATCTCCTCTCCCCTAGCCCCTTAGGAAGGCCTAATACTCAGGCTAGCAAAGGGTAAAAGGGAAAAGAAGTCCCTCAGGGTAGGGTTAGGGTCACTGTAAGATATCGATATTTCATCGCGGGGTCAGTTAAAGTTCCAGATGACCTCATCCCCTAGCTGCTCTAATAATAAATAAATTGCAACTGATTCAAACTATTTGAAATGTCATGCTTTACTCGCAGCACTTCACTTACCATGGGAAACTAATAGTTTACTAAAATTTATTTTACACGTTATTTTCCCTGAAACTCTCACACAACTAGGGAGACAAGGGCTAAGTTGGCTGCAAAATTTACCATAAGGCCTATAAAAATGTAGCTTTTCCTGTTTTCTCGATATCCCCATTACATTTTTCCACCATATCATTCAGTACTCATAGCAAAGCATTCTTAGGATTTTGTAGATAAATATTTGCAAACTTTAAAACAGTTTTACACAGAAAAAATAATCTCAGTGTAACCTTGGATGGGTGTCCAGCCTCAAATATCCTGTCTGGTATGAAATATTAAATATCATCAATATTAAATATTAACCAGGTAACTCCTACCCACAACCTATGACTTTGTACCCACAACCCATTACCCACAACCCACGACTATTAGTTACTCCCAACAAACTTATTACCCTATGAATTCCTCAGTGGGGAAGTGCCATTGGGCCCTGCAGGATTCCTTAACCTCTCCTGGACCATACTTACCTGCAAATTTGCAACCCTTTTACAGGGACAGCAGAGCCAGGGGAGCTGAAAGTCTCCTTAGCCTTCTCACCTATCAACTGCCTCCACCCCCTATCCCAGGTATAACAGCAGGCTTATTACTGCGGGTAGCATAGGGGGTCAAAGCCATCTCAGTCCATTCAAAAAATTCAGGCTGAGATTTCAATGTAATGGTTGAAATCTTACCCTCATGAGCCATGAGCTTTAGATGAGCTTTAGATGAGCAGGGTACAAAAAAATTGCAGTCCAATAGCCAGGGGCTAGTAGAGCAACCAGTCAAGCTGCATTGTAGCATGTTTTAATATTACGAGTTTTCCAATGGGCAAGCAACATATTTTGCCAAGATGATTTAAATGGTAATGAAAAAGGGAGTTGGTATGCTTGCACAACTGCTCTGGGCTAGTAAACATCATCAAGAGCTTGCACTTGAGCAAGTGAGCTTTAAATTTCTTCTCACCCTGATGAGCTTAATCAACACCCTCTTCTTTGGTCAAAGAGTAAATAATAATGCTTTTGAATACTCTCTTTTACACAGGATCAGGAAGTCAAAGAAGAGCAAACCCCTGAGCAGGAAAGAGAGATACAGCCAGCCAAGAAGAAAGAGAAAAAAGAAATTTTAACAAAAAGCCAAAAGCGACGAATTGCTGACAGAACAAACTACAGGGGGGAAAGGGAAAGGGGGTGGAACTGGGTTGATGTTGTAAAACATTTAAGTAAAACAGGTAAAACAGATTAGATTTTTATCTACCCATATAACTATCCTCTTTAGTAAACTGCCTCATTATGGAAACCACACATAAGAACAAAACTTCCTTAAAATGGACACCTAGAATATTTATCCCCGCCATCTTCAGTCATTTTCTGTGCCTCTAAGCTAAGTTATAAGGGTGGCTCTCTGTCACTGGTGACAGTAAAATAGCAACAGAATCGCAGTGTCATGATCTAGTGAAAACCAAATTCCAATTCTTAATTAAAAGTAGAAAGTGAATTGAGTGCAGGGACAACCATTGTGGTTGGCTTATTGTACCACTTTTGCTTTCGACTGCGGCAATCTGGTTCCACTAGATTCATTCAGAAAAACTATTTTTTTATGTATAATTTTTAAAGTGCTACCACTGTTTTTAGCATTTATTGCTCACAATGGTATTGGCATTCATTGACTGTCACTGGAACCTTTTTATGACTGCGAGTTGTAGAAGATGTTGTTTTGTACAACACCCTCTTAAATAAACATGACTTGCAACATTTTTGATGCAGTAATCATTGCACAACGTTAAACCTAGGTCTACCTTTTGTAGCATTTACTGCAACCAGGAGCGTAGCTAGCTTTTCAACTAGATCTAGGCCTGGCTGACCTTTGGCTGGTACGCACGGACCTCTCTAGACTTGCCCACAAGTCGAGCTCAAATTTTTCTCGAGCGCAAACCGCAAACGAGAAGCGAAGGACTTTGAGAAAGTTTATGACCTCGCCAACACTTTAAGCTCTTAAGTTTTTTAGCTCACCTTAACAACGCATAATTTATTACAAGCGGTAGAGTGATCAAACCAAAAATTTGTAAGCCTGGGCCTACTAGTCTATGGGCTGGCTACGCCCCTGACTGCAACGTATAAAACCAGTAAACCGGCATTGCAAGTTAAGTTTATTCCTATGGATGTCAGCCAGGCTACGTCTCGCAACGTTGCAATAAAATTGCAACATAAGTTGCACTAAACATTGCCCACTGTAACAGTGCCTTTAATAAGGTCTTCTTATAAAGAGATTCAGTTTTCTTTAGTTGCAAAAAGTTGTACCTGAAAGTATATAATAACGTGAAATCCTTCAATGAATCAATCAATAAAGTATATTTAAAATAGTAAAATAACTTGATGTGTGTGAAGAGTGCGAATCTCATTATACCGGTATTGGCGGGCTAAGGGATTTTTCCAATCAAGCAAGCAGCGGCAGTACATTCAGTTTAGACATCTATTGTAATCCCCCCACCCACCCCTTTTCCCTCTAATGAGTTAAAACGCAAACAGAAAAAAAAAAAGAAAAGAAATAAAAAGAAACGAACAAATAAAAATCCCACTCTAGTTTACATAAGAGCGCAGTTCAGAACGTCCTTGAAGATGATTAAAAGTAGTGTGTCGGAAAATAAGCTAAAATAGTGCTTATGTGACGCAACGACTCAAATGTGCACGCGAGGTCGTTTGCAAGCGATATACTCAACTAAATGTTTTTTTTGTGGTTTTATGACAACGTCATATTTTAACGCTGAAAGTACACAATCAAGGCCTTGTTTTTACCTATTAGTGTCATGTGACGGGAAACCGATTAGAACTGTATCTTGTACTTTTAAAAAATAATGAATAGAAAAGAAACAGAAGAAATGTAGTGATCGAGTGTTGAATGTAGAACGTGTAAAAAACAGAAAATCTTGGGAATAAAATACAGCCTCACAGAAGTTGTATTGAGCGTGGATATTCCCGAACATATATAGTGCACCTTTTTCAAAAATAAAGCAACACAGCAAAAGAGGAAACAGGAGTGATATGGAAAGTAGGTGAGCACCACTTGTCTTTTGTCAGGATCCCAACACCCTCCCGACAACAAAACAAACCTGCGGCGTTCGGTCCGTACAGTTTTGAACACAGCATCTTGGCCCCAGCTAAGGGTCGGCCGGGGGGGGGGGGGGGGGGGAGTAGTGGAATCAGCCAAAATACCTGAAATAAACCTTCCAATATACCAAAAATTATACTAAAACTAGTGTAAAATACCAAAATTAGGAAAAACACAGTATACTCTATACCCAAAATTGGTCGTGAGGGAATACTTTATACCCAATTTTGAGCATGAAAATACTGTATACCTGAAATTAAATACCCCAGTATACTGTATACGCAAAAACCCTGGCCGACCCTGCAAGCTACCGGTACTTGAAATATTTTGACAAAGTTGTCTGGTTTTGGGAGGCAAAGTGGATGGACCTAACTAAATAAGAGACAATACCAATTGACAGCAAATAAGGGCGCTTCCAATGCAATGGAGGTTTTTCTGTCGTGGGAAATATTTTAGTCGCACGTTTTAAATGGAGAATATTTCTCACAACCATTAGCTGACGATCGAAAAATAACTCACAGCAGGAGCCCAGAAGCTCCTGCTTACAGAGATCACAAAAGTGACATGATTGAGCGCCGAAGGCACAAGGTTCTAGAAAGACTTGGGGGCATGCTCCCCCAGGAAATTTCCTGGGTCAGACCAGATATTGGCCAATTCCATTCTCCTCGGATAAAACCTTGCAAATCGGCGGATTATTTCATCTCTCGATTTCAACTGCCTCAAACTTAATCGCGCTTATTCCATCTCGTTTAATTCGTCAAATTGTTAGCAAATTGTTTTGGAGTTGAATTCTAAAGGACTGAATCAAAGTGTCAAAGAAGATCATGACGGGGACTAGCACAGTTCCACTGACAAACAAGAACTTCTTCTACTTAATCGTCTTTAATTCTCAATCCAAGTTCTTTACGGTTCAAGCTTTAATTACAACTTTCTATTGTCTAAGGTGTTCCTGTACATTTAAACAAGCGACAAGATACATGATTAATGAGTGTACGTGTAGAGCCAATCAGTAAGCATTCTCGTTCCCAGAGCCCGTCGTTTCTTGGTCACTTGATCTTAAACGAGGTTACAAATTAAGCCGAGTGGCTCTGGGGACGAGAATGATGAGCAAGAAGCCCGTCCGTAAGATTAATCCCTAAGAAGTGTAGTTTTGCGGAGTTTTGCGGTAAAGATCCGCAGTACGAAGAAAAACTGGAAACGAGCAAAAATATGGCGGCAAAAGTATCCGCCCATGGGATAGAAAAACAATAAGCAAAGAGATAGTCGCAAACAAACGTCCAAGGATAACATAAACTTTACAAACATTCACTACTTCATGATAAACAACAGGAAATTAAGTTTTTTGACAGTGTGGAATTGAAGAAACTAAAAGATAAATATATTACGCAACTGGGCTGCGTAAGAATTAGAAATGAAGGTTCCTTTATAATCCTCTCCTAAGGAAGCAGGTAGTTCACGTTTTTGCTCTCCGTTCTGGAGAGCGTTTTGAAATGATGCGCTTTCGGTGAACGTTTTCACCGAATACGAGTCTACCGTAGGTCAAATTAAACTAGAGCCAAAAATTTCCCCTTTTCATGTTTCAAACAAAAACGGATACGTGTGGACGTGCCTCAAACTTCCCGACATAAATGACATTAATGAAATGAAGGTATGATCGTCATATATGATTTATTTCATATATCATTAACATAAATGACATTGTGAAAGGTTTGAACCCAGGAGTCATTTCAAAAGTAGGTTGAGTTTGATCGTCCGGGTGAACGTAGTCCTGAATAGGACTGTTGTTGTTGACAGTGACTGACGTTTCGACAACCTGTGCGGTAGTCATCTTCAGAGTCAAAGTGAGTTGTATCACGTCAGTAGATGGCATTATATACTCTGGTTATTGATCTGATTGGTCAATAAAGTCAAGATGTTATTGGTCGTCTGTCAGTTAAGCCGTGGTGTTATTGGCTATGAAGACTCGTAATCAGTAATTGGTGCGTTTCGATCCGTCTATTGTCACAGTTAAGCAGTCGTCTATTGTTAGTCAAATTGTCAGTTCTCCAGTCGATCTCTCGTAGTTAGTTTCGCTTCATCTCGTCAATAAGTCGTTTGTACGGCGCTGGTAACTGTTGGCTACGATTCAGTGGCGTTTGTTTAATGACATTATCACTTATCAGTGTGATAGGACCGAGAAATGAACTTTATTTAAACCACCGGCTACGTCCTTGATCTAGGTAAAACTTTAATCTGCCATCCGTTTACTCGGATTAGTTGAATTATAGTTGCTTTTAATAGTCGGTTAAAATGGGTGTTCTTTTTTTTTCGTCTTAGGTGTCTTGCGTTCCCTGCCCGCCCGTAACGCGAAAATTTAACCCTTGTTCTGTAAGCTCAACACCTGTCCTGTTAGACACTAGCTATGCTTTTGGCTGGTTCTCCTTCCTTATTTATCAGGTAGTAACTGATTGTGATGTAAGATGTTTGTAATGAATGATAGAACAAACAAACAAACAAATACTGAAACATTACCAACTGACAGCAATGAAGCACACCTACCAACTCCGCGGTAAGGCCAGTACCTTACGCATGCGCACAACCATATCACCCGAGCAGTGGCAGCCATGGACAGCTGTTTCGCCTTTGTTGGGGCTCATCAGCATGGCATAGCCGTCTGGTCAATGAGCAGGGTTAACCCGCGCATCAGAGACCCTTTACTGCCGAGGGCAAGCACTTCTTTAAGGGCCAGCTCCACCGTGAGCAAGTGGTAGTTGTTGGTTGGGAACGCTACAAGCAGTTCTCCCACGGCATGCGTATGGAGATGGGATCAGAAAATTGATCTGTGTGTCCAAATAAATTTGAAACAATACCAGCTGACAGCAATGAAGCACACCTACCAACTCCGCGGTAAGGCCAGTACCTTACGCATGCGGTAACCCTGCTCATTGACCTGACGGCTATGCCATGCTGATGAGCCCCAACAAGGGCGAAACAGCTATCCATGGCTGCCACTGCCCGGGTGATATGGTTGTGCGCATGCGTAAGGTACTGGCCTTACCGCGGAGTTGGTAGGTGTGCTTCATTGCTGTCAGTTGGTATTGTAAACAAATATTGCCATTTTTCGTATCGCTGACAGGAAAAGGTTAGGTTTTTGTAAAATGATAGCTGGAAATTCGACAGATGAAAAAGCATTCCATATTTAGGTCAACTAAAAAAAAATTAAATAAAATAATAAGCTGTTTATCCCCCAAATGCCACTAAAAAAAAATATTGACATTATCGCGTAAGGACATCCGAATCTCCCACTTTTCAGTGTAAAACAGAGTGAGATCTGGGTACAAGATTAAGAAGCGTAGAACACTTACCAGTAGAGCTGAGCTTCTTCCGCGAGGCAACAACAACAACAACAATTTTATTATGGTATGAATTGAAATTGGAAAAGGATCTACCCCCAAAAGTAGCAATAGCTAATCGAGGCGGGCAGATAAAACAAGTTATATGGTACCATATACAATAGATAACAAAGTTAAACTTACATAAATGGCGCGAGATACAGGACGTTACAGCTAACAAAGAACTCAAGATACACGCAAAAATACACGAGATAACAAGGCTCCAAGGATTTCGTGACTGTGTCAGAAAATAAATAAATCTTTGACCATTATCGACATAAATATCGTTCAACTGTAGAAGATAACTAGGCTTCATGATTGTTTAGTAGAGATCCTGCCAGCTGGCTCTAAATCTTATTACCCCTTGTTTTATCTATTGCACGCATTCGAGAGGTACTTTAAACGATGATTAATTTGCTTATTATGGTACAGTTAAGCGCAGTTAGCAAAATTCGCCAAACACACACTCGTACCATTGATCTGAAAATAGTTTGCGAATACTTACATAACTGAACCAAGTAACCCGACACGTGCAGCTACCTGTAGCTGTCTTATGAGCAAGCCAGCTGCACGTGCCGTCTTGTCCTGTGTAAGACTGTTCTTTATTTGGCCTGAAACTCGAAACTTCCCGTCCGAAAAAAATGGTTGAAACTATAAAAGGTGAGAGTGATGTGAAAACTGTTGAAAGAAGTTTTAAAAAAATCAATGCAATGTGAGCTAACTGCCTCTCAAGGCTTCTTGCGATAATTCGAAGCGATAGCGATGTATCCATTGAACACTGGACTAATTCTTAAGTTTATCAAAAAGACTCCATGCATATTCGGCGACACCTTTTGATGGGAACTATTTGTTACTCAACTGAGAGTACTAACTTCTTATCACCTGTTAGCCTGAGCCACAACGACGAAGCAAGACTCCCGTCATTTTTCAGTTTAAGCCCCTCGAAGAGGCGGGGCGTCATAGTTCTCAGTTTAATTGCCAAGACTGAAAAAATGGTTTGATTTAATTTTTCTATTTCGATTCTATTGCTATTTTTAAAGACAACTGAGATAAAATCAACACCCTTTTGTTTAAAACCACTGACTTATCACGAAACGCTAAAGCCTCATCACGAAAGGACAAAAACTGGTAATTCTACAAGTATGCATTAAATTCAAGTTAAAGGCATAAACAAGAACGACGCAGCTATAACTTTATTTCGTGGGCGTTGTTTATAAAATGGCGCAACTGTGCCATCTTATAAACAGCCGTTACATTTGTATCATTGACAGGAAAAACGTCAAGATTTTTGCAAAATGATATCTAAAATTTGTTAGGTAAACTGAACCGTGTCCAATAGGCCGACGGAAAAAATATTCAAATAAAATAATCATCCCAAAAGCCTAGTAATAGCTAATTGTTTATCTTAGACTATATTTTAAGTTTAGCATTCTTTACTGTCAGTCTAGCTTCTTGAATATTCCAATCCTATACTTCTTCTTCTGTAAGCCTAATTGATTGTCCTCGCGAAAGAGAATTATTTTGGTTCTTTTTTTCGTTGGTATTTTGGATTGATGCACACATCCTTCTAAAAGCCGATGCGTAGCGTTGGTCCATGGCTCCATAGCATAGTGGGTTCAACGCATTTGGCAGCCAAGTAAGAAAATAAACTATTTTTGCAACAATTCGAAAGTACGGCCATGAAACTCCATAGTTAAACTCGAAAAGCAGAAAAACAACTTGGAAGGGTAAATAACAAACGAAAAATATGATGACTATTGCAACAGCCATGAAGATAAAACGCCTTTCGAGATAAGTACTCGTGTGACAAAGATCTGAATTTTTTGGTTCACTGCCGCTGCCTTGACTTATTTTTCGTCCTGATTTTCTCCGCTTCAGTTCTGTTTTCTTCAAATGACGAATAATTACACCATAGAGAACCGTTGAAATAGAAATAGGAAGCAAGTAGTTGATGAAGAAAAGGAAAACGGAGTAGATGTGACGCCATCCAAGTTTTATATCACCCATTGGTGGGAACAACTCTATGCAAAACTCCACTTTCAAGCCTGACTTAGCAGAAGTAAAAGATATTAGCTTTCTGAAGGTGTAAGCGGGAAGAGCACAAACAATTGCCATAACCCAAATAAGTAGCACAACTATAAATCCTCTATGTGATCGGAAGCGTGGAGCCGAACTATATCGAAATGACCGCCGAACGATGGAAAAATATCGATCAATTGCTATAGCAACGTGGATGTTCGTGGTCACCAATCCGCAAACAACCTGTGTTGGGTTAATAAACCTGCAGAGGAATGAGCCGTATATCCAGGTTGGTTGAAGTTCTTCATTTACAATTAGAAACGGAACTCCGAGAATGCTTATAAAGTCACTAATCGCAAGGTTCATGATAAGACAATAGCTGAATGTACGAAGTTGACGATTTCTGGAAGACGCAGTAAATACGAAGAAGTTTCCAATCATGGCTGCTACAAATACAACTCCAAAAAGAACAAGTCTTGTCACAGTCATTCCAAGTGGTTCAGGGATAGATGTCAGGACCTCTGTCTTGCTTGTTTTTGGAAGCATTGTTGTATTAAGGGTGTCGTTCAATGTTGCGGTGACTGGAGTGACTTGTTTCATGGCTATGAATCAGCAAAATGTCCACTCAAAACAAAAACCTGCTTTGACAAAACAACAAACAACTATCTTAAATCAACTCAAGCGTTTAACGACGGTTGTACTGTAGTTCCTTTTTTGCAATGGAAATCCGGTCTGTTTTCCGTTCAAAAAAGCTACAACAAAGTACGTGCTCCCATGACCTCAACAGACTCGACTACTCTGTTTAAATTCAATTTATCAGATATGTCTAATGAAGTGTTAGCCTTATGTATATGAAGCGGCATTTGTTTTTGACATCCAACGTCGGAAAAGATGGATCACGCATCGACCCCGCTAGAACCAATTCATTTCTGTTGTTACATCACCTCAGGCTGAAAACATTGCATTGTGATAAGCCGGCACGTGAAAATATTCCAGCCAGCACTAACACGGCGATAAAGATCAGTAAACTCTAGGAACCTTACGAAACAAGCTGTTAACAAGGTGTAAGGTGGAAATTGATTAACCAGAAAATGAACCATTGCCAGGGGCAGCATGTAGTCGTTTGACCTCATCTTTGCATGTGACGTAATAAAAATTTCAATCAAAGAACTATATCGATCATTCTGAGTTTTTAGTTTCAAGATATCTCGGCTCAGTTTCATTGCTTTTACAAGTTTTGACTTCGATAGGACTCTTCGTTTTGTGATGCGGCACAAAAATGTTTTACAACTTTCGTGTCACGCGATACTAGAATCATGTTCGGTCTGGAAAGGAACATGTGTTGGTAAAAAGTGACTTAACAAGGTACAAATTTTTGCTCTCTGAACACTCCTTGCACTACTTTGATGTTTGAAACGTAACTTCATGATCAAGTTGCGAGTTAGGGCGAGTTCGGAGCGAGGTATTAAAAGTCTCTGAAAATAGTGGCGAACCAAAACCGTGTATGCCTGAAACTTTGAGAGGCTGTTCACGTTTTTACCTTTTCTCATCTCTTTGATTCTTGACCTCATTTGTAGCGGAATGATTGCAATTACCTTGCACTGAGTAGTGGCCCTTAGTTCTTCTAGACAAGTCGGGAAGAATTCTCGCAAGTATCGTGGGGTTAATTGGGTAAATTGTAAATTCTGTTCGATAAGTTATTAACGAAAAACAGAACCTTTACGATTTAACAATCTCTGTGATATTAAGAACAACTGAGGAGATTCAAGACAAAAAAAGGTGATAAACTACCGTAACAAAGACTCTTGCTTTCATCAGCAGATGTTCGGAAGATTTACAGCCTTAGAACTTATCTGCTTGGCATTGTGGCTGACCTTTTACCGTAGGACCTCGGTTTATTTTTTACAGTTTTAGAACTTATCTGCTTAGTATTGTGGCCGACCTTATCTAGCTGATAATAAGCGCTAATTTGTCAATTTAGTCCACTTGTAATTTATCGACCAAAAAAAAAAAACAGTTTCGGACCAGTACGCCCCGGGGTTACGCTCAACTGTGAGTAACTCAGTGGTCGTGCTGGCATATATTCCCGGCTTTCCTGTCCATTTGACAGCGCGCAAAAGACAACCTAGGGAAAACAGTTCGAACTAAGACAAGCATTGTTGCTTTGTTGACCGGCAACATTACTGGTGATCATCCTCTATAGGATATAAGACGTAGCGGCGTGAAGGAAGAATAAGGGAACACTCAGCTTAGACAGATGAGTCAGCGCAAGTTGTACGCCTGACTCGCCAATCTACCGTGTCGGGCACGAAATTTTTGCGGCAGTTTATTTTTGCGGATCAGTTGGTGATTTTTTGTATTTTGCAGGAACTAATTTTTGCGATTAGCACTGATTGGTTTTTCTTGTTGTGAATATCTTTTTCGATTTTCAGAAAGTCCCGGACAAATCGATTATAAATATTTTCGTTTTTAATGAGTACGGGCAATAAAATAATAAATAATTACATATTTTCAAACCATACGTGCGTACCCTATGTAAAACCAGTGACAGGAGTTTTGCTCGTCATTTATTTTATTCTATTTTAATGGTTTTGTTTCTGAACGTAAGAGACAAGTTGTAGTTGAACAGACACAATTTCCTAGTACTTTATTTTTTTGTAGCGAGTTTAAGTTAGAGAATATTTACTCTGGAGTAAATTTTTGCGGGAAAAGTGTTTGCAGTAATTGATTTTTACGGGAACTTATTTTTGCGGATCGTTGGAAAAATCGCAAAAGTTAGAACTCGCAAAAATGTCTTGCCACAAGGCATTTCTTAACTGGCACCTATCCTCGTTAATCAGACTCGTAAATTTGAACACATTACGCCTGTTTTATTTGACCTTCACTGGCTTCCTGTTAGTTATCGTATTGTTTTTAAAATTCTCTTGCTCAATCTTGGACAAAATAAATGGAAAACCTTGACCCCCCCTCCCCCCAAATCAAAGATGGGAAAATGGCGCGTTTTGGCTTTTGCGCGGCTTCATCCTTTATTTGGGGGGATGGAGGTTTGCTGTTCCATTTTATTTTGTCCAAGATTGAAGTTTTCAAATCACTTAATAACCTTTCACTTAGCTACTGGCGGACAGACTTAGTTATCGATCGCATTCCGGGAACTTGCGGTCCGCATCTAAGCAGCTGTTAGAACAACCTCGATCGTTCACGAAAACCTACGGGGACAAGGCTTTTTCAGCGTGTGCCCCTAAACTGTGGAATTCGCTACCATTAGATCTGGTTTTAAGAAAGGATTGAAAACATATCTTTTTAGGCAAGTTTTAGAGTGGGTCATTGTTTTTGTAAAATGATTTTAAGACGTGTAATATATAGATTTTAAATAGATTTTGAATATTTTTCATTCCATGCTTATCAGGATATGTAAATTAATTATTTCCTTTGTTCCCCTTTTTTACACGGTAAAGCGCCATGAGCTCAGGATATGAGCGCTATATAAATAAAGTTATTATTATTATTATTATTATTACTATATAATTATTCTTCTATCTTGGTCTACCACGTAGTGCTCCCCTCCCACCTACCCCCCCCCCCCCCCCTTGTTAAGAGGCGCAAGTCTCCTCAGCTAACCTGCTGCAAAATACTCTGAGAATCGTGTGATAGTTTTTTTTTAAATAATAGGTAATTGCACTGCTTACAGAATTAAACAAAATACATTAAATACAATACTATTAGCGGTGATTACAAGTTGATACCTAGCAATAAGTTGACAATAACACTAACTGTTATGCATTGTGCACTGCTTGAAATATTTTCATCATAACCGTAAAAGAAGAAACTTTGACAGAACATTTTCGTGGAAATTGAACACGGTATTCGAGACGCAGGACAGTGAAGGAAGGTTTGTACAGTTTGGTTTCAAAAATATCGTGATGAAAAACATTGAACTTCTTGAGACAGTGCTTCCAGATATCAAGAGGGCAAATCTGGGGCTGGATATGATTAGTCTTATCCAAAGTTAGCATTTTAAGTTATTACTGTGTTTTTTCCTCACCTATTGTTACATTTTTTTCATAAACCTTCTACCCTTCAGCTACTACGACATTTCTATGATTTTCATTTTGCTTTTCTTTTAAATTGTAGCTTCTTCCCGTCGCTGTAATCCCGCGTTTTAAGCGTTGAACCACAGGTTTTCCAAGGTCGAAATATGGGCGTCGACACTGTTGCCCAACCTTCGAAATATAAAGGTTTTCTATGGGGATTTTTTGTGCAGGAACTACACAAGAAAGAAGAAACATATAACTGAA
Source organism: Porites divaricata (assembly GCA_038088405.1). Classification (NCBI taxonomy): domain Eukaryota; kingdom Metazoa; phylum Cnidaria; class Anthozoa; order Scleractinia; family Poritidae; genus Porites; species Porites divaricata. The sequence continues at coordinate 21,016,556 of JBBMOI010000001.1, read as the reverse complement.
GTAAGGTATTTTGCTGTTGATATCAGCATTATTCGTCTTCTTCAGGTATGAAATAAGGGCCAGATATTTAAACGTAGTTTAGCCAGTGTTTAACAAAACCGCGTTCTAAGCATATAGAGTAGACAAGAAAAGCATTTATCTTCTTAAAATAACCTACTAAGAATAAGATCTGCAGTTCCAAAGATTTGCTAAAGCGCGGTTTAGTAAGTTCGACTTCGTTTAAATAACCGACCCTAAAAGTTTATTAATAAATATGTCTCGGAACGTGAATCAACTATTAAAGAGGGATAATCTTAATAATTATATGAATGTTCGTTCGTGACCGTGGATTTAATCGCTGTAGTCTCAAGTCAAACGCTTTTAGTGGCGGGTCAACGGGGGGAGGGTGAGGACATCCCGCACCCAGAGAATGACTGTTTGCGTTGATAAAAGTTCAATGGGTACAAAACCGTAACCAAGAATATAATTTGGCGTAAAATACCTAAATCTAAATAACTAAGTCTATGTCAGTGTTTGCAAGAGAGAATGATCCAGTTCATCATGTCTCTCTTGGTGTTCGTGACCAGCCGTGGACAGTGGTCTGCCTGAAATTGTAAACTGTAGTTGTCTATTCTATCTGTCAGATGTCATTTGATGGTGAAGATATCGTGAGTAAAATGAATCAGTATGGAAAATTAAAATGGGATAGATTTCCTGTGAATAATTGAATGAAATATTCTGATTCCTGGGTGAATGGCTTAGTGAGAGGGAGCTTAAAATTTCTACTGGAATTATTATTTTTATCTGAAACTGCCTGAGTATATCACAAGCTGAAATATAATACATTTGCACGGCTTTAGCAATTCAATTTTTACCTATGGTACATGAAATTAGTTCTTTCCAATTAAGTTAGGACACAAAGTTTACGAAAACATCAAAGCAAGCAATTTTAATAATTTTCATTTTTGCAAGGTGTGTGTCTGCATAATTCAAAACTTGGACTGGACTATGTGGAATTACCAAAGAATGATGTGATCAAAGGAAGGTGAAAAGACCGTCTAGAGTTACAAGATGGCCAATGCAGGTCTTCAACAGGATAAAGAAGAAATAAAAACGACCAACGAACTGTTGGCCCGGGACTACAAATTTTTGGTTTGATCACTTTACCGCTTGAATTAAATTATGTGTTGTTGGGTAGCCTGCGAGCAGTACACGTTTTTCCGGTCGTCGCTTCTCTGAGAAGTGATAGTGTTTGTGAGGTCAGTGCGAACTACGGTAGTCATGCCTGCAATTTTCAGGATATGTCCAAACTAGTCGAAACGCTGGCTCGACACCCCTGGCGACATTAGCAGCCGTTGGTTAGGCGACATGGGTATCAAAAAGGCACAACCCAAATTTGTTTACTTAGGACATCTACATCATTAAATTGAAAAATCATAAGGGGACAAAAAACCTAATTCGCAAACTCGGTTTTTTATTATTTTATAGGGGTTCACCTTCCTGCTTTCATGAATAAACAGGCAAAATGTCAAAAAACTTTCCTGTGATTTCCGAATAGAATGAATAGAACATTGTGTCACTTCGTGAGTGCTGAGAAGCGGAGAAACTCTAGAAATCCCTCTGAAAAGCACGTACTAGAAAGGAAATTTAAAAGAACCTGACTAGGAATTGAGAAAATAATTTTTTGGGCCCCTGCGAGGTCAGTTATTTCGAAGCGTCCAGAAAAGGAGGACGGTGGGACGGTGCAAAGAGTAGTGAGCAGGAAAAAATCAAGAGGAGTGCGAGTTTCCAAAAAAAAATCCCTTTTAATAATATTAATAAAATTGAAAACGTTACAGTCAAGAAGACTTTTGCATGGACTGATCAAACAACGTGAATAGAGTTGAGTTGCGATATTTCAAATGGCCAGTACCACCTTTTTCATTTGATTGTGAATATTTAGTCATTTTGATTCTATCATTTCATTCTAACGTTTTCAATTTTAGTATATTTTGACTGATCACGATCTTTTTGGATCCGACGTTGAGCAAGATTGATCGTACACGGTTTTTGCAGTGTTTTTTTTTTTACCTTAATTTTGTATTTTTATATTAATAAGTCCAGTCCAACAATGCATCTTTACAGTGTAAAAGACATGTGCGCGATGACTCGGAAACCCACACAACTTTAACTGCAGTGATTAATAATTCACGTTGTTTTAAACTTTGATCGTCGCCTTGGATTTATATATGGACCTTTTTCATTTGATTGTGAATATTTAGTCATTTTGATTCTATCATTTCATTATACGTTCCACTCGTCGTCTCCAGTATAAAGTTATTTTATTTCATGACCGAGCAGCTGATCGCTCCTCGTCAAGACTGTCAGCAAACGGAGGCATCTTGTCAATGGAAAAATGTATTGAGATCTCGAGTTACTGAAATAGCAAAACAACTGCCAAACAAAGGCCCTTTCTCACTAGCTATAAACGCTGTTAATTTCTCGATCATGAATGTGTCAGAAATCTATCATGCAGATTTCTTGAAGAAAGAAGACCTCACTGGTAAATGGCGGTTTTACTGGGCTTCGCTTGATTGTAAAGGGATTTATTTTCACTTGGAGAAAACTCTAGAAAAAAAAGGTAATTTTCAACAGTTTATCGAGATCACTTCAGGATCGAGATGTGTGTTGGCCAAGCGACGAATGTACAGCTTTCGTTTCAAACTGCTCACCGAAGAAGCGTGTTACACGTTGAAATGCGATTCGATTTTACAAAGACACCGATGGATGTACATGATAAACCTAGTCGTGAGCGGCCGACCGCGAGAACCTCCACCAAATTCTCTAAATTGTGTGGTTATCACCGATGCAACCGACAGTAATACGAGCAATGATGACGAAAAGAACTCCTTCAATCGGCATAATAATGAGTTAAAATCTTCAAGTTTCACTCGTACATTTTCATTCAGAAAGATCAAGAGCTGGAAGAACCGAAATAACAGCCTTCCACCAGCTCGACGTTTACGCAAGAAAGAGAACACGGTTAAGGAAAATTGTAAGAAAACCTCTTACATTGATTGCAGCTTCAACTTTGCGGAGAACTTGGCATACTTCGACGACTAGACACGACTAGATCGAGGATTAGGTCACGCAATATTAGTAGGTCGCGTGACCCATGAATGAATCAGTCGTTAAGCTTTTAGGGTACCCGGCGAGCAGAGGTTTCTCTCTTGCTTGGCTTTTAGCGTTTACAAAGTCGTTTGTGCGTCTTGTCTGTCACAAGACACACGAACGACTTTGTAAACGCTAAAAGCCAAGCAAGAGAGAAACCTCTGCTCGCAGGGTACTTTTAGGGAGCTTTGAGCTTGTAATTAACGTATTTTTAGACTGTTCACAGTCCTCTATTTTTCCGTAAGATTCGAGCGCTTTGCGTTACGGGCCTGTCAAAACTACTTAGGGGCCGGGGGCGGTTTGGGAGCTATAATCCCCGACGCCCACCCCCTCAGTCCATTTCAAAATCAAGATGGCCGTTATGTAAGACGCGCTATATCTAAACGATCTCACGAAAAAATAGGGGAGTATGAACAGTCTAGCGTACCTTTGTTTCTAAGCTTTCGCCCGCCCAAAATACGCCTGAACTGCAGCTACTTTGTTTCGAATTTCTTGACTGATGTGGTAGTCTTGTCAGCTTTTCACTGTCAGTGGAAAATATATCTACAAACAGGATTTAGATCTTCAAAAAATAAAAATTGGAAAAAAATAGGCCTTTTGCATTAGTTAATCACGTGATCAACTGTCGGTAAACATGATAACAGTTCGCTTTTGAAAAATTTTGTTAGCACGAGCTGAAAGAGCATATTAAAATTTGTTAACCTGCAAGTTTTTAGCTGTATATCTCAAAAGGTCCAAAAGTAGTGATTGCAACGGCATGAGAAAAAGAAATCTTGCCACCCAGTCACGCTTGAGTGGTTTTCCATACAACTCCTTGTAAATTCTGAAGTTTTTAAACTGTCGTAAATCTTTCCCTTACACATTTAAGGGCTCAAATTGCCTGTTATGAATTAAAAGGAGATTTGAGCCCCATAATGCTCAAGAAAATATTTCACGACAGTTTGAAAATTGCGAAATTTACAAGGATTTACAAGTCTGACTTGGCTAGGCTTTTTTAAAGGATTTAAAAATTCTTGGTCAATCAGATCACATCACTGGTGATGCCAGTAATTAATTAGGAGTTGAAATCTTTAGATGCATTGAAATTAAGAGGAGGCAAATACATAAGAGAAATACATAGATAAATGTCAGGCCCCAGTTGTTCAAGAGTTGGTTAGTGCTAAAATCACCATTCAACGGATAACAAGTGTTAAGGAAACAGAGGCGTAGCCAGGATTTTTTCAGAGGTACACACAAATTTCCGAATTCTTTAACACCCTCCCCCCAACCCCTTAAAGCCCAAACTCTTTTTCTGGTTTCTTGGTTAATATAAAGGTGAGGTTTCGTTGTAAGCCTAAGCGTTTTTTACTGTAAATGAAATTATGAAATGACGCAAGTTATAAAATTCTTGCGCCTTTTTTTGGGATCATCCACTGAAAAACCTCAATCACTCCTCATTGATTAAGCTTTTAAACTAGTATCTCAGACTTTTGTTTTATTTTTATTTACTTCTGTTTACCGCGGTTGTATATGATGCCTGTATTTGTCGTTCTTAATTCTGCTGTGTTAAGGCAGTCTGTTAAGTCCACTGCAAAGATAGGCCGAAGTGAAAACAAAGATTTTACACTTTACACCATGCAAGCTTGCTATCTGCGCTTAGTTTAAGATTGAGAGTTAAAAAATTGAGGTAAACTGTTCTTCTTTCATAATCATCTTTTACATATTTGCTTTTTTATGTTATCGTTTTTTTATTTTTGTACCTTCGACTTTTCTGGTACGCACGTGCGTACCGTTCGTACCTACCCTGCTAGCAGAGGCTTTTCCTCTTGTGTTTTTCAGCGTTGTACTGCCATTCTCTTCGCGGTTTTGGCTGCTCGCGTTTTGTTTTGGTTGTTTCTGTGCCGAGGAAAAGGCTTTTCCTCGGCACAGAAACAACCAAAACAAAACGCGAGCAGCCAAAACCGCGAAGAGAATGGCAGTACAACGCTGAAAAACACAAGAGGAAAAGCCTCTGCTAGCAGGGTATGCGTACCTGGATAACGCTATCCACCTTCTGAACAATATGACATTTAATAGAAGATAAAAACAAAACCAAACAAATAGCGACAAACAAAATTGATCAGGAATAACTAAATAAATAAATACATATTCTCAGAACTGTGCCACTTTTCTGCCTTTATTGCCCTGGGAGCTGACAGCAAGCTAGGAAATTGTGTGAGAAGTAAACTGCAAACAGAATCTCACCGTTCTTCAAAACTGGCACAGGGAATGAGCTCTTAGAAGCTCTTTACACACTAATGAACTGGGCGATGAAATGGCAGACTCCAAGAGATGAGTATGTAATCCAGTATTCAGTGGGTGAAATACTGTAAATTGTACTACCTAAATCCACAATCTCTTTGGGCTGTAAAAACACATTCCTTAGTCCGTAGTAATTGCAGTCCTCCGTCCTCAGTCCACAGTTCTAAATTTATAGTGACCGGGCCTCGAACCGAGCCTTGGTGACTAGTGTCCAAAGGAAATATGGCGGCCGCATCGCTGCAGAAAATACGAAGACAATTATTTAAATTCCTTGCAAAAAATAAGTTTGGTATTTTAAGGTGTCGTAATAACAGTAGAAGCTTACCAAGTACTTCAAAAGGGAAGAAACCACCAAACGCCGCTTTCTTCCTTGGATTTGGTCTCGCTGGGTTAATTGGATTTTCGGGTCTTTATGAAAAGAAAAAGCAAAGGCTTATAAAGAAAGCAAACGCCACAAGTGTCGAAGGAAAGCTGGATGCGGTGAAAAATCAACATGCAGTTCCAGTATCCTTTCACTGAAATTATGCGAGTCCATGGGAAATATCAGGCGCTGATCTGGGATAAATACTGACCGATTTCCTAAATAAACGAGCGCGGAAGGCTCAAAGTCTGCTCAAGCTTCTAAAGTGAGGTCGGGGCATGCTGCCCCGGGAAATTTTTCGGATTTTAACTCCTTAAAGTCCCTTTTCCTGGCCTTCTGAGTAATTCAGGAAGGATATTGGCCAGTTCCATTCTCCTCGGATGAAGCCTTGCGAATCGGCGAATATTATCAATGTCAATTTCCATAGACCTCTTTCATAATGGCGGCCTAAAATATTCTTTAATATGTATATTATTCATTCAAAATATTTCCCCGATTCTGACTGGCTAAAAGCACACGTTTAATTCACCATAACCAGTTACTGATGATCAAATTCGGAGTGCGACATATTCTATTTGGAGAAAATTGGGGGAGCTGGACAAACCTAAATGAATGAATAATAAAACAATAATTATTGAATTCGGCTTTTGTATCTTATGAAGAGTTATGGAGATCTCAGAGGGTGTCATCCGCCTCGGCCGTAACACCCTCCTATATCTCCATAATTCTTCATGAGATAATCTCAGCCTCATTCGTTAACTGTTAATGATAATTAGCCTTTCTGACCCCGTTAGCATGTGAAAATACAAAAGAATTCCTACTTTTAAACGAGATCAAAAAGGCTAATTATCATACATATAAAAGAATATATTAATAGGCCGCCATTAGGAAAGAGGTCTATATGTTGTATTGGATATGGTGGAAGGTGAGTCAATCTCGTCTGTACCATGGTGCTCCACAAGTATGTTTTCAGTCACCCCAAAGCTGACACATGTTTCTCACTCATGCATGTCAAGACTGTGTGATGTACACTAGCCAGGGACAAGTGATTTTCCACCTGAAAATCTCATAGTGTGTCTGATGCACAGAAATTGAAAAAGAAATTGTCCAGACCATTTCTCAGATTTCAACTTGAAAATTTTTTTGTTAAAAATATATTTTATTTTGAAAGTTCTGACTGACTCCCATGAACAGTGGAACCAGTGTGGATCTGTGCCTGAATATGGACAATGCATTTATTGTCACATATCCCAGTGTATTCCTCATAAATTGTAGTTGATTTTACAAGATTTTCTTTTACCACATAAACACAGAAGGAACAAAATCCAAACATTCCTCATGATAATCCGTGGACCCTACAATCTGCAATAGATGAATCACGATCCATCATTCAGTGTATGAAGGAGGAGTGCGGCATTCCTGGGGTGTCTATTGCTGTGAGTGTAGATGGAAAAACTGTATGGAGTGAAGGATTTGGCTTTGCAGATGTTGAAAACAGAGTTTTATGTACCAGCAAAACTGTTATGAGAATAGCAAGCATTAGTAAACCACTAACTACAACAGCTGCAGGTTTGTGACTGTCCCAAGGGGAGGGAGGTACTCATGGGAATTCCTGGCAGGGGTGTACCATCCAGTTCTCCAAATCTGGACCATATTTCAGACCAAAAAATGTCATTTTCAACAGCAGTTTTCAAACCTGGTGTCCAAAATCCACACCTATTTTCAGACCTAGAGGAGGTCTCAAAATGCAACATACAGGTTTACATTATAGGCAGAAATTATGTCATGGTTACTTAGATTAGAACCCCATCAAAAAGATTTCTTTTAAATCCATTTTGAATTCACATGTTACCCTTTCTTTCTTATTCATTTGGAAATGAGATGACAAATATGTTCATATACTCTTGTAGTTCCCTTGAAAACCATAACTGATTCTATATGTTTTGTAGTCTCTGCAGTTGTTATTAGGGTCGTCATGCAATGCTCCTCCCCCCAGAAGAGCGTTGCATGATGACCCTAATAATGGCTGCGAAGGAGACTATGTCAACGTGCAATCTTTTCTTTGGTTTACTGGCCTTACTGTCAGCCATCGTTGACAGGTGTTATGATTTACTGCTCGCAATAACAGCACTATTTAATATAAGAAATGATACCATAACCATATATTTTTTAATTTCTTAAATATATTAGCTAAACTGTGGGAAGAAGGAAAGCTGGACCTTGATGCTGCAATTCAAACTTATGTCACTTCATTTCCGACAAAGACATTTAATGGGTCCACAACAACCCTCACAACAAGACATCTTCTTTCACATCTTGGCGGGATAAGACATTATGATAAAACACAGTGTAATAAGGAAAACAAAACAAACACAGATAATGAGGTATGTTTTCTAGGCAGGAAGGGATACATTGTCATCATTATCATAGTGGTTCCTAAAATGCTAATAAATAAATAAATACTTTCACTGAACAGTGGCACGTCAGTCAATAATACAATGTACATTATGCAACAATTTGGGTCATAATTTGTTATATTATAATTAACTGATCTCATAAGCATCAAATTCATCCTTGGTCAATCTTCTCACTTCCTTTCCAGTACAGAGGTGCCATTACAATCACTCAATTATGGAGAGTTTTATATATTTGGCCAGCTTTTTTCTTGTTTGAACTTTTCTGGAAAATCACTGTAAATTTTGGTTAGGTGCTTTATTGGACTGTTATTTGATCAATCAGAGCATCATTTACTATTGTAACTGCCTTCTTGTGTGGCATTATTTCAATGTTATTATTTCAATTTCAAAGTACACATTGTTCCTGATTCAACAGAGCGTGAAACGTTCATCCAAAGAAGAAGTTTCAGTTTCTAGGGACAAAGAACAGGAAGGTGTGTTTGTTGAACTACTAGCTGTATTTAATGTCAGCTGGTTAAATGACCAAGATGGCTGGATGTTGGCCAAGTTCTTTTTTATGTATTTACAAATGGAGATGAAGTCAAGGCCAATAAAAATGTAAAAAAGGAGGAGGCCAATATCCAGTGATCTTGACCTCACCCTTGGCAGTCAATAAAGGATTTGTTGTATGGCTAGAAAGAGAACTTATTCTTGTGGGACCAAAGTGGGAAATCCCAAGTGGGCAAGATGGGTCCATCTTGCATTGCCTGCTCGAGTAACCAATCAGAACACAGGATTCTCTTTATCTTGCGTGCTCGCGGATTCAGCCATATAATAAATTTTTTTAATACTTGTGACAGTAATATTCTTATGTGTAATCCTTTGTGGCAAGCATTCAAATGCCATGGTCAGTTAAGAAAATTTTATATAGAGTGATCAATCTGCTGTTGTTGAGTGTTCTGTTGATGGTGATACTGAGTGTATGGTGATACTGACTGTTATTACTTGCTAAGACAAAGTTAACTTTTGCTTATGCTCTTTCACGTAATTACAAGACACTGTTGTTCATGCTGACTTCATAGACAGGTCTTCATAAGATTTTTTCAGTTTAACTTTCAAGTCATTAATTTCTTTAAAATCAATTACAAGGCCTTGTAAAAGAAGTGATGATCACTTTTACCCCTGAAGCTAAAACATTTTTCTGTTCTTAATATCGTTTTGTTATTTTGCAAGTGATTACTAGCAGAAGTAGAAGAAGGCAAGAGTTTTCTTTTGAGGAATACTACATTAAGGTTGGTAAGTTGTTTCCTCAGATTGAGATCAATGAAGGATGCAGAAAATGCGGTGGGATTACCTGGAAAGGTGTTCATGTTGGAGGGATACTTACAGTGAAATTGAACTTGGAAAATAGATTAAGGGAACATCTATTTTGGTACAATCAGTTCTCTCTAAGCTGCCTGGTCATTGTTATCTTACTGAGAGTGAAGAATACTGACAGAGACTTACTCAAGGTGTTTGTCTTATAACACTGTCTGTTAAAAGAAAACTGACTGTATTACAGAAACTATGGTCAGATTGGTGCTAAGTTGTAATGTGGTTATTGTTCAGTGTCTTTGCAAACTTTGTTTTACATCATTTTGGTGTGTGCACCTTTCAGAAATACACCAAGAAACTACAAAGACAGATGATGCATTTGCAGTAATCCTTGTTTTTGATTGCAATAATATTAAGAGCTCTCAAGAGTGACAGGATCAAAAAAATCATTACTTCCATTTAGAGCCTCAAATTGCCCATTGCAAACTAAAGGTTCATAGTCAAAGGATGGTGGCTTTAGGGGTAACTGCCATCTAGCCCTGCATGTTCAATTGTTGGATAGTGCTATTCCCTGGATCAATCACTATCCAGCTGCCTATCAAGTACAGTCGACTCTTGCCTTGTGGACACCTTGCTAATGTGGACAAGAGTCAGCCCCCCGGTGAAACGCACAAAGAAATGACTGAAACAAACTCCCAATATTATGGACTCTTGCTATTACGGAAATGCGGACACTTTCCTGCCGCCAAGTGTGACATTTCACTTGTTTTTTCTCTCGCTATAGCGGACACTTGAGTACTACATCACTGAAAATCCTCACTCGCATAACATGAGGAATAAAGCAATGTTACAATAAAGGGAAAAATTACATAAAGTACTATCGACCGCTTCTTAGTAAAAGAGCAAACAAATGACTGCTGTACAGCATTTTAGGGAAAAAAGACATCGCCATTAGAGCTTACAAACATTTTGCTTTATAAAAGTCGCTGCCAAGAACGAAAAAAAAAAAAAAACATATTTGACAGCAAGTTAACATTTTAGCCATTCATGTGATTGGAAGAATTTCTGTTTTGTTTTGAATCCCTTTCTTGTATCCCTTGTCATTGCAGGAGCTTTACAATCTTATTATCTTTAATCTTTTATGGCCCATATTTTAAAAAAGTAAAGAATTGTCGAAACTACAATGCTTCTGGGACTTTTACGTGTTATTTCACAATTTTAAAGAGAAAACAATTTTTTTCTCTCATACCCCGCTATTATGGACACTAAGTCTTCCCCCCGAGGGTGTCCACAATAACGGGAATTGACTGTATATGGGAAACTGATTGGATTATCCACTGGATAGAGATCCATCTAGTGAATAGCGTTATCGACCTTTTGAACTACTGGGGCCTTATTGTCATGTATTGGGTGGGTCACAGCGAGCTCCTCAATTGAGTACTAACTGTTCTCCTCTCATCCGTGAAATCACTTTAGGAGACAAAAACTTAGGAAACAAACTGGCTGGAATTTCATGGATCATCTTACTGATAAAAGATGTTCTTTCTCCTTTTATTCTGTAGGACCATTATAAGACAGTATCAGAGGCTTTGTCACTGTTTAAAGATGACCCATTGTTGTCTAATCCTGGTACAACCTATTTATACACCACCCATGGATGGACTTTGTTGAGTGCTGTCATAGAGAAAGCAGCAAATCAGGATTTCCTTCCCTTCATGAAAAAACTGTTTAAGGATCTCGGCATGGAAAACACTTGTGCTGAATTCAATGATGACATCATATACAACAGGGCAAGGTTATAGTTTCATTTTATTAAACTTTTAAATATATTATGAGGACTAGTAGGGATATTTCTGCTATAAATGGCAGTGTTTCTTATCAGGCTATGATTTAGTTACTACAATATAATTTGTTTTCATTAACCTACAAAATTGACAACAAGTTTTGTTATTTTGGGGGATATTTTCATTTAGATGATGTTCAAATAGATGGTAATATTTTACTATATATGCATAAAATCAATGCAACCTTTCCACATAATTAAACTTTAGATTCGAGTTTTTTCTTAGAACTCTTATTTCTGCTGACCATCTTAGAGAAATACTGCATTTGCAAGAGTGGTGCAAAAATAGTAACCTACTTTTGGTTTGAAAACTCATGGTCATAATATGTATTACTACTCATGACAGATTTTATCAGCGAAACGAGAATGGTCGTCTCGTAAATGCACCTTATGTGGACAACTCCTACAAGTGGGCTGGAGGGGGTTTCATGTCCACAGCAGAAGATCTAGTTCAGTTTGGAAATTCTATGCTGTATTCCAAGCAAATGGATCATAACAGGAACACAGCAGGTCTGGCAATTTTTATTATTAACGGAGAAGCCAGCTTAAAAAATCTACTAACAGTGTTAGGCCCCTCGACTCACAGGAGTGTGTAGGTTTAATTGGTGTCTGTTTTTGTTGGAGTCTTAATTCCAGTGAGATTTCAAATTACTTTGAGTATCTTTTGGTACTACATGTGTATAACAACATCTAGAGAAAAGAAAATGAGGTTTATTGTAAGATGGCTGGTGCTTTTATCAAAATAATAGGCAGTCAGACTAGAACCTAATAACTAATTACTTGATACTAAATATTTTTATAGTCACAATCAAATTCAACAGCAAAGGCATTTTTAAGATTTTATTGAAGACACATTTCTTGTGAAATAGCCAACTGGTTTGCCTCAGGCCAGCTCAGGGATTCTTAACCTTGTATGTTTATTTTCAAATGTTTGTTTCTGTCCTTGTTTATGAGCCACAATAAAAACTACTAGGTTACCAGTAATATTGTGCTACCCCTATAAAGTCAATTTAAAAAATATAGTCAGTCTTTTGTGTGCTTGTTATCTAATTTTTTATTTTAACTTATTGTAATGGGCTGCTGATCATAAATTATGTTCATGAAGCCTTCACAATGTAAATGCATATACTATTATTAACAAGCTGAGACAATTAATTACCCATGCTAAATGTCTAAACTTGTACCATCTTTTTTATCGCAAGGTTATCTTCCTGGATTTCTTAAGCCTGAAACTGTAACAGCACTGTGGAAAATTGCAGCTAATACTGAAGGTCAAGGCCACAAGGATGGAGGCTATGGATTGGGCTGGGTGGTAATTCCAGAAAAACAGGATTTTGGAGCCTGTCAACATCAATCAGAGACAATTCTTCATGGAGGTACAAAAATACAGTCTCATCCAGAACGGCAAGGCTATGTGACACATACCCACACAGAATTTACCCTACTAAACCCTCCCGCACTCCTGATGGAAATTTGTCAAAACACAACAATAAAAAAAGAAGAACTACATGTTATGTAGATAACAGAACATAAACTCAACACAACATCCAAGTTAAAGAGCTCTGGACATCAGTTTTTTTTTTTTTGTTTTGTCTTGTTTGTTTGTTTGTTTTTTTTGCAGGGGGAGGGGTGATGGGGGGTGTCAAGGTAAAAGTGAAAAAAAGGAATAGTGCCTGGAAAATAGTGACCTCTGATCAACTTCTCATGTTTGTTTGGAAACATGAGATAGAGATTACATACATGTAGGGCCTTCTTCCATGCACTTCTTCAAAAAGCTCACAAAACTGTGAATAGTGTGTTTCAATCCTCACTGTTCTCTCTGTGGTCAGCTGATGTACCAACAAGGTCTCTGTCTCACAATAAGGATCAGAATGCAACAGTCACAACCGACCACTTTGGTTAAAAAGACACTGTCTGATCACTCCCTTTGCGCATCACTTGAAGAAGACAAGTAAAAATGAGTCAAAGACAACGTTAACATGGCACTGGACGAATTTAGTTTGGCTGCAAAATTTAACCGGACTCTTCACTTACCATAAACATTCAATATTTTCACTGACAAACCTGGTTAGCATGCAGCCAAGCAACCATGCCTTGGCAGTTCAACAATTTAAATGGTTATGGAGTTCACACCCTACTGGCTAAAAATGTGACCTAGATTTTGGTGCTAGGTATCTACGTTTACAGTTAAGGTGGTTCCATGTGAATGTAACACCCAAATGCACAAATTTTTTCAGGTGCTGTGTGAAATCAATGAAGCCGAAATGTAATGATCCATATCTCAAGTGCCCTCATCCTAAGACAAATGATCAGTCTGTTATTATCTCTTTGTTGATGTTTCTAAATTCTGCAAGACATCTGAATGCAGTATTGATTTTTGTATTATTTAGGAGGAGCAGTGGGAGCTAGCAGTATTCTACTTATAAGACCGGCTACCACTTGTAATGAACAGCTTCCCAAAGGAGTGGTAATAGCAGTACTGGTGAATCTACAAGAAGTGAATTTACAGAGGACAGCAATAGCTATAGCAGCCTGCTTTGAAAAAACTTAACTTTAATATACCTGCCAACTCTCACGCATTATGCGTGAAGCTCATGCCTGTGGACAAAACACACTGATCTCATAGATCAAGTACAATTTCTTACACCTGACTTACAAATCTGGACCAATTTATTGTAGCTCTTTAATAAAATAATGATTAATACCAAAATTCAAGTCAGTTTCCTAAAAAAATTCTAAAGAGGCTCTAGTTAAAATTGACTTTTTGTCCAGACATTATCACTACATGCTAAAATTGTTGCCTTTTAATGAGTGTGTATAATATGCGAGCCAGCGAGTCATGCGAGTCATGCGAGCCATGCGAGTCATGCGAGTCAACAAGCGAGCCATGCGAGTCAGTATAAAATATTTTTTCATGCAAACTACAAAACTAGCCTCGGTAACTAAGTAATACGGTGGCCCAGAAGGCTCAAACACAAACAAAAAAGAAACCGCAAATAAAAAAAAGAAAACGCAAATGAAAAATGGAAAACGCAAATGAAAAAAAGAAAACGCAAATACAAAAAAGAAAAACGCAAATAAAAAATAGAAAACGCAAATGAAAAAAGGAAAACGCAAATAAAAAAAGAAAACCCAAATAAAAAAGCACAACACAAACAAAAAAGCAAAACGCAAATAAAAAAGCAAAACGCAATTAAATAAAAAAGAAAAACGGAAGTAAAAAGCAAAACGGAAGTAAACAGGAAACGCGGAGGTCTCGCAAGCCGCCATGTTTAGTGTTTTTGATACAGTTGCAATGGACAGCAGAGAAGTAAGGCGATTAATTGAACACTATTTTCATCGTGGATTTCAAAACCAAGTTATTGTTGATTTCCTTAATAATCGACATGGAGTCACAATGAGTCTTTCAACTTTAAAGCGACGGCTTCGTGACTACGGTCTCAGCAGACGTGGCGTAGACGTTAGCGATCACGAAGTTAGGGACATCGTGCAAAGGGAAATATCTGGCCCCGGCGAACTTCGAGGTTACAGAGCAGTGTGGCACTCGCTAAGATTGAATCATCACATCCATGTGCCAAGAGAAAGGGTTGCCAATATTCTTCGTGAGCTAAATCCAGCTGGAACAAGAGAGAGAAGACGCAGAAGGTTGGCACGGCGGAGATACATCAGTTACGGTCCCAATTTTTGCTGGCATGTAGATGGTATGGTTAATTTAGTCGCATCATAGCATATAATATTATTATTCTAAATATGCCTTATTGACCAAGTATACGATCTGTATTAAATTTATCCTTACGATATAATATTACTTTAAATGTAAAAGTTAAGAAATGAGCACCAGGGAATTTTTTTTCTCACTCCTCCCCGCAGAGACCAGCAAGGAGAATTTGTTTTGACCTTGGAAGTTAAAGGGATAATAATTTCACTAGGTTGTTAATTAACACTGATGTGGAAGCAAGTGCTGATTTCTATTTACAGGTAGGGTTTGTAATTAAATAGAAAGCAGCACTGCTCCACATCAGTAGTAATAAATGAATGAAGTAAAATTATCCCTTTAGAGAACCTTTGCTGAAACCTTTTTCAAGACTCTCCGAAATTCATACCCTTCTTAAGAAATTAATTTTACTCATTTTAGGTTACGACAAGCTCAAGCCATTTGGCTTACCAATACATGGAGCCATTGATGGGTACAGTAGAAAAATCCTTTGGTTGGAAGTTGAAAGGTCAAATAACAGACCTGAGGTCCCTGCAAAATTCTTCCTTGAATGTGTAAAATTAAATGCTGGTTGTCCACGTCTTGTGAGAACAGATTGTGGCACTGAAAATGGAACTTTGGCTGCTATGCAAAGTTATTTCAGACAAGAGGGCAATGACGAACTATCTGGTTTGAAGGCTCACAAATATGGCTCCTCACCAAGTAATCAGCGTATTGAGTGCTGGTGGTCATTTTTTAGGCATGGCCGGGCCTCATGGTGGATTGATCTATTTAAAGACATGGTCAATAGAGGATTATTAGATCTAGGAAACACATTGCACATGGAATGTTTGTGGTTCTGCTTTCATGGGGTGCTCCAAGAGGACCTTGACCAGGTGAAAGTTCACTGGAATACCCATAGGATTCGACCATCAAGGTTTGGGACTGTTCCAGGCGTTCCAGATGTGCTTTACTACTTACCTCAGCGTTCAGGTGGAGAAGAATGCAAGGTCCCTTTGTCAAGAGAGAAGATTGGTGAGATGGAGTCACATCTTGAAGATGATGACCCTTTAAGTGATGATGCCAGATTATACCAAGACTATTTTCATTTTGTTATGGAAAGTGAACACTTTTTCTACCCAAATGCTCCTGACGAAGCATATGACTTATTTCAGAAACTTGTGGTCATTGGAAATAGATAAGGTAATTATAAATTATCTTTGGACTGGCATGTGCTAGTTGGGTTGACAGAAGAATTGGATATTAATCTGAATTAACGATGCCACTGGACAGCAAGTCATATATAAATATATATTTATGGCACATCCTTTACTGATCAGTGAAAATAACTGTACTTCTACAAAACCTTTCTCACTCATATAGCCATATCTGCTATTCTATTATAACTTGAACTTGAACAGACTACAGTTAAAACCCACATATAAGAGCCCAGCAGATTCTTATTGAAAAGAAAAAAAAAGCAGGAAAGGACATGAAGAGGGTGAGAATCTAGAACATTTGTCAAATTGTAGTGTTGTAAAACCAGGGTGCAAAGAAAGTCATTTTTACAGCTTGCCATTCGGGCAAGCTCATAGCTAGCATTTACTAGCACAAATGTCATGTCAACTAGCCCCCCAAATTTTTTGACGAGCAGAATTGATGTCACGTCAGTTCTTCTGTAAATTGAATTCCTCAAGATACTTCGCTTGCCCATCAGGCAAGTGAAGAACAGAATTAAGTAGCCTGATAGCAAAATCCACTAGTCCCAGGAAATATCGGACAATACTTTCTTTGCACGCTGAAAACATACACCATCAGTAACTAAATGTTTAATTATATATCCAACAACCTGTTCCGTTTGGGTGATGTCCTTTCCTTGTATGTATCATAATAATAACAATATTATTGTTATTATAAATAAGGAAAGGACCACACCCAAACTGAACTGGTAGTTGGAACAAATAATTATCACACACTGTCTTAGAAGCACCTATTCCTCTTCCAAAAAAAAAACACATGTAAGATTTTATTCAAAACCTGTATAGTATACTATGGCTAATTATCAAGAAGGTATGAAGTACGGTATATGTTGACCTTGCTAAGTTGGTGAAATAACATGGTGAAATCTTATGTATGGGCTTTTACAGTATTTGTTTAAATTAACTGCCAACCACTGACTAATTACTATAAACAAAAAGTGAAACAAAGTGAAAAGTGTTTTGTAAATGTCCATGAATCATCTTAAAAGAAGGGAGCCAGTGGCATTACAAACCAAGTTGTTATAAAAAATACTTTTTTGCAATAAGGAACAAGTGGCACAAAGCAATTCGCTAATCAAGTGTGCATAATAACAGTAACTGCCACTCCAACTTGAAAAGTGTTTTAAAATGAGTAAAATTCACTCTACACATGGTTGACTTCCTATAACCAATATACCTTTCCTCTCTAAGGTATTCTGGGATCCCTAGTTTGCGCTTATCTTCTGGGTGGTGAACTGCTAGAGATTGCTAAATATCCACCTTTAAAAACAACATGGGCTAATTACCAGCTTACAAACTTTGAACCAAAGTAGAAAGGTGAAATAGAAGTGAATTATTTGTATCACTTGCAACTACCTTCTTTACGATCTCAACAAGTTTCAATGTAAACAGGATTCAACAGGAGTTAAACCAAAGTCAAAGTGTCAGCCCATGTCAACAAAATTTGCCACCAATCTGAACTTACAAAGCATAATCTTAAATCAAATGTACTGGGACAACATTAGATATAAGGTTAATATTAGTTTGATTAAGTACTGTCCAGCACATTTCATTATAAGGGCTTTAGTTTGAACCTAGTAAGGCAAGTACAACTTCACCTTTACTTGCTCAAAATATTGGGATCAGGGGAAAACCTTATTCGATGATGTCAAAAGTGACAACAGTCCCATGAATGAAGATTTATATACTGCTTCTGATGTTTCAAAGTAGAAATGCACTTTCTTGTAAGGTGTAATGTTTGGATACATTTGAGAGTATGTCTTGTCCTATCCTATTCAATTCAAGGTAGCAAAATATGGATGTGAGGACAATATGGGGGATGTCGTTTTGACAGAAACTGAGTATAATGTTACAAACATAAACGCTTTTGTCATCATCATGAATTACCACCCATCATACCTAAGAGGGTTCTTGGTGAATCTTTTGTCATTACGATTCACTGGCAAGCACCATGTGGCTTACTGCCTTCATGAAACTACCCAAAATCAATCTAAGAATATGACATAGCACAATAAAACCTAAACCCCCAAAAAATACTGTTGATACTCTACACTGCTATTTTTTCAGGCAAAAAAAATAAATTGTTTTTCATGGCTGATATCTCCTTAGAAGTTACGTGCAAAGGGCAAACAAATTCATAGGTTAAAAATCATCTTTTGATGAAGTCTTCATCTCCTGGTTATACTCTTCCAAAACCAACACAGTCCTTAATGGCTGATGTCATCATCTCCATCATTTCACTTAAACTGTTAATGTGAACTGGGAGTTTCATTGAAAGATCACATGTTGAGGCTGTGGGACGGCATCTACAGTTATTAGGGCATCCATGCACAAATGCAATGCTCAATTGTTCTTGGAAACCTAAAAGGGGTGCAGTTTTGGTGCCAGATATCCACTTCATAATTTCTTGAACCGTGATACCACCTAAAAGGAAAAAAAGGCAACATCAACAATATAATTGCAGTTTCTTAAAGTGTAGCTCGAAAATCACTAAAGCTGTTATCATTAATTTTTGTAACATTTACACAACCTTTAATTTACTCCGGGGAGGCAGGTACTTTAAACTCTCTTTCACAGAATGATGAAAACACATTAAACTTAACTGAGCACTTTAATGTACCAAAAAGTAAGAAAATGAGCCAGTGTTAGTCATAATTCATTCTTTAGCAAAAATCAATAGACGGAACTGACATTGGAGGAACATTTTATGGGGATGGCCTAAAGCATATAATAAATTACATCCAATGGCACACTACCCATTTAGAATTATTGGTTGAGAACACAGGCATGAGATATTTTAGAAACATACCTCCTCTTCCTTGATCTATTGCTTGAAGGAAGTCACAGAAAAATTTGTACACATCAATTTCCTTCTCTTTTTGAACTTGTGAAATGCTGAAGTTGGCCACCAGTTGGTCCATGAACTCTTCTGCTGTCAAATCTTCTGAACATTTGGAGAAGCTGAAAACATTTTCCCACAAATGAGGTTTCTCTTGAACAGATGTTATCACACCACAGCTACTAAGGCCTTCTTGTAGTTGCATAAGCTGTGGCATGATATGTGCCAACTGGCTCTTTATGCAAATTGACCTGATGAAAGTTAAATAGAAGATCAATTTAAGTTTTAAGTACCCTTCTAGTCACACTTTTCCTCAATATGTCCTCAATAATAATCAGACAAGTAGCGTGTAAATGCTAGGACAACTGACACTTTAATGAAGTTACTACTACTACAGTCACTATTACTTTCAGCCAGCAATACAGTAGTCAAGTCTGTCTTGTTAAACAAGCACAGAAGAAGGGTAAAATGTGCCTTTGACCAACTTTAAGATTGAAAAGGGTATCTCTGAGCTGAATATAGGGTGCTGCTTGTCTTATTTCCAAGAACAAAACAATTTTATGTGAAACTCAGCCAGGATCTATGTTCATCAATAAAACTCAGGATTAATATTCCACCTTAACTGCTTTAGCTTTGCAAGAGTTGACTGTAAATGATTTTTGTTACTGTACATGTACATACTTAATTCCCAGAGAATGCAAAGTTATGAATTGACTTTAATTAACAATTAAAAAAGTAATGTAAGTGACATATCAGACACTCACTCTATGATGCCTTTAGAGGACAGTTGTGTTTCTTTTTGAGGAACCCCTTTATAACCAATTTGTTCCAATACTTCAAGTACATCATCCTGAAGAAGCACCTCATGTAGCTCTTTGTCATCTTTTACTGAGTGGATCTTTGATAACCAAACATTAAAAAATAAAAAAAGGTGAAAAGCAATTGAGTGAAGACTTGCACCATTGGCCATAAAGTATTGGTGACATGTTGGCAAATCATTTCACCAGAGTAAAATTCAGTATCATTTTAATTGGGAAGGGGATCTCTATCTGTCAACAAGTTTAACTACAGCAGATTGTACCTTGTAAATTCTCATGGTTGTATTGAAGAAGACACCAGAAACTTTGCTTGAAGGAGATTATCCTATTGCCACAGTAAATGGTTGCCTCAAAGATCACATTCAGTTTTGTTACTTTTCCTTAGATTTTAAGTTTCCTTGGGTGGAGATGATGTTATTTAAGTCACATATACTTAGTGGCCTTTAAACATCCCATCAAGCCATTTTCCCCAGCCTAAAAAGACCTTGCTATAATTTTCTCATGAAACACTGATCTCGTCATTCTTACATAGAAATACATGCAGTTCACACTTAGGTGTGTAAACTTGTGGTGTTATCCAATACCACTACTGCTTGCCACCAGGCTTTATCTCACTAGGCTTTTGTTACCGGTGTCGAGAATTCCATGTTTTCCCTAATATTATAATCCAAGGGTTTCTTTCCTATATCATTTATTGTAAGTCAAAATATCAATTTTCTCTGACCATTTAATTTTTATTACTACAACTCTAGTATATAAGTAAGTATATAGAACAAGAGATATCATTCTTCAAACTATGGTATTGAGTCTATGCAAATGTTATGTTTATTTGAAAACAAATAACTCGTGAAGCATTTAAGGAACTGATGAAAATTCCTTCATATTTCAAAAACAGAGAGAGAGAAGCAAGCAACAAAAGAAAGGGAAACTTTACCTTCAGTGCTATAGTCTTGTATTCATTGACATTATCATCAGGTGATAGTGAGCCATTGCTCAGGTAAGCAAACACACTGGGGTGAAGAAATGCAGGTGAAGGCCCACCTTGAAGAATTGACATGACCATTACGATGCCTGCCAAAAAGTAGTCCTTGTCATTTAATGCCACCATGGAATCTGTAGGTTTTCCCATGTGAAATAAATTCCTCTCAACATAATCCAGAATTTCTAAAAAAGATTAAAGAAAAAATATACACACACTTTTTCAGGCATAAGTTTCCTTCATGTCAATGAATTAACTGTTAATGTAATATACTAACAAACTATTAATACAGAGCTTTAAATTAATAACTCACTATGACATGTTAAAGTAGACAACTGTGTTGTTTATAGAATCTTATTCACAGTAGTGTACCTATTAGAAACATAACAGACCCAACAGATGATCACCAAGCATGTGTCAACACAAATACCTTTAAGAGTACAATTATTTTGTAAATAACTAATTTCAAGGTCCAGAATCAGAATTCACCATGTTAATTTTTTTAATAGCAACAGTACAAAAAAAAGAGTCTTAAAGGGAAAAAAGTGACATACCTGAGAAGAACTCTCGTCTAGGCCCCCCATCATCGATGGCAGGTTCCCCAATGAAAACAATCTTAACATGATCTTCAGGTCTTACTACCCCTTGTTGGTATGCTACTTTGAAGTCTTTCCAAATGTGCTTCCTTCTTATGTTCAACCTAACTGGTTTATTAATAGACATGTTTCTCAATAAAGCAGGTATAACCTCTTTAAGAGACAACGTCTCATTCACGACTGGCATAAAATCATCCTTTCCTATTGATAATGCAGTATCTATTTGTGAATCAGCATCACCACCTATGTCTCCCACCCAAACATCAATGCATGTGTCAGCATGATCTGCAATTGCACTTATTGGAAACAAAAGGAAGCATGTCGGGCATTCCACCTGGTTGAGTATTTTAACAGTGTCTGTATTTGGGTAATTGGGACTTGGATTGTCAATGACTATAGCCTTGTCTTCACTTGTTCCTGTATTCACTGACAAGAGAGAATTTGAAATTCCACTTGGTGCTGCACGGGTCATTATTTCATCAGAGGGCCCACCTACCTCGTGTACTGTTGTTTTCTTTAAGGAAACGCTGGTTTCCAGATCGGTGTCATCATCGTCTAAATCAATCTCAATATCATCATCTAGGGTTGGCAAATCGGCCATTAAAAAGTCATTTATTTGAGCTATGAAGAGCGTGATGCGATTGTAGGCTTTCCCTACATCCTCTCTGTACTTCTCCAAAATAAATTGTTCCGTTGTGCCTGGTAGGTTAACTACTTCACTGTGATCAGGGTACAGCAAAACGTATTCCAGCCCTTCATGAATTTTTTTGTCGTGATTTGAGTGCTTTGTCACACCTTTGTCTAATATACACTGCGCATTTGCTGTTGGTTTAACTTTTACTGGCAAGGTCTTGCCGCGGCACCTCTTCAGATTACCTGAAGCCTCCAGCTTCAAGAAGCCTATATTAATAACTACTTCGGTTTCCTTGGCCTTCGTCTTGCTCACTGTACTTGAGGCCTTGAGCTTTTTCTTCGGCTGAAATCGGCTCGATCGCTCCGTGTCTTTCCTTTTTTTAAATTCCTCGAACCCTATGGTCTTATGAGATGATTCGTTTGTGGGATTCGAAAGAAATACGCCACAATTTGAGCAGTATTTAGCATTTTCCACCAGAGACTTTGTGCCACAACTACAACAAAACATGGCGGCTAGCGAGGAACTGATCAAATGGCGACAAATGGCGCGAAAACGGAATCTGGAGCTCAGGCCCTTCGCCATTCCTCTTTACTTCCGTTTTTCTTTTATTTGCGTTTTGCTTTTTTGTTTGTGTTCTGCTTTTTATTTGGGTTTTCTTTTTTTATTTGCGTTCTCTATTTTTTATTTGCGTTTTCCTTTTTTCATTTGCGTTTTCAATTTTTTATTTGCGTTTTTCATTTTTTGTATTTGCGTTTTCTTTTTTTTCATTTGCGTTTTCCATTTTTCATTTGCGTTTTCTTTTTTTTTATTTGCGGTTTCTTTTTTGTTTGTGTTTGAGCCTTCTGGGCCACCGTAAAGTAACGTATTTATTCCAAAGATTGTTGCACTCCTCGGAGTTATAATAATACAAATGGCACGTCTTAACAAGCTTAACAACTTAGCAAAACAACAGTCGTTCAAAATTCAGCTTCAGAAAAATTCGCCAATATTTGACAAAGGTTTGAGAATTCACTAAACGAAGGTTTAACAAGGTGGTTGTTATGGAAGTGTGTTCCAAACGTCATATTACGGGTTTCTTATCTTCCTCGGTCACGTTTAATGAGTCAGACAACGATAAAAACATAGATTTCTTGAAGCAGGCGGGTCATAACATAGTGTTAATCCCCGCTTATTGGCCTCCAGGAGGCTTTGTAGACGTCGATTTGCCATGAATCTGTAATAACATGTAAATTTTCAATCGTTTGTGACTACACTCATAAATAAAAGATCAAATCTCAAAATTTATTGACAACAAAACAATACAAAACATACCTTAACAAACGTTGAAAAAGATGAAAGCAGATAACAAAACGATATTGAAAGGAGATAGAGCTAGGATACCGAAAACTCGTGCCAAATACAAAAGCCGAAGAAAGGAAAATGGACTGGCAACTAACATCTGCCTCGCATGGCTCACATGTAAGCTCACATGATGACTCGCATGACTCGCTGGCTCGCTGTTTGTCAAGACCCCCTTTTAATTGGCTTCAGAAGAGCTCAAAGGTCTTGGGAACATTTTCTGCATCATTTGGAAGTCTTTGTTAAATCTTCTCTGTTTTGACAAGACAAAAATCTCATGCATTTGAGTCAAAAAAGTTGGCAGGTATACTTAAGCATGATGTCAAAGTTTGAATTCTGTTTAATTCAGCTTATAGCAATGGATGGTCCCTACAAACTTCTAAGGACAAGGATGTTAATAAGACAAGAATCTGTTTAGTTTGAATGACAATTTAAAGTAAATATTTTTGAATAATTTATATCCCTACTGTACCTACATGTTTTTTGCATCGCCCATCGAGGGAACCAGCTTTCATCACTCATCAATCAGGGTGGTCACAAGTGATCTCTCGCCAGTCCACCCCATTCTTCCATGTAACACTTGTAAATTGTCAATCACTACCACGTCATTTGTTCTCCAAC
Source organism: Porites divaricata (assembly GCA_038088405.1). NCBI lineage: Eukaryota > Metazoa > Cnidaria > Anthozoa > Scleractinia > Poritidae > Porites > Porites divaricata. Next base: position 20,992,455 of record JBBMOI010000001.1, on the reverse strand, counting down.
GAAACCCCATAGCACTTGACCACATTGCTGCACGGATGTGCTGAAGGACACCAGGCTGAATGACTGACCCATCACCATAATAGGAGTGGAATGGATAATGGTCATCTGGCATGTTGATATTCTTGTAAAGAGGAAGATCTCTGAAGTAGCTGGCATTATAACTGGTTACTTGATTAAACCACATTTTTTCCTCAGTCACCGGGTGGGGCCTTACAGGAGAATGGATGTACCAATATCTCAAGTTGTTACCGTCATCCCAAGAGAAATTCCAGTCATTAGATTTGAGAATTTTTTCAACTTCCTGAAGTGAAGAGAACAACATAATGCTTGTGACGTTATTTTACTGGTACTAAAATTTCCTTCTTATATGTACTGTACCATATTTCCCAGAAAGCATTGAGTCTGGGGTCTCTCTCTTCAAAAGAGAAGGGGAACTGCTTGTTGTCTCCCATTTCCATCATTAGAATAAACATTAACTCACTGACAAAAACCCCTTTCACATCCAGGGATGCTATCAAACTAATGGTACTGGTCATATGTATTGCAGAAGAGTTTTCTTTTGAACCTTCTTCAAAACAATGGTTTTCTATTTATTACAGACTCAGAATTCAGAACTATTTTTTTGCCGTAATTATATTCCACATTCATTTTAAAAAAAGTGACTGAATGTATAAAATAAACATATACAAAATATACGTTATATTAAAAAGACCTTTGGGTCGTCCATCCAAAATCGATCTTGCCAACTCTTCTGTAGTTTAGCCTTAGAATCTTTGTTTGGAAGAAATGCTTGGTAACGAATTTTCTTTTCCTCCATCTCTTGAGTTATCTTTGGATCCAACATGGCAGTCAAGTCACTGTTTCTTAAAAGAACAGTTTCACCTCCACAGAATGGATCAGGTTCTTTTATACAATACATTATTATCTAAAGAAAAGAAAAATCAAGTTTCATTTTATCTTGTGTGCTGCCGATTATAACTGAACAAAAGATCTGAAATCTGTGAAATGGGTGTAGAAGGGAGCAAGGGGCTGTCCGCAGGCTAAAATGCCAGTGATCTCTTATACACATCTTTGCAGACTTTACGCATATATAGTGACTCATAATTACATAGAAACACAACTATAAAACTTACAGAGAAGCTCTAATTATTATACCTTTCTAGGGACCAGGGGTGAATATGAGCACTCATTATGTGGTTCCATGGTTACTTCAGGGGGGTAATCTGAGGCTGTGTAGACATGGGACCCTAGAGGCGTCCTATAACCAGTAACCCCATGTTCAAAAAACGTGAAGCCAAGTCCATGAATGAAACTTCTGAAATCATTTATGTTCTGAAGTGGCAAATTCCTATGAAAAAAATAATTTTTTGAATATTCTTTATTTTACAAAATTTAGAAATTAGGAAATTTAATGATAAAAACTGTCCAAAGAAATACCAAGAGGCTCTTGGTAATACTTATGGGTCAATCTGACATGAGACTACTTATTCTCGTGCAGAGATGATGAACAGTAAACAGCAGGTAAAGGGAGAACTTGGTACAAATTGGTGTTTGTTGTAAACCCGATTCCTGGGGGGTACTCAACAAAGTTTTATATGGGGTGCCTCCATCCCCTGCAACGTCTGACCTCTTACCCTTATAGGGGATCAATGAGGTTTCTGGGTAACTGAGCACCTACTCCTCCACTAAGTCACGATTTTACCCCAAGGGAGAAGTAAGTGTTACAGTGTAATATTGACTTAGGGAGGGGTAGAAGGTCCGTTACCCAGAAACCTCAATTGATTCCCCTTTTATTTTCCATTTTTGACAGAAAAGGTACCTCTTCTATAAACAAATGGAGCACCTTTTACCTACCTAGTTTAGAAAAAAGTTAGGGAGTGTTTATGTTATGATTTCAGGCTAAATTTTTTTACCTAGGTTGGTTCTTCAATTTTCCTTGTATCCTAGCCCTAATTATTCATGAATTAGGGCTAGAAAACAAAGGAAATTGATAATCAATCTAGGTTAAATCAAAGTTAACCTGAAATAAAGTTGACCTGTAACATTTACATGAAAAACAACACTGGCGTGAGTTTCATACCGGGATGACCTTTCGATTTCGTATCGTGTTTACAAATTGATGAAGGGTCATTTCATATCTCGGTTATTTGAGGGTACACTTCATGTTGATAAAATACACGTGTGAGTCAAAATCGCAAACATTAGACATGCGCTAACCATTCCAGCTCACCGGCAGCACAATTTCACACCTAAATGGGTGGTCACATGACACCATTGCAAAATTTCAAACTGGAGTGAAATTTTTGCTCCAGTACAACAAGTCTAGGCTTGCCTAGACTTGCCCAGTAAGTAACTTAAACCCAGTTTGCCGGACTGTCCATCTACCAAAAAATAGGAATAAGAGAGGCAATCACCTAGCAACGTGAGGAACGGCTTACTATCTTTATTAGCGCTAAAAATCGGATATATAAACAAAACACACACACATGCACAAAGTGGAGCTGAGAACTCTCTATTTCAATTTTGTCTGACTGTTACAAAACCGTTTCCTCCTATCTGTCTTGAGGAAACGACTTACTATTGAAGTCTCAGCGTTTCACGCCCCGTTAGCCAGGTAATTATGCGAGTTCACAATGCATACAGATTAGCTCTACAGGAAAAACCCAAGGGAGCATCTTGACGTATCATTATAAAAACAGTTAATAACTTAACAAGGATCAATAATTGAAACACGCGACTAATAATTACTAGCAATAGAATCAGACAGACACGAGATAACATTTAAAAACTTCATTAAAAAACAATGACAAAGAGAGTAAGGACACAACGATTTGTAAGGGATGGAAATTAATCCTCTTCTTCGTTCTCCTCTTTAGATGGAGAGTAGAAATTGGTTTCCAACGTCTTCGCGTTTTTGTGTGTGACTGCTCCACAATTATGACACCGAAGAAAGCCTCTCTTATACCTCTACCGAATTAGTATCCGGGAAGGCACTTGATTAGTATGGAGGAACGCACCTTTTACCGACAAGCCTAGTTAGACACTGACTAGGCACTTAATTAGTATGGAGGAACGCACTTTTTCTCTAGGTTCCTTATGCATATCAATGATTTACCTCGACCTACCTAGTCCGAAACAATGCGAAATTTTGGGGGGAGGGTAAGTAAAGATGTGTAAGTGGCGTACAGTTTAGATCACTCGTTTTTATGGTCGTATTTCTCCCAAACGTTTAGTGTGGTGGACAAGGGAAATAATGCATCGCCAGGCGAATATTGATCTGTAGTAGAATCGTGCGTCTTCTCCGACGTCTATAGTATAAAGCCAGGACAGTTGGATGACCGGAGTAGGGTGGGACGGGTCTGAAACCTTCTTACTGAATAAATTCGTATAATCACAAACTTCATAAGTCTTCTTCTTAAAGGCCTGTTTCAAACGTCGTGCTACTGCCGTGCTAAGCTGGCTCGACTGTAGCTCGACTGCAGCACGACACTAGCACGACTTGGTTTCAGACGTCGAATTTAATTCAGTCGAATAGAACGGCTGTTGCCGAAAACAAAACACAATAATAAAGAAACGGTTCAGCAAACTTTTAAATGTATTCTAATACATTTGTAATTTATGAATTGAGTTCGGCACGGCGGTAGCACGACGTTTGAAACCAAGTCGAGCTACTGCCGCGTAGCACGGCAAGGCTTGCCGTGCTACACGGCAGTAGCAAGACTTGGTTTCAAACGTCGCGCTACTGCCGTGCTAAAGTCGAATTTAATTCGATCAATTGAGTTCGGCACGGCAGTAGCACGACGTTTGAAACGGGCCTTAGTTTCCATACACGATTTGTTTTTTCTTGGAAGCTGCATATTTTGCAGTAAGGTTGGCGGAATTGCACGAAAGCCGGTTTTGAACAAAATTTTTTGCCAGCTTGGGCGCTATTTTATCTTTTTAATATCATAGGTGACGAATTTCAGCGTTACATGTAATTTCACATTCCGTACGTCTCAATGTCAAGATGGCGACGAAGTTTTAAAATGTTATGAATGAAGTCTCTTGAGCCTTTTCGAAATTACAAGGGCTTCAGTATTATTTTGAAGAAAATTTTAGATGCAATTCAGTACCAAATTACGAAAGAGAATTTTTCTGATTCCTCTCTCCATCACATTTTTGGAATCCGAAAATTTTAGGGTTTTTTTTCTACGAAAAATAGCCTAACTGCATGGGGAGTGAAATGTGAAAATTAAACTTTAGAAAATCGTAGGGAATTTATTAGATAAGCTTCGAAAATTGTACGTAAATGGAAAAGCCATCTACAATTTTTTAGCCGTCCTCAAGTAATAGAAAAATTCTAGGCAATATTTGCTTCTACGAACCGATATTTTATAGAAAACAGTCGTTCGGTGTCCCTGAAATTCTAGCTCATAGAAGGGAAGCTGGGATAATCAACAAGCAACCAGTTTAGTTCTGGTGCTGGTAAAACACTGGTAAGAATCCTGATAACAGAGGATTCTTTAGACAGCTGAGCATGCCTACACGTCTAACATCTGTTGTAGACCGAGCAATATGCAGTTCAATTTAAAAAACAGACAGCAACAGCGTTTTTCAGTGTTTAATAGCAGCGATTGAAAGTTTGTAGTATCTTAAGTTGTACAAACAGAATTTAAATATGGTTTCAATGGCGGATCCAGACCTTCAGATAAGGGGGGGGGGGGGGGGGGGGGGGAAGGGGAGAACGGTCATCCAGACCCTGAGATTTCAAAAAAAGTTTTTTTGGTTTAAAAATAAGTGAGGGGTCCTCCCCTGGATCCGTAGCCTGTTCCAGGCTCCGGTGAAAAGTCGTTCTGTAAAAAGGTGTGAAAAGAAATGCGAAAAACGCGCGGGGGCTGTCCCCTTTGGCAAGTCGCGCGCGTCTTATTTTCGCTCTGCTCGTTTTAATACGCCCCCACTATACTATCTGAGAGCCTGGCACAGGCTACTCGATCCGCCACTGGGTTTGCAACGACTATGTTATCAGAAGGTGCGACTGGTCGTAAGGTTTAGGGATTTACGCCAGCGATGATTCTAGGAAACCAATGTTTAACCCTGAACGGGAGGTCACTCACAAGCTAAACTAGGCTGAATTTTAAAATGGCTTGTTTTGTAAGCGAACGAGAAGAATTTTACGAAGCGCAGCAGCGTTTAACGGCATTAATTACATCTACTGTCCTCTAGTCTTAAGATTTTGGATTACTTTTGGGTAAAAATAATCAGAGGTAGAACTCAAACGTGTCATACTGATAAATTTATTTCCTTTGTCTTTCATTCAAGAACTACTTGGAAACGGATTAAAAAGGCAACCAGTTAATTATTGACCTTCTCGAGAAGTAATCGTGATATAAATTTTCAACTTTTTAAACCTGACACTAGAGAGGGCCTTGTGTGTTGCCACGACATTCCTGCAATTTTACAGACAACGAGCAATGCAATTTATAAATAGAAATCCACCTAAAAGAAAATTTGATTTTTAACGAGTGGTGCCAACGACCACTTAAATAATTTTAAGATATTTCACTATCTAATTATCTGTACACTTTATACAATAGAAAAGTAGACTCTATTGTGAAAATAGCCGATTTTCTTCTTTACAAGACGACGATTACTCTGCTATGATGATTGGCTTCTGTTCAGAGACAATGTCTGGACTAAGAGTTCTCGCCAAAGCCGGAACGCAGTTACTTGGAATGAGGCAGCCTGTATAGCAAAAGACAAACAGATTAGATTCCATGTCAATTTACGTCCCTATACTGGGGTAACCTGGGATAAATGGGAAGACGCATTTCGCGTTCTCGACAGCCAATCGCGTTACTCTCAATGCGTCCTCCATTTCGAACGCCTACCGCCCACTCAAGCGATAGACGATAACATTCTGAAACACGCAGCCAATTTGGTGGTCCGGTAAATTCAGTTCCGATCATTACAGAAGTTGTTATACAAGGATACTTTCATTTCCTTTCTATAGTCCTTGAAACGTAGCCCTAGCCGATACCTGTGTGCTCGCTCGAAAATATTGGATTTCCATCATAAAACCCTACGCGATTCTCACACGTGCAATTCAAGACCTTTAGATTCGAAGACGAAATTAAACTTAAAGGTTTTTCGCATATTCTCAAAAAGATGTACACCCCGGAGAGCTTCATTGTACTTCTTTTCAGCAGAAAAGTTACCACGGTTATCTTTATTGCAGGAGGTTAATCCCTCTCCCGATCGCAAAGTGATAAAACGTCTTACTTTTGATAACTTGTTTCCGCCACTACGACATTGTCGCTAAATCCGTAGTAGAATGACAACAGCTATCGCCTTTTCCCGCCAAAATGGGGCTGGTTCAAGCGGGAGCACTACTCGTTTCCGTAGTCGCCCTCGTCTTAGAATCTAATGGACTCTACTAACACCGCAAAACGAGACGATGGGCATCTCCAACTCTTTAATATGGGATTCCCCCCCCCCCCGCCCTGAGTGGGTGACAACAGTGACTGCGGGCTCACCGACTATCCTGGATCCATCGCTTTTTCTGCATCGCACAATTTGTACTTTGGAATTAGCTCCAGGCTGTCCCGCCAATACAGTTTCTAGCTTACTCCATACACTGAGAACTGATCCGCTCAGAATGTGAAACGTACGTTGACGTCTGCCCACCTCGCAGTTTAAACCCACTGTCATCCGTTTACAATTCCCTTTCCTAACAATAAACGTAAAAAAAAAAACGTAAAATAAAAGTTCAGTTATTGTTAATTCTGGCGGTGGATTTAGGGGTACTGGACGGGAGTGGCTTTTGAATGCGTGTGTAGCTGTCTTATGAAGGGAGCCAGCACGTAGGTGTCCGTGTGTTGGTTGCAACAGGACAAGCTGGATCGATGGCAATTCGCGGTGACGGCGACAATGGCTAGCAAGGTCAAGCCTTCTGGACCCGATCCTGTCTGACAAAGTTGGAAGGTCGCCGTACAGTTCGACGTTGGTGACTCAGTCTCGCCAACTAGTATTAAGGACACGGCGGAGCATGCAGGTATATGTTTCATATGTTGGACAAATGTTAATATTGTGTTTGTACTTACCAATATGCATGTATGCACTGAGTCAGAGAAGAATTGTATTGCTCATCCCAACTGGCTTTTGCTTCAGCCTCAGAGACCTGCCACAACACAAACTAGTCAAAAAAAGCCCTCGTCCAGGGAAATGTTGACTACTATCAGTATCAAGAGTTCAGGTCATTGGGACATTTCAGAGTCGTCAGCCCCAAGCCCCTTTTTTTACAGAGGGCGTACGCCAAGTCTTGAATCAGTAAAACTCCCTACCACATCCAACGGTTTTGAACTTAGCCTCACTTTGAAAGTGGGAGATTAAACAACTCAGAAATGACCTATTACTACGCATACAGGGCAGGCTCTTTTTCTCCTTTGAATCAACTTGAAAATTGCAAATCAAAACAATTTAGTAAAGGTAATTTAACTGACAAGGATCTAGTTCATTTTGTCCATAAAACATGAAACTCAGTAAAAGGGTTGATTCATTGATGTCAAGCAATAGAGCGTTTTCACTCACATGGCCAGCATCTATGTTAATTTATTGGAACAAAAGAAAGTTTTTACATAAGGAAAAGAGTCCAGTTCCCACAGGGTTGTCTTGGTACACCAACATGGCCGCCGTTTCATTGTTTTGAAACACCAAAATGGCCGCCGTGACGTCATGTGAAAACGCTCTATAAGCTTGTAATATTATAGATTTTCGCCATATTGTGGCAGCAGGATGACAAGACGTGCACATAAAAATGTTGTTTTTCTTAGGGTAACAATGTTTGCTTGAGGAAAAGAACGGTTATTTCCAGGCCAAGCTTACTTAAAAGCCAAACATCAGAAACGCCATAAATACCAGGTGCTTTCCGGCTATCAAGCTACAATAACAGAAATCCATAAAACTAAACACCCTATAGAGCCCAAACCAAACCTCTCTCTGAAAAACGAGAAATTGAGGTCTGTGCACCTTTTTGTATTTTTTCTTGATTTCCTCTAGTGGGTCTTGCTTGGTTTGTAGTCCGGTATTGGGTCTGTATACACTAAAAAGATTCTTCTTTTTGCTTCTCGATTGACAGATGACCAAGATGGCATATTTCTTGCCGTTTCGAGACTACAAAAAAGAACAAATGGCTGTTAGCTCACCATATAAACTATAACGTTTCAAAGTTTGCTCGCCATCAAATGTTGAAACTTGCTAGCCAAGTGATTTGTCGGTGATTATCTATCTGTCGGTAAGCTGATCAACAAGTCCAGTAAGACAAAAACTCCTTCTGTCAGGAAAACATTCTGCCTGTCAGTTAGGCAGTCAAACAGCCAGCCAGCCAATCAGTCAGTCAATCAGTCATTCCGTAAGGAAAGCATTCAGCCAGTCAGTCAGTCAATAATTTTAAGTACAGAGGTATACGAATTTCTCGAAACCCCAAAGAGAACGTAATTGGTTGGAATTACCGGGAGCTCGAGGCTCGACAAATTAGAGTAAGATTACAGTGTTACACTGGGGAAAGGAAATCAGTTTCAGTTCGAATTATCGAGATGTTCGAAAAATCGCAGTAAAGGATCCTTAATTTATGTCGGTAGCTTGAAATAGTCATCATCTGACTAACAAACCTGAAGCCGATTGGGGCGCTAATTTTACCCCTTCTCTCCATCAGCGCTCAGTTTTCCGAGCATTCAAAGATACTTATAGCTGCACGGAAAGGAATGAAGTCGGAAAAAGATTTCATTTTTTCGTTGAGGTCACACCTGGCAGTGGCGGATCCAAGGGGAGGGGCCCGGGGGGCCCCGGCCCAAGCCCGCCCCCCCTTAATTTTAGACTAAACTTAGGCCCGTATGACCGCAAAAAAATTTTTGGAGACCGCCACCCAATCTTATCTCAAGGTCTGGATCCGGCACAGCCTGGGAATCGAATACTGGACCTCTCGCAGAGAAGGCCGGGATCGGGATCTACCAACAGTACGAATCCTTGCTAACCAGAAGTGGTCACCATGGCAGTCAATGAGTCGAAGACCGTCGCACAATCACTCCACTGATACTGTTGCCACTATCGCTACAGCCCACTTACCTGATTGGACAAGTAGTAGCCGTCAGCAGGTTGTGTCTGGCTTGTCCTTATTTGAAACGATTCTTCCCAAGACATGCCACGTTCAACACTCACCTGGTGATGCAAAAACAAAACAAAATAACGAAGCTATGGTAACTTGACTTGGAATTGTAACTAACCCCACGTTCACATCACGGCGAAAGCAACGTATGCAGACGCGGTAAACAGATTAGGCTGATGATCAGAGACTTGTTTGTTTGGAAACAAATCAATACAAGCAGAAACTACTATTGATTAGCAGATTAGTACTTCTGTTTATGTTGCTATGGCTTATACACGAGTGTCAACTTGGACTAAGGAAACTTTGGGCGCCGTTTCAATTAGCTAGAACTGGTAGGAAAGACCAGACTTTCCCAAACTCCGTTTCTGCTTTCACTTGCAAAATCAAATGCTCATTGGTCATTTGCAACATGACCATTCCGGCAGGCCAGTTCTAACCTTTGGGCAAACTTCCTTGGAACTGAATTAAACCTGAGCAACATCAATACAAGAGAGAGAGCAAGAAAATAGCTGCTGGAAGGATGAAAGAAACATCAAAACCAACCACAAGATAACAGTTTTCAAGAAGGCTGTAACAGAGCAAGCTTCCCTTAAAGTGATTTCGGGTAGACTTTCATGTACCGGACTAAGATGGCGGAGGACAAAAGAACCATTGTTATTCTGGGTTAGGAAACAGGGTTTTGTTATGTTCCCTTTGTTCTTTTGTTTTATGGACATTAATTATTTCAGATCCAGTATATGAAACACCTCCCGTGATTTCCACTGTCGTGTAATTTTTCCGTGCGAACGCACGTAAATGAAATAGAGGCAATGTATGAAAGGCCACGCGTAAACGTGAAATTTGAGCCTCACTCTTAAAGAACGAGAACTAATTTTTAAGAATCGTGGCAGTGTCAATCAACCAAGACTAAACACTCACCGTGTGAAGCTCTGTAGTAGCTGTTCCAAAAACTGAATTGCCAACAAATGTCTCCACACTTATATTATTCACTGCCTCGCCATGAGCACCAAGATCTGAACCAAATAACAGCAGTGTTAGAACATGATTTTATTTTATCCTGGCTAAACTCTGAAAAGTGTATATCAATCACTGGATGGAGAGTCACTAAGTTGACAGCACTATCTACGTTTTGAACATCCACGACGAGACGAGAAGAGCGAAACGTGATACTGTTCTCACTGCATATATAATGAGCGCGTCTTGCAAAAATGCTTGCATTCTTCTGATCCCAGGGGTTTTTGGCAATTGGGGTCAATTATGATCTTTTGCGGCCTTCTAACTTAAATTTGGGTTCCGCTGTGTGAAATCTCGCAGTTTGACGGGATGGCCTGCTGGAAGAGCTTTTCGCCCCTCCCACCTCCCCTGGTGGCGGTGACCGCATCACCAACCCTTGCTGCATATCTTTTGCCAGGGCAGTCGCGGATTCGTCCTATAACTTAGGGTGCTTTCCAAAAGTCAGAACTGGCCGGCCGGACCATAGTCAGACCAGACATTTTGGCAATGAAATAGGCTTTTCCCACGAGGTTTGCTGAAAAACCATCTCCTTTGTGCACAAAGTTTAGGATTTGACTGATCTGGATGGTTATTTTTGATTAAAAGTGGAATTCTCATTACAATGGGAATGGGCTGGCCGGTCTGTTCTGACAAATGGAAAGCGCCCTTAGTTTGCCGCGATGCGACAATAGATATACAGTGAGGAAAAAGTACTAACTCGGCTTTACAAAGAGGAAGCTCTTACCCAAGATTCCCTCGTCCCAGCGTCCACTCCTCTTTTCCTGTTGTATGACAACTGACAAAGTTTTCATGAAATACGCAAACAAGCGGTTTTGAAGTTCCACTTTTATTCCAAGAATACGATTCAAAAACCGGGACATGTTCGAGTAGTCGCCTGAATTGGGAAAAAAATACGAGAATTATTCCATTTGGCCTGAAATAATTAAACCCAAAGTTTTATTATATTAGGATATCGCGAAATTTCGCACAGCCCACACATTTGCTGGACATTCATTTTCCAAAACAGCAAGAGGGTACTATAATTTTGCCCTAAATTCTTACGGCTTTCCGCGTTGTCTTAATTTAGGAAGAGACTGTTTTGCCTGGACTTAAAAAAAAACAACAACAACAACCAACTTTGGAGAGACACTAAAAACCATTGGCGCGTTTCCATCTGATAACCTACTGGGTATAATGAATTCACAATTTTTTACAGACTATAGAGCACCTTTATCAAGTGAGGTAAGACCACTTTTCTCATCTCTAACGATGAGACCAACACCAATTAGGGCAGTGCGAATATCTGTTGAACAAAATGAAAAATAAAAATAAGACAAGGGCTTCAAAACAGCAATTTGCCACATTAGAAAGAAGAGGAAAACTGGAGCAGAAATGTGTCATGCGCAATTGTTATTGGGATCGTTACCGGGGATGCGTTGCACGTCAGCTATTGGCCATTTTTTCTCTGTCCCTAGTAACCGTCCCAGAGCTCTTTGCGAAAGTTTGCTCGGCTCAGTATCCTCGTTTTTAAAGTGGCGAATGGGAAGAAAATCAAAGCACCAATACAACTTAACACCTCACCTTGGAAGAAGTGGCCATTATAATCTTGCGGAGGTGGAATCATGGGTGCTTGTTGACCAGTCACAGCCTTCAATACAGCTTCCAGAGCAGCTCTGCCGTACTGCAACATTTAATAAAACCCCTATTATTCATAGAAATGCCCTAAAAGTGGCGATCTCGAGCAGCGGTGAGCGTTCAAGGCGACAGCGAGATCTCTTAAGACCTGTAACGTATAACATATTTTGTTGTCCTGCCAGTCTCGATAAGCTCTGAATCAATTACGAAAACTTGCTTCCAGTAATCTTTTTACCTTTATTATCTAGTTATTTTATTTCTCTTATTACTATTATCAATTTGCGTGGAACTCACTCTACAATTTAAAATTTTAATTACTTATTTCATTTAGTCTTATACATTAACAGTCATACATATAGTCTTATCCATTAATTGTAATGTTCTATATTATTTTTCACATTTTTAGGTAGTTTTCAAATTGATTGTAAAACGCATTTGAAAGCGTTTAGTTGAACTTGCGCTATAAATAGAAATGAATAAATTATTATTATGATTCCACTTGAATGACTGAAAGTCAAGTGCAAAAAGGGAGAGAGATATAACTTGAATCACTAACAGTGACCAGAATCTATTTTCTCCTGATAAAATCACTGTGCAATTAAACAATAAAGTTCATGAAACTAAAGGAAATGATCAATAAAGGTTGTTGAATGTCCTGAGTCAGTTTAATAAGAAACGCATGGACACTGAAGTCACCCCTCCCCTCTCTTGCCTTAAGTGCGCGGGACCAGAGTTCGATTATGTTGACCAAATGTCTTCATAATTTGTGGCATCCACACGGTTAAGATCATACCAGGAAGAGACATGGCTCTTCGGATATGGGCAGGTTCACAGCAAAAATATCAAAGGATAGTTATCCGTTAATTAATAACCTTATTGTCAAAGTTGTATCTGCTCAAATCTTGTGACTCGGTGGCTCTTCTGTCTCCGTGGGTCAGTGCTCCCTGAAACGGCATCAAACATTAAAAAACCTTTCACTTTGCCAGTTAGGTGAATATCGTAGTGTAGTTATAACCAGTAAGAAATATTGTCCAGGGCACCCAACGACCAAAGGCTTCCAAATACGTCAGGAAAGTGTCAAATGATCTGCTTTAAAAGCCTGTTTGATTAACTTGGGGCTGCCATAAACAACTGAAATGTTCATCTGTTCGGATGTCTTAGGAGAACTTTGGTTGTCTCGAAAGTCTCAGGTACCTTTTTTTGTCTCATCCGAAACTGTTAGCTACCCTGATAGGACAAGACGAAAGTTTGAGGATACTGAAGTAGCCGTACTTTCATTAGAAGATACTAGGGGGCGTTTTTTTATGCCGAAATTTTTAGGAGACCATTTTTTCTTGACAACATCTTGGTAATAAAATGTGAAAAACACAACCTCTGAAAAATCGTAGGTAAGTTAGTAGAAAAACTCTGAATATCTTCCATGAATGAAACGATTATCCAGAAATTTTTAGCTTTTCTCGAGCTTTAGAACAGTTATTTTACATACAGAAAAAGTCGTTGAGTGCTTCTAACAATGTCGCGGACACAAATTTCAACTGGGAGAGCGAAAATGATTTGAACTTGATTCAAAAACCGTAAATATAAGAACTAATGATACTCGACTACTAACTATTAGTAAAATCCAACTAGTGGTCTATTATCAATGCTGCGTTCTGATTGGTTGAGCTACTACTACGCCATATGTTATAGCCCACTAGTAGCGAAAAGCGCCGGCTTTGAAAACCAAAGCAATGGCGGCTGAATCGCGTTTTGCTAGCTAAAGTTGTTTTGTCTCGATATTTTTGACCAACTAATTGGACTTTTATACTAAAACAATTATTCCTCTCTTCCTCGTGGCGTCTGAGTCAAGAGCTTGATGAATAATTGTTAACTACAGCTACACTGAAACTGATGACAAAATACGTACCAAGCTCTCAAGTCTCTTGGCCACAATGGAAGCAAAGCGCCTCTCTCCTGCCAGCTCAGAAATAAGAAACAAGTACTCTGGTGCGCTCACTTGATTGGACCGGTGGGAGCGACCTGTTGTCGAAGATACAACATATATGTTGTGGTTCAATTTTATTCTTGGTTTAATTTTTAGTTTCCTATGTTTTGGGGTGTGGTAATGTATGTTAATGAGTTTAAAACAAAGGGAAATAAAATTTAAACCAATGACGAAAATGAACAAAAACATATACATTGCCATTACCATCATAGACAAATCTTTGGTTACATTTTTTGGCTCATTAACATATTCTTATCATCCTCTGATCAAGCTATTAAAAAACATCTCTTAATATTGAAAGAGCATAGCAACATTAGTCAAGACGGAAAATTCTAGCACGATTTTCGGAGAAATCCTCCATTAAAAACTCGAAATTTTACAAAAGACGTAAGGCTCATGAACGTTTTAGCCATTCAGCCAGCAATTTTTCAGTTTTTGATTGCTGATATTTCCTTAAATGTTGCTTGCAAAGAGCTAAAAATTGCTCAAGTTGACCAGCTCTTTCAACTTTCGGAATTAATTCGTACATACAGTAAAGAATTCCGTGGGTTTACCAATATGCTTAAGAGAAAAATGTAAAAACACTACTCACTGCAGTCAGGTACACCATCTTTAGCCTACGAACATGCTCTTTAGTAAGCGATAGGGCGAAAAGGCGAAAAGAGTGGGGTTCTTGCCTATTTTCTACCCTGACCCCAACAGAAAGACCTTCCGTGAACAGGCCTTCCAGCCTTTCTAAAGGGCTTTACGTTGCAGTTTACTTAATATCAGTGCAAGATTTCGTCTTTCTTCTTACCATAATCACGACTGGAGAAATGCAATGAGATCAACCGTGTCACTCCCAATCAATAATATCGACTCGGATATAATGGCGGCATTTCTACCTTATCGAGTCTCTGGAGATCGTCTCTGGGTGGAATCTTGTGGAATCACCACAGTAATTTTTACAGGTTACTTCTTGAGTTGAAGTGCTTGATAGCTACTAGTTAAATTTGATTGGATCAATTATGGCTATTGACAGTGCAAACAATAACTTACCGAACTGCTGAATAGCTTTGTCTGCACTCCAAGGCAGCTCAAGAGTGATGTGAACACGTCTACGTTGATTCTGAAACAAACAAGTTAACTCACTTGACCGTTCACACTCAACTACCTGCCTCCTCCTCGTTTTTTCACACAGAGGCACGCAAGAAATGCGAGTAACTGGTGACGAAGCGCAAGGGACCATGGTATGGAGAAAAATAACAGGCGAAGCGCCGTCTTGCCCGTTTTCTCCTTCCCGTCTTCCTTTGCGCGCAAGTTTTCATCAAGACAAAGACGTCTGAGCACGAGGCAGCTCAACTGCAATACTCGACAAATTTTCCTGAAAAAATCGATGAAAACTGAGGATTTTTAATGCCGCATCCTCTCAACTGACAAATTTATCTTTCCCTTTGTGAACTCGGCTTAAGCCTCTCTCATTCCCATTCTCATTCCCTCTCAACATTTCAGAGGGGTATGTTTCACTGAACAAATGTGACGGGTAATGTAGCTATGTAGCTATATGTATGCTAAGTATCTGTGATGACGACGACGATGATGATGATGAAGTCTTTATTAAAAATAACACCCACGAGCATACGTGTGAGTTAACAATAATCGCATCATAATATATAATAAAATATAATTAGCATATGAATTGAAAATCTAAATGAAATTAAAAAGACATCTATTGATAGAACATCGCTTGAACCTTTGAGTCCTAAGAAGCGGCAAAACGTAATCGTGACCCCTGTCTTACAGATTCCGCCTACTCTTCATGGAGAGAAGATCATTTAAACAGTGATTGTTAGTGGTCACCTTCTTTCACAATTCTAAGTCACTTTCTCCTATCAAATCAGTTATAGGAGTAGGCATATTTGACTGCAAAATAGGTTTTATCAACTTTTTCAAGTGACAATGACTTTTTTAGGTTTTGCAAGCAAGCAGGCTCGTGCCTCACCTCGGTATTTTTAATTCAAGGAAGAAGACAGAGAGCAGATTGGAAAAAAAGAAAATAATGTTCACGCAGTTTATATAAATCATATCAGTTGCGCGCCTTAGGATCTCAGAACTTTAATTAATTAAAATGAATGAATGAATGAATGAATTAAAAGTACCTTTGCCCTTCTGTCCGCCTGAAGAGATATGCCTGAACTGGCAGCTTCTGATATAATTGCTATATTCTGTAATAATGATAAAAATATATATAAACAAACAAGTGTTATTTCCTAATAGGATTTAACGGTGAAACTGCATAATTTCCAACCGTTCATCTCCGACCACGGCGTAATTTTCAGCCATGCAAAAGAGCGCTGTTGCATGTCTCTTTCAAAACTGCTTGTACACTAACACATAACTGAGATTATCTTTCAAGTGTAAATATTTCATAGAGTGCTATTCCTTGTAAAGTAATCATTGACTTAAAATTTTTAAAAAGTTGAACAACTATTAAGTTGTTGAGTGGCTCGCAATCTCCTTAGTACACTCACTCGGGGGAGGGGGGGGGGGGGGGGGTGGGGAAGAGAAAACTGTTTGACGTACTTTCTCGCCATCCATGAATCTTTTCTTTTCGGCAATGTTGAGAATTTCCAAGGGAACGTCTTGTTTGCTCCTTGACTCATAGCTGACGGTTCCGTCGTCATTACTGACAACACGTCCTTTTCTCCCTGTCATCTAAAGTACGAATTTAAAACACAGAGAGCTTGGACATTAAACTCTGAAATTTTGTTACCTTTGGCTTGTCATAATTTGAGAAAGAAGTGAACATCCGTAAATTCTACCTGCGGTCTTAGCATTAAATCTAAAACACTCAAATAACTCGGGTAACAGCCTGCAAAGGAGGTGTATGTTACAGTGTGAATGATGATACTACATCCTGCGTAGCAGGCGCCAGTTTTGATCTTTTTCTCTAGACCGCGCGTGGGGGACACGCGAGGGGGACACGGGACCACCTCCCCTTTCCTTCCCTCGCGCTCTGTGTGTTTACAGATTCGATAAGAAACAGAATACTTGAAAATAGTCTAGTCTCTTAGTCTAGCTACGATCGATCCGATTTTGTCCATGTTGTTGATAAAAACTTTGTCTGGGTTGCCTGTGAAGGAGGGCACCCTTAGTTATCACTTTAAAATGTGTTAGTTGTTTTATAACGCTACTTTCACACGTTTTCTTAAATTACAATAATATAGCGAGCAGTAATATTGAACATATACGGTTTAATTTATTGTTGAAATGAGGAAAGTATAAACCACATATCGTTTTGCCCTATTTGTTTTTTACCTCTGCAACGTTTTCTGTTCCTCCTAGATCATTAATCAGTTTGTCCAATGTGTTTGGGGGCAAAGCTCCGCTAAGGATGTCCAGCTTATCAAGCAATTCTCTTTTCATGAGTCTACACTGTTCGGCTGCTGAGCTTGAAGGCATTGCTGGGCTGTTAGCTGATGACATTAAAGTGGAAAGTGCCGGTGCACTGGCTGATTGATGAAGTGTCTTCAAGTGGCCTGTAAGAAAAGGAAACTCGTCTAGAGACACGTAGTTATCTTCCACTCACCACCCTCCCCCTCCCTAAAATGTGTCCCTACACGTGGTGGAGTTGACATTGCTTGCTTAGCAGATCCCTCTTCTAAGAATATCTCTACGACAAATGAGAGAAAACTCACACGTTGCGGTTAAATTGAACCTGTAGAACCTGGAAAAACCAAAACGACTTATGTTATCGCTTCTGGCCTGAGCCCTTACATTCTTATCTGCTCAGATGACGGTTAATTTGCAGTGGTCATTTGCCTTCTTTTTGAAAAAACTAAAATACCAGTCATTTTTTCACACTGTCAGTGTCCCTAATATTTTCTGTCTAAATACAGACTGTCACATCAAATGACTACAAAATAATTTAAGCAACAAAAACAAAGACAAGAAAAGGGTGTAGATATGTGAAAGTAGCAGCATGCTGGACAGCTTACCCAGACCAGGTGAATTCAGGCCACCGTTCTTTGGTCGTGGAATGCTCCATGGAAGGCTGGCAACTTTGAGGCCAGCGGCAGCCAGGGCACTGTAGCTTGGATCAATCCCATTTGAATCAGCACTTCCTGTCTGTGACTTACTCTTGGAATTTTTAATGTTTTTCCGATGAAGCCAAGGATCTAAGAAAAGAATAGCTTGACACTGAGTTGACAAAATTCTTTCAAAACCTGTCAGCAAAAAGAAAGGTTCCTTACGGGCCAAATTCTACAGGTTATCAGCAGAGTTTACACTGTAAATTAATAGGATCGGTTTCAACCCCAAAGTACCAAGATTTAGCCCCATCAAATTAATGCCTATTCCAGCCCACGATGGGAATCATCAGCCCACGGGTCCACGTAACTGGGCTATATTGGCCTTCTGGCTGACTAAGGGAGCCAAATAAGACTAAAAAAGTAGGACTATATTTTACCCACCAAAACGGCCCCATTTTTGGGGGCTAAAACACATCTTTTTTATTTACAGTGTACTTTCTCTCTGTACTTAAAGTAACCTAAGCCACATGATTTTGACAGTGACTAGAACGAGCAAACATTTTTGGTTCTGTTGATTTATCTGTACCATAGTCACCTGAACTCTGATCTGTGAAATCTAACCATTAACCGTACATGGGTTGTGTGGGGAAGGGGATTGATATGGGTCTATGGTGAGCTGCAAGGCACGTGCATAAAAGTAATATGGGTGCATGAAAGGCTGGGGTGTGTGAAGGAGACACATGAGGACCACATTCCTTCTTGCACCCATATTACCATCGTGCACCTGCTAAGCAGGCTAGGTCCATGGACACAAGATGTCGTGATGTTCCTGCCAAGCTTAGTGCAGCTAACTATAATAAAATAAATGAACTTTGCGATCATGTAAATACCTTCATCCTCTGATCCTGAATTTCCAAAAGGATTGAAATCATCTTCACCTGCTGAACTGTCATTGGACTCTGGAGAGACCTCCTTCACATTGTTTACATCATTTCGTATCAAGCAGGACATGTCTATGTCAGCAGTACTCTTTTCACTGTCATCAGAATCACTGTCGGACCCACTACTCACTGAGCAAAATGACAATAACAAACAAACATGTTCAATCAGTTCTTTATGTATCTACTTACTTCAAGTGGTCAAGAATTACTTGAAAAACTTCAAAGGTTACTGCAATCTCTGTATTACTGAGTTTAACTGGTGTAGTCTGAAACCATTCTCAGGTTATACCAGTATTTTTTATCACCTCGGTTACTAGGGTTAGAACCCCACCGAAAAGCTAATCTTAATGGCGCTGTTTTGCAGACAAACTTAAACAGACATTGAGTTATGGCTGTGGTGCCGGCTAGCCTTAATAGGTTAAAATGTACTGGTTTAACCTTAGAATGTGTTTTACCTACAACACTGATCACCGCAATATAGTTAGCGGGGCTACACAAGCAGTCATGTAGGGAGTTGGGAAGCTGCAAGGAGCAAGAAACAATCCAGACATTCAGTTTCCATCTCATAGTCATGTTTCCACACTCCACTTACTTTGAAGAAAAATTGAAGAGACTGCTCACAGTCTAAAACAATAATAAAGTCACCAGGAAACAGATTATGAAAACCATATAAGTCATCAACTTACAGTTATAAAATCTCTCAAGTGCTGACTTGACTCTCTTAGGTTTGTGGGCCTTTGGAGCTGTGAAATAAAGTGGACAACGAATGTATTGAAAGGCTAGAAATGGTACTGTGTATAACCATTTGACGTAACTGTTGCAGTTAATTTTTGTTTTTTCTTACATTATACCAAAAACAATGGAAAAACAAAAGTTAACTGAAATAAAAAAATTAACTACAACATAACCATCAAAAGAAGGCTTCCAGTAAGTAGTCAAAACTTTGCAAACTAAAATGTCCTTAAGTGACTACATTGTGAGACAAAATGCTAATTCTAAAGAAACGACTACAGATAAATGCATCATTGACCAAGCGTGAGTAAAAATGGCAGGATATTGGCATATTTTAAGGACCAAGATCAAGTTGAGGGGAAAAAACCTATTATAGAGTACAAGGCCAATATTCTGCTTGGGTACCCTATCAAAATACAGGATTCAATAATTCATCTTGCCCACTCATGCAGCTGGTTATACTTTTCATGCACACACGTTTACAACACAAAATAGAGCGATTTTTGTATGACCTTGAAAAATGGTTTCGGTAAGTGTTCGTCATCTGTTTCATAAGCTAATGGATGAAAAGATCAAAACATGGACTCTTTGTTTTCCCGCCAAAGAAAACCCTAATATGGAGAAGGCATTGTTCGATTGGCCAATCGTGTTGCAGTATGACGTCAAAGCGAAGGATCCATTGATTTCTAGAAAGTTCTCTGGCATGAAGTTTTTTTACACGAGCGTTCGCTTAACCAACCAAAAGCCACGCGCGTTTGTATCCGTTCGATAAACCAATCAAATCGCTCTATTTCTATTCGTTTGTTGTTTCTGTTTTGTTCGTGCGCTTTCATTTCAAGGTCATACAAAAATCGCTCTATTGTTATCACTCACTTCCGTGAATTGATGAGAGGCCTACAGGCAGTTTACTGACCTGGCTTTTTTCTCTTTTTGGGGGTAAGTTGACCAGGTGCAGGAGATGACCGACCAAGCACACCGCTGTCAAAATTATCGATACCAAATAGATCAGCAACTTTTCTGTCTGGTGCTGGAAATTGCTTTTTAATTAATGCTTGTAACACACCTCTGTTAAAAAAAAACACACAATGGAACAAATCAAATTGTGAGACAAGTAACAAAAGATTCAAATCCAAATCATCAAAATAAATACTGCAGTTTTCTTCATAACCAAATATTTCACCCCCAGAGTGAATTACAGAGACATGTGAGGTGGTTCTAAGCTCTGAGGCAGATGAATATACTCAAACAGACCATTCAAACGAAACCTCTTCAACAGTAGACATTTCACTCACTACCACGATATTTTGAATTTAAGTTTGATTTGGAGCACTCTGGGAGGTAACAGTTTGCAGCATTTTGAGCATTTGCCTTAATTAAATGGTTAATACCACTGCCAAGTTACCACAAAGCCAAACAGGCAAAGCCACCAGTCAACAGTACCAGCAATTTCCAAAAGAGGAAATAATTCAGCCAAAGAAGAAGGGATAGTAGAGAAAGTTGCAAGATGAGAGTAATTTAAAATAGCCTGTTCATAGACCTTCTATTTTCACTTGAGAGATCATTAAGCATACACATGTACGTGTGTACACGTGAAAGGCAAGGAGGCATTCATTGGCAGCAAGCCCAAGTGTGTGGGGCTAAACACAGTTTATGTATCTGGGAAACTACCCCCCTAACTACTAAGTGACTTGCCTATGAAGAAAATCTAGTTGCCTCGGATTACCAGACAGGAATTTTTTCAACTCTTAAGGTTATAGACTGGAATAAACTGATTAAATCACATTTGTGCAACATCTACATTAAGTAATTGTGTTATCCCCATGCATTTATGAGTCTAAACCCTTGCCATTTGACCTATTCAACAACAACCTGCAGCATGAACCACATTTCTGGTGACAGCTAACATCTAAAACTCACTTTGCAGTGGAAACAAAATCAGTGAGCTCCCCTCCAGCTTCATCTAGCTGCTCAAGGGTGCTAGCTTCTCCCGTTGATTGCAACCCTACGATAATGCACTGTTTGAAAAAATGAAAGAGACAAACTTCAACACAGTTTTCTTGTTGTTCCAAACAATCATCAGGAAAAATGTACAATGGGCATCATTATTTTCTCACAAATTATATAAATTTCCCGTCACCGAGATATGTTACAAAATTGTGTGAATCAGAAGCTTTTGGTATTTGGTTTCAATTTATGAAATGAGTTTGCCCTCCAAATATCTAATGAAAAATTTGCTTTTCTCATTCAATGTGCTACAGTTCTGTAATGTTAAATGTACAGCATCAGATATATTTTTGCTGTTGTTGCCAGACTGTATGATTAGATATTAGATTCCCAACAGAAATGACTTTGTTCACCATAACATTTAATATGCTGAGGTGCAGAATGGTGTGATTTAAGAACGTTGATCCTTTCTTTTTGAAGCTGGGGAGGAATGGATGTGTTGTGGTTAAATTTTGTGCTTGGTTTAAATTTTATTTCCCTTTGTTTAAAACTCATTATCATACATTACCATACCCAAAAACAAAGGAAAATATAATTTAAACAAAGGATAAAATTAAACCACAACAGACACATTGATAAAAAGATTGACTTTGCAGGTGCAATTTAAAGGATCACAAATTTCTGTGACTTGAGATGGCTAGAAGTGGAATCTTTGGACTCAATCTGCTACTTTCACTTGCTTTAGTTTAGGTGATAAAAATTGAGAAATCAAACAAACATTGCTTTGTTTGGCTGATTTACACAAACTAGCAGTTAAATGGCACAGTACTGGTGTTGATTATATGACTTACTTTTCCATTACTCAGAGCCTCCTTGGCAATACCAACAACACTGCTAACTTTAGATGCAATGCACAAGTATTTGAAAAATCTCTGTAATGTAAATTGGAGCAAATTAAACACAGGTCTCAGTTGTGCCTCACATTGCTTTCTGCACTCTTCAATCAAGTCTGAAATTCTAACTCAAACAACAGTTTTGTTGATCAGAGTGGTAGAATAAAATTACAAAAAAAGAGCTCAAGAAATGGCAAAATAATAAACCAAAGCAGTGCTTGATAATTCAAGACATATCAGGGCTGTGCATTTGTAGTGTTTGCATGGTGACCAATGGCACCCTTACTTAGTTTTGCTGTTGGGCGACTAGGGAATCTTTTTTTTTTCATAAAAATCATATGCTGGGCTGCCTGGATCTCACAATTTCAGAGAACTGAGCTCTCTTCAATTTTTCTTAGAGCACAGCCTTACATACGCTATCATCTTGTACATTCTTTAAAAGCAGTGAGGTTAGTGAATAAGTTACAGGTCCATGGCAAATTAAATTCAGGTTAAAATTTTTCAACCTACACGTAGGCTGATTCTCAATTTCTTCTGCCTCCTAGTCCTGAAAAAATTGTTCATGAATAATAGGGCTAGGAGACAAAGGAAATAGACCTTTTTAGCTTGTATGTTTTGTTTTCCCAATTTACTCCATGTGATATTGATCTCTAGGGAATTTGGCTTTTGTCTTTTCACTAATTATGCATACAAATACATGTGGATGCATGTAAATAGGCCTGATGACATTTGAAAGGAACAGTTCTCTGGGGGTAACATCATGTGGTCTGAAATGGGAAAACAAAACACACAGGATAAAAAGGTCTATAGACTATTGAGAATCAACCTAAGTGAAACAAAAATTAACCTGGATATAATTTTGACCTGTAACAAATATACAAAGCTCAGATGATGTTGGAGTTAATCTTTTATCTCAGGCAATTTTTACTTTTCTTTTGTTTCAACTTCATTAGCATACATTACCATACCCAAAACAAAAGTAAAACAAAAATAATCTGAGATAAAAATTAACTACAACAATGATAAACTGTTTGCTCACCTGATGAGCGGACCAGAACTGACCCCAAATGGTTTTCTTTGTTCTGTTGTCAACTGCCATCAAATCTGCAGCTTTCTCAAACTTTTCCCTGGCCTCAGTCCACTGAAAGTGAACGAAAAGGACTTAAATACACTTCAGTACATTTAAAAAACCAAAGAATGCATCTTGATGTCTGTCTTTATATTCAAGACTGGACCCTTGCAGTTGACAGTGACTCAGGCAAATGATTTAGTAATGACTGTCAGAACGATTTTTGGCAAATAATTAACAGAAAGGATTCTGGTGATATGCATGATTTTTAGCCAGTGCATCCAGCAGGGTCCTCATAACTTAATGATCATAACACTCTAATTGCATTATTCTAATTGCACCAAGTTTTGCACATTCAGTGCACAAAAACAGTTTCATATTATTTTTGTATGACTATAAACTGAGCAAGAACATCCCAAATTTCAAGAAATTCGTGATGGTAGGACTCGCTTGCAAAACCTTATTCCATAACTGTTAATTGACTTAATAAAAGGGTCTGTAATTAGCAAACTGTGTATATCATATCAAAGTTTAACAGATGTTGTTTTACTGCCCAGAATCTCCTTGCAACACTATACTTACAATATTTTAATTGTAACCTCTCATAAGGATTATAATACTCCTAGGTATAAGAAACAACCTTTCATCATTACTTACAAGTTTTACTGAAGCATCATACATTTCAATGAAGTCTTTTGTAAGAGGCAACTCTTTGATATCAAATGTTACCCCATTAAAACTCAGTTGACGAGTCATGTACATTCCACGAAGCTGAAAAGAAGGAATCAAGTGGATGAATTTTAATGAAAGAGAAATTAGAAAACTAGAAGCAATTATTTAATGTTGTCTCCCCTGTGACAGGCATCTTGATAGTAAAATTATTGTACTGTTGTTCATAATGGGTAAATTTGCAGAACATGCCAAAAAATGTCCAACTCCTCAGGGTTTACCTGAGGGAAGTTCAAAAATTTACCTAACAGATACATTGCATTTAAGCTGTGCAGAATATAGAATAAAAAGTAAATAAATAAAACGTTTTATGTGACTCAGAGCTTCACTTGATTAACCCACCTTCATATCCATGGCAACTATTTCCATGGCACCAACTCCTCTGCAAGCGAAAAGATTGTCATTATACCTAGTTGCTTAAAAACTCTTCAAATTTGTTTGATTTTTGTCTTCCTGATAATATTAATAATATTAATAGATGTGAAGTAATTCCATGGATGGTAAGACACCAAGTATTTCTGTCACCAACGTATTTCTGTCACCAACCTCGGCACAGTCCAATGCTTGGATGAATGCATGCATGAATCTTTCAGGAATTCTAGAGAGCTGTTCTGCCCAGCAAAGTTGCGTTTTTATTTATATTATTTGATGTTTTTAACACAACAAGGAATTAATTTACCTTCTTTCTACAGCTTGAATAAAATCACTAAACTCTCTGAATGGAGTTCCTAGTCCCCATATTCCAAGGCGAGACATGTATGCCATGTTCTTGGGTTCTGAGGCACCTAAAAGACAAAAAAAAAAGTTACTAAAGGCATTAAGTTGTATTTACATTTGTATAATCAACTGACCAACATAGTTCCAATTCAGGAAGTGGAAGTGACAAAAAGTGAGAATTGCACCATAAGTAATTCAAAAATAATTATTATAAATAAAAAATTAACATTTATAACAAAACAGACAACATTGACATTTATACATCGTGACTTCACCTTCCTTAGGCTACTATACAAGCAAAAAGCAGATGGCCCTGTAAGGTAGATATTTCCTTTAAGGAGTGGAGATACAGCTGTAAGGGCTGGTTGGTTATTTCACTTTATAAGGGGCTACCTCTCAATAACATGGGTGACTCTATTATTAGGGTCACGACAAAGGATACACTGTCTCAAAACCATCTAGTTTAGAACTAGGTCTACTAACATTATTCCATACCTGTTGCACTGCAGTAGACCACCCTGGCTTTTGGAAGTTTATTCTGAAGTTCCAACACAGCAAGTCCAGTCTTAGTGGGCTTTGATGACCCAGTAGGAACTAAGTTCTTGGCCTTGTGACACTCATCCAATACTATCTTTTGAGGGAGTCAAGTAAAAAAACTACAGAAGCCTAGACTGTCCATGGAAATTTCCTACCCTGATACTGACATTCACTGCATACAGGACACTAGCATAATTTTTGTTAGGAAATATTCTGTGCACTCGCTATAAAATACAGTATGACTCTTCACCCTACCCTCCTCCTGTCAATAGGGACTTTAGCATACCATGATGACAGCACCAGTGGAAAAGTTACTTTAAAAAAATGAATTTGAGGTGTTTCAAACTTTGTTGTGATTATTCATGCTGGTTAACTTTGACAAATGTACATGATTTCCCCGCCAGGGCAGGAGTGGAGGGATGCAAACAAGCAAAGCCTATAGAAAGACTTTATACAAGATGTGATAGTAAAGTAAAGAGCAAAACAGAATAAGTTTATGGGTGCCTACACTATGAAACAATAACAAAACTTAGTCTAGAAAATTCCAGAACTCAGAGCAAAAATTAAGAAAATGAAACAAACATCTTGTCCAAATCACTTGGATGCTGTGAATTTACAGGTTGCATAACAGAAAAATTATTAATCCCCAAGGGAGAATTGTTGCACAACCTGTCAATTCACAAACTGATGAAGTCTGAGTGATTTGGACGAACTATTTGCTTCATTTCCTTTGAATTTTCTATACTAAATGTCTTTGCCAGAGCAGGTGAAAAACCTTTTTGGTAACAACAACAACAATGGAAATGTTTCAAGTTATTTTCTCTTCAATCCCTCCCCCAATAAAGATGTACAGGAACAAACACATTGCGATTTTAAAGGATACCACTCCATCAAAGTCTTGTCCACACCAGTGTAGCAGCTGGCTCATTCTTGAGTTGTACTTGCCAGTAGCCTGACTCTCACCAATGAGGGAGGAGTATGTGGCAAATACAACACCCTTTTTGAATTTGCCATTAACTTTGGAAGAAATTTTGGCATCATATTTGAACTAATGAAAGATCAAACACTGTACATTACTATTATTATGAAGCATACAATTAGCATTTCTTGCCATAAAAATGTAACAACAGCTTCCATACACATATTCCTGATTAGATCTCTTTAACTAGAACTTTCACTAAATGTAATGAAAGAGTAAATGTAGTGTTACCTTGTTTAGTGAGGACACATGGATATTACTACATCCAATGTCTCTCAAATCCCTGAGGGAGAAAAAGTTGAAAATTTGGAAAATAGCAGTCAAATCAAAAGCTAGTGTTAAGTGCATGACTATACCTAAGTTATTTAAAGTGACCTGCTGTATTCCTGCAATGCCTTTTTTTTTGTTTATCACACAAAACTGGCAGCTTTGCGAGGCAAATAGCAAATTACCACAGCCTTTATTAATTTAACATACAGTGGAACCCTGTTACTGTCAAACTCAGAAAACCGTGAACACCTGAAAAATTTAAGGAATGTTGATTGTGTTCTGGCCATTCACAAGAAAGTTCAGGACATGCAAGCAAACCTCAAAACCACAAAATAATTACCGTTGTTGTTTGCAGTTTAGTTATCTCGTGCCTTATTGGCTTACTTCTCGCAACACAATAACATTCCATAAATATTTCTGGTGTTCATGGTCAATATGGTCACCAATGGGCCAAACAAATTTGGCCCATTGGTGACCAATTTAATTTGGCCCCTTGACAAGCAACCAAATTAAATTGGCCGTAATAATGAGACAACCATATTACCGAGGTGGCTGTAAGGCAGGGTTTCACTCTAATTACATAATTCCCCTATCACCATGATAAAACAAGAAAGTCATCGACACTGGGGTCGAGGTTATCATGACTTAATTTCTTCGTAGCATACATGCAGCTTCTTTCACAGCAAGACCTCAAGACAGTGGTCTGTGTGCTGCCATAGTTAATTTGCCTTAACCTACCTTTCAGCATCATATTTCAAATCATTTGAAACACTCAACCTGTCAACAAACAAAAAGCACAGCAATTTATTAATAAAAGAAAACAAAATAGCAATCTTTTAGACATAGCCAACATACTGCTAAGGGAGGATTTAAACAGATAAGATGGTTAAACACTGAGTTGCAAAAGAACTGTAGTAAACATTAATGTAGAGAACACATACCAAATAGCCCTTTTTCTTCCAAGCAAATAATTCTCATAAATGATTCCTAAAAGAAAGAAAGAAAAAAGTTAAGATACATTATTGTTAAATTAAAACTGAGTGAGTATCTTGTCACTGGTGATACAAAAACAAGCACCTAAAAAATATTAATCACCCTTGCACTGATCCTCAACCCACTTGCCCCTGGACATTTTGCTGAAAAACACATTTTGAAGCTAGTCGAGTGGACTTTTTCTGTCACTGTCGTGCTATTTAGAGCTAAAACTTACCACAAAGCCATTTACAGGCCATATACACTTCGCAGCCTTCTGATCGAGATGCAAAATATTAGCTTGCGAAGTTCAGGCATGAGCAGAAAGCAAAATTTTGAGTCTTGACTTTTGTAATTCGCTTTCTCTCCTCCCCTCTTTTATGCTTTTTTTGCCTCATTTTTTTTCCTTTTGCTGGGAAACATTTTTGGGAAAGCTTTTAGGATCTTAGGATTAGATGAAAGGAGATATAGGTGGGTAGTGGAACAAGATGTTCATGGAAATGTTCAGGTCAATGTTACATGGTTTTTGCCTTTTTCTCCGGTGTCCTTGACTGAATTGTGCTCATTCTGGTATGATTTGAAAGATCTCTTCACTCTAGCACATTAGTGGACAAAGTTGTCCTCAACTGTTAAAAACTGATGACATCACAAGCGGTAGAAGAGAAAGTGGATCTGCATGAGTGGTTACGGGCGGCTCAGGCAGGGCTGTCAACCCCCCACATTATCAAATGGGAAGGGATGACAGATGATGTCATATCGCAAGACAAATGACGTCATTCGTGCCAAAAATGCTCATTGATTCCAATCGACGTATATACATTACAGAAACGTGCCCAGAAACGTCACCCATGAAAAGTGGGGTACCCATCAGGCTTTGCGAGCAAAAAACGAGGTTTCAAAGACTACCGCCGTTTTCGGTCTCTTATGAACTTTATAGCGGTTAAAAATTCTCACACTTTCAAGAGACAATGCAGAAACAATAGAAGTAGGTTGCCATTGTTTTAAATGTTGGAATGTCTTTGTCATTGCTACAGAGAAGAAAATTTTTATGCAAAGAGAAGCATGTTTTTTCCTTGTGCGCTAACATAAAACCCTTACGAATTCGGTAGTCTTGTGCAAATCGACTCAATGGTAAAATGGTTAAAGCTAACCAGAAACCAAAGTATTCTTTACTTAAAAACTCTTCTTCACGAAAACCAGTCAATAAGATTGAATAAAAATGTTTGCAGCGTTTATGAATATTATTATCAGAAGCAGTATTGTAATTGTTTTCAAGAGACGGATTAGATCGCTGTTTAGGTTTCGCCATTAAATATGTAGTTATAGCATTCTTAAAGAAGCTATTGCTGTTCAGTTTGCCTTATACTTTGCTAAAATCAATATCTGTATACAGAATTCCATGTGAATGCGGCAAAGTATATATAGGCGAAACAGGGAGAGCAATGCAAGACAGGATAAAAGAACATGACAGAGATATACGGCTTGCTCATACACAAACCTCCGCAGTTTCGGAGCACGCAAACGAAACGGGGCATCTTCCTTTATGGAATCAAGTCAAGTTTATCGATCGTGACCCTCACCGATACACACGTAGGGTCAAAGAGGCTATCCACATAAGACTTCATTCTAATAACATCAATAGAGACAACGGAATCGAAATTCCTGAAGCATGGATGCCTACGATCAGAAAGCATAACAGCCGTTCAACTACAAAGCGGACCCCTGAGGGAACATCATCTGCTAGTCGGAATAATGAGGATCGAAATACACCAATCACAGCAAACCAACCTGCATAAATAGCTACACGTAAACAATCGACCTCATCGCCTGATGAAGACTAGCAGTATTACAGTCGAAACGTCGCGATCAATATCTCAAAGCGATTCTATCGTGAGACAAACGAATAACGTTCATTCCTATCTGACACCACGATGAACAATATTAATATCTTTAATGACATAAGTGAGAGTGCTTTGTCGTGGAATTTTCCCTTAAATTTTGAGGTTTATAATATTATCTTAGACCCGTGACAAAATGTAAACAAACTATTAACGCATCGGTTGCGCTCATATTTCATCGATCGATCCGAACACCACGAAGTTTGTAAAAGGTAAAAATTTGTTTCAAGTCAGTGCACTGAATTATTTATGGCAAAATTAACAACAATAATCAAGGATTTTTCTGTTTTAAAGCGTTTAAAAGCAAAAAGTCACATGCTAATTCGGAGTAAATTTAGACAGTTTTCAAATAGACTGAGCTACGGTATTGTCAGTTGTGTGAGGTTCTATTCTTCATCGAATAATAGGCAAATGTTGCGGATGTCTGAGCAGGAACAATAACCAGGAAAGGGATATACCTAGGGGATTTCTTGATTGACACTCAATTTACGTCATTTTTCACTTATTTGCATTTTCACGATCAACGTTTTTGAATGGGCGCGTTTCTGTAATGAGTACATGAACAGTTCATATTAAGCCACATTACTGCTTAAATAACAGTGGCATCCCAGAATTTATGAGGAAACGTTCCATGTTAACCGCAGGTCAAACAACGCAAAATATTTGAAATTTTGTGGTCAGAAAGTTGAGTCTACAAGAAATAGCAACCTTGGTGATTTTCTGGGAGATATCAAACTCTAATCTGGAGACCAGGAGATACGGTCCAAAATCTGGAGTTTCTCGGATTATCCAGGAGAGTCAACAGCACTGGGCTCAGGAGCAAATGGGTTAA
Organism: Porites divaricata; assembly: GCA_038088405.1. Classification (NCBI taxonomy): domain Eukaryota; kingdom Metazoa; phylum Cnidaria; class Anthozoa; order Scleractinia; family Poritidae; genus Porites; species Porites divaricata. The sequence continues at coordinate 20,962,181 of JBBMOI010000001.1, read as the reverse complement.
AAATAATCAATGCAGCAATCAAGTGAGACAAGGCAACATACAGTGTAAACACAAGAGAAAAATAATGTCAATAGTATTAATTTTTGTCATGGATTACCTGCTACAGTTCTTCCTTTACCAACACCTGCACCATCACCTGTAAAGAACCAAGTTATGTTTTTACTAAAAAGTAACTGAGGAGTTCCAATTTCTGTTACTAGCAGCAATTCCATTATTTTTTTCACTGCCATAATTATATAAGTACTACAACAAAGCATTTAAGTCTCCAAATGTTTTTCACTTCCTTCATTAATGCAGGCTTCTTCTAATCAACAACTTCTTTACCATGTCTGTCCAGTTATAAAATACAGTTATGTGAAAACATCTCTGGACACTACAAGCTTTTTGTCATAAAAAATCTGCTTGAATTACCACTGTTTTTACTAAGTGTGGACATATGACAGAAAAATATTTTCCAATTTGGTGCAAAACAAGGCGAAACATTTAACATGGTGAAACTGACGACATCACAAATGGTAGAAGAGAACAGGATCTGCACAGATGGCTACGGATCATGGTTCAGGGGAAATGGGTTAAATATAAAAAAGTACCAATAAAGCAATGACTTTGACCAACTTGGCAACTATAAACTATGCTCTTTTTCAGTATTAATGACCTTAATCAAAGAAATAACTGATGCTGGAGCCAAAACTAGAGCCAAAAACATGTAAAAATAAAATATTGGGAAAAAAAGTTTACTTACCATACTTACAGAAAGTAGTGGCATGGTAAAATTAGGCACTGCACAGTTAAAGCTGTCATAGCTGAACCTCTACAAACATAAATGCAAATTACCTATCAAAAATCCAGCTCTGCTGCCATCTGCTAAAAACGTCTCATGCTGCTGACACGCATAGACAATGGCTTCCAGCTGTAATGCTGACAAGTAACAGTAGTCAATAACTTCTTGAGGTAGCATGAGGCGATACCAAATGTTAGGAGGAGTCACACTTGATAATGAGCTGTAAGAAATACAACAAAAATGTGTCAACAATATTTTATGGTAAATCTTTCCTCCTTTATTTCTAGTAAGAAGAAGGGGAGAAAAGAGGGTATAAGAAAGTAGGATTGATTTTCACAAATTCAAACAAATTTATTATTGCTTTAATTAAATAATTGCAGGGACCAACATTTGCAGTTGTCTGGTTATCCCAGACGACCACAATCTCAAACAGACGATTAAAATAACTCCAAAATTCATCCTTTAGACAAATGACGTTTTGCTCAACCACAAAATCTTTTCATAAATGTTTTAAAGGGACACAGTCAGCCATAGGACTGCGCTGACCTGGACACTACTTTTGCCAGTTTGAAAAGCATTTACCTCAAGTCAAGTCAAATTTATGGGTCAGATACCTCAAGAAATCCGCTTCAATCTTGCCTAGTGTTTCATTCAATCCACGATCTTTTACTGAAAACCTCATTTTGAGCAAACTTTTACTCATCCCATAGATGACAATTGAATGGTATCCCATGATGCACCTCATTTGATGTTAAAATATCACTGCATACATGACATATCATGTTTCGGTTCAGCAGCTTCTGCTTTTGAGAATATTCACTGTGCTTTAAAGGAGAATTTCAACATAACTTTGAAGGGTTTTACGTGCATGTGTTTCACTGATCTGTCGAGAACTACTGGTGCACTCGGTCGCAACCAAACACAAAGTATAAGACTGGGCAACTGATAAGGTTAACTAGGAGAACCGAAACCACGACTGATCTTAAAAGTGGCTCTAACAAAACAGCCGCTATGCTGTGAAGCTAATTACCAAAGGAGGATTACAGCATTGCGCTCAAAGGAGCTCAGTTAACAACAGCAGTTAAAAATAAAATTTAACCTATCGATGCGACAAACAATCCTCTGAAGCACAATCTGCCCGGTATTGACTCAAGCAATCTTCAAGGAAATTTCCTGGCCAGAATACTGATCTCTTCTTTTGAACAAATATAGCTTCTGATGTTTCTTTTTCAAACTCTGAGGGCTTGTTTAATGTTGTGCCACTTGCACCCTGGGTGGCACATTTCTTTCGGTTCCTATCACACTGAAACACACCATTATTCACTGCTCCTTGTTCTAATTAAAATAATGTTATTACCTTGTTTCAACGACAGGATCTGGATGACGTCTTCCTATTTTCACTGTAATATAAAGCACAACCTTGTAAACAAATATATAAAAATACACACAACCTCCTCAAAGAGTAAGGAAATTTCACCTGAAGACTTGCACTGATTTTACAACAGAATTGTAAAAAGCAGTTAATGGAGAATGACACCCTCAAGTCAGTAATAATTAATCTCATAATTTATGCAAAACCACTGTACAGATTGGAAATAATACTTAACACAATAGCAACTGCTGTTGATATTGTAATCTTGCAGCCTACAAATACATTTGTATATTATTTGTTCTGTATGGTTAAAAGAATTAATTAATCTCATGGTGCACCACATTTATTTCCTTTGCTACCAGAGTACTATCATACACAAAGGCTAATCTTACATTTACTGGGTACATAATCAGCATAGGTATCTGTGTGACCAAGTTCTTCCTCTTCTTCATCTTCTTCATCTTCATGGCTTACAGCACCATCAGTCTAAATTGTCAAACATTCTAAAATCAGTTACCTCTCATCCATTCTAATTAAAAGTCATTCTTTTCACAAATTCACACATAAGTGGAACTGTTAATAACACAAAGTAGCTTATAACCTAACTGTTAAACCAAACTTGAGCTGAGATAATTCATTCTATAAAGAACTAAAACAGTTATGTGACATCATTGTCACATGATATTCATTCAGATTGCACAAAAAAATTATATCATAACATGACTCAGCCTAAGTGTAATCCATGTGTAGTGATTTGTAAATATCAACCAGTTTACATTTAAGAGGATCAAAGATGGATTGAGCTAACTTAAATGCCTTGATTTGAGATTTATGCATGTTTTTCTTCTGAAACTTCAGCCAAAACCAACCACATTAACCCACCTCTGAGACCTGGTTTAAAGTAACATCATGATTTGACCACAACCTTGAAACATCTCTAAAATGAAATAAAATAAGTTGATGACAAAATCAAAATTTGTATTCAATACTACTTTGAGTTAAAAATCCACACTGTTTTTACAAATTTGTCCTGCTAATTCATTTGTGAACATATTTCAGTTGGTAAGGTGCTTTATATATCCAACTTGTTGATGTGGCTTTTCTTTAATCTTTAAGGGGGGCAGTTAATTATACGAGGTGTCCATTCAACACTTCTCATTACCAAAAATAGCACAGTAGTTGCCAGAGAAAACAGCCAATTTTTCATGACGCCACCACATGTTTCCCTGCAAAATGATGTCTGAGCAACAAGTGCAGAAATTCCCAGCTCTGGGTAGTGCTTTTGATTGGTCATGCTGTAAGGGAAATTTGCTTCAAAGAATCAGAAGCACTATCCAGATCTGAGTAGTGACATATCATCAGTATCTATGGAATATCTGTGCTTGTTCCTTAGATGCCATTTTAACAGGAAACCAGTGGTGTCCTGAAATGTTGGTTGTTTTCTCAGGCTAGCCCAGTATTAATGAAGTGAAGCACTTCGGAGTATTGCCACTTCCACCTGGACAGGGTTGCAACCTGCAGGATGTTGCTGATACCCATTTATAAAACTAAAATGGCCTATACACTTAAACATTCATTGCGCATAAATAAACACTATTGAGCAATTAATATTGATATAAATTGATTGACTTAACAGTATGTCTGAATAGAAGAAACAAATTTGACTTGCAACTAACTATTGTTACAGGTAACAGTGCCCTTCAGTTTACAAATGGAGACAACACTATAAAAATACTGTAGCCTCCAAAGCAAGTGATAACCTAGATATTCCCATTGCTGTACTTGAACATATATATGTATCTTGTCCATAAGGAATAAGACTGTTAGTTTTATTGACTTCCAGATCTTCTCTTCGCAAGGATAATAAATAAAATCAAACCGGAAATAAGAGCACAATTTAGACAGGAAGTGGCAAGTAACAAAACAATAAAAAGAAACTAAATTCGTACTCGTTCAAAACACAAAAACAACTTTGAAAAAGATGAATACAACAAGTTTACAACAAATTCAAATGATTCACAACACCTAACATGGAAATGAATAAGTTTGAAACTTACTTTTTCGTTAGTTCCCTCTTGGTATCGTTGGAGCTGTTTGCAACGCTGGAAGATGAAGTGTTCTCACTGTTCAATAAATTAAGCAATAACGGTGAAGAATTCGAGTTTTGCAGTCTTTGTAAACCTAAAGGAGAAGATATTTTTGATGCACCTTGTCGACTTTGACTAGTTAGCACACTCTCTCCAGGACTGTCAAAAATACTTCCTTGAGAAATGAGGTTAGGAAGACCTAGGGTTTCTTCGAGGTCCAAAAAAGTTGTCTGGATTCCCGTCACTTGAGGTTTTTCCAGGGTACTCGCAGAGCTAGAAGAAATTGGACCATTATTTTGAGCTGTAAAAGGCATAAAAGGAGAGTCCTGACTCAAATTTTCACCCAGATTTATGTTATCGAGGAAGTCGGAATCGCTTGGCCCAATATCACCAACATCAAAAACTGCCTGGGACAAAAAGTTGCCGGGTGCATTTCCAAAGAATTCATCGAGATTCAGGCCACTTTGTCCCAAAGCCTCTGAAAGGAGGTCTTGTCCGAAGAAGTCTGGTTCGTTGGTTTCACTCATTTTCTCCGAAGTCAGCGATAAACGCTGAAGAGAAACGGAAACTCTCTCCAGCACACATCAATCCACCATTTTCCGGCATGACTATGGCTTTGGCACATGCGCATCTTTATATGCCAAAACGTAGGTCACGTGCTTTTTATTATCCGAAAAGCAAGATGGGGCTGGGAATATTAGTGTCCAATCATCTCGCGCAAGAGAGGACCAAAACTGATCGATCTTTTTTAATGGGGGAGAAAAACGTCGAAACAAAATAAAGTTTAGAAATAGTTTGTTGTTTGTGCCCGATGTTTCAGTTTTAAACTCAATCCTTCGTCAGGTTTCTTTGGTCTGTTTTCCACGTGAAGTGAAGCAAATAAGGAACGCTTCACTTGGCGCGAATAGTCCCTCAGCGGCGATGAGCGAGCAGAAACGTCTGCCGTTCGCAGGCTACGCTTCACTCGGACTATTCGGAAAAGCGGAGCCGATCACTCTCAAAAGTATAAACCGGCGTTTCGAGACAAATGAAAAGAATGTTCTTTTAATTTAGATCAACTAAACATTAAAAAAACTTACCTTAAGTAGTCTGATCCTTGCAAAGTCATTGAAAAGGGTACTGTTGACGTTATATAATTCTGCAACTAACCAAACCACAGAAAGACGACTTTGGAAAGTCTTCTGATTTCTTTGGACCCCGCTCCTGCTTGTGTGTACCGTCCTCAAATTGCAATTACACTTGTTTACACATGTGTAAGCGAACTGACTCGTTGACTCACAGACCCGTTAACAGCCAGCTTTCTTGGTATTATAATCTGTAGAGAACCCTGTAGAATGACTGAAACTTATGCACTATAGCGATTCGATAACGCTGAACTCCTGCCAGCAGCTTGTTATTTAAAAGAACTTTTGCAACTGCAGCACTTCGTTATATCTATGTATAGAAACAGGAAGTCGGCAATCAAATTTAATGATCGGCTATTGATTCTAGGTGATATTGAATCCCTGGCCAATCTAAAAGTCGCCAAAACCAACAATTACAGAAAACTGACTTTATGGGACAGTCGACACAAATTTTCAACTCAGTCAAGTTTTTGCTTCGATCGAATTCCAACTAGTCCCGTTTACCAAAATTAAGGGTAGAAAACTGATTGTTTACTATTTTCTTATATTCAGGGAAAGACACATATGAAGCTCATTTCTTTGTCCTTTATTACAAACAAATCAGGCGTATAAACTTTGCCGCATTCTTCGCTGATACATTTCTAAAGGAGTTCATAGACCACATGTTAGGAAACAAGACTTAAGGTTTAGCTCACGACATAAACAAGAATTTAATATACAAGCCAATACACCAACGAAGAGTTAACCAAAACAAAACATTCCGGTTTGTTGAATTATCAAAGTTGCCCCTAAAAGCATATTAGTTTGTGCTTGAAAGTTTTTCTCTTTCAACATTAACGGACAAGCTCAACGGTGGAATGTGCAACTAAATCAAAACTCTAAGAGGGGAATTATACCAGAAACTTTCCTTTTGTCTTTAATTAGAAACTTGTTGTATGCTTTGAACCACGTGCTTTTGCAAATACCTTGATTAAGATTTCTTTAGCGTCACTAAAACCCCGACTCGGAAGTTTCAGTTTCTGTTGGTTTTTCCCCGAAACAAGGCATGAAACAGAAAACAAAAAGAAAACAGAGAAAATAGATCCCGTACAGTCTGAACCCTTAATCAGTTTGCTTTTGGCAGAAACCCTTTTACACTTAGGTCTGCTTAAAGACACGACGGTATAGCACGGCGGAGAAAAGATCAGAAAAGTCACTCTGAAAAAATAAATTTGTGTTCTTTTAAGGGTGGTTTTCACTAGCGACGAAGTCGGAGTCGTAATCAGAAGCGTAGAGCTTACGATCTAGTGAAAACTAAGAGGAATCGGAACGCTGAGCGACTCCGTCGCTTACATTCCGCTTATAATCTAGTGAAAACCAGCCGAAAATCTAGTTTTTCACTAAATCATAAGCGGAACGTAAGCGACGGAGTCGTAAGCGGAGTCGGAAGAAATGGAAACGTTCTGGTTCTTTTGACTCCGATTTCCTCGCGCTTATGTCTCCGCTTTATACGACTCCGATTGTTGATTTTCACTAGGTCATAAGCGCTCTCGAACTCCGTTTACGACTCCGACCACCGGGCGCAGAGGAGTTATTTGTGACCTTGATTGTTGACTGTAGTTAAGTTTTACTCTACTCTAAACCAATTTTTGAGAAAAAACCGACTCTTTTACAGTCTACATAGATCTACAAAATGTAGTAGCTAAGCATAAATCGGCAAAACAATGCAATACCAGCATCTCTTTTTGTAAAGATATCTATATGGTAAATAAAACCAATACAACATTGGGACATTCTTCTTGTTGTTATAAACTGTCACAGTCCAAATAGCGCTTTTTCATTACAACTTATTACACCAACTTCACCCACAAGATTTAACACTAACAAATGAAAATAATAAATAAAACCTTTCACGAATTTAAGACACAAAACGGTAAAAACGAACGATAAAATCCGACGTTTCGGAGTAGTCATGACTCCATTATCAAGGAAAAAATGTTTTTGATCACGCAAATTACAGCATTTTAATAAAGCGATGTGGCACGAAAATTAACATAACAGGGTGCGAAGATTATGAAAATACTTTCGCACGAATAGAGCCTGATTGAACGTTGAGATTTGGCTTTAAGGTTCTTATGAAGAGCATTTCGTACACTAAACAGTCAAATTTGTACCTGCATTTGTTAAGTGTAGTTAATTAATTATTATAATTATTTTACTATTGTTTGTAGTCACGTTACTTGTTTACAATAATAATTTTCAAGCAAAGTCAGTCTGCTCATGTTTGAATCATTTTCTTCTGAGGATCATAGCTGTATCTCTTAAACTCTAGGATTACTTTGACGGCTTTTGTAAGCTGCTCAACAGAATCGCCAGTAATGTCTGGACTAGCTATAGCAGACCCTTTATTTTTTCCACCTTTTTTCTTTCCACCAGAAGAAAGTTTAGGGATAGTGTCAGCAGACAAGCCACTGGGAATCCTGATCTTCACTTTGCCACTTTGACCAAAAGCTCCTTCGATCATTCCTTCCTCTCCCGTCGTCAGTCTAATCTTCATTCCAACAAAAGTTTGGATATTTGTTTCCTTCTTAAAAAGAGAGTGAGCAATTACAGAGTACTCATCCGCCATCCTTTCAACAACACCTTCCCTTGCCTTGGTCTTGTAGATTTTTAACCGTGGCAAGAAGGTTTCTGTATAGTTCTTGTCTATTACAGGTACTAACAGCCGACCATGAAATGCGATTCTACAAACGTTCAGGTGTATGTCAGTGTCAAGTCGTGACCCAATCACCAAAGAGTGTTCTGGGCAGGTAACTGGTTTCTCAAACTCTATGAACAACCACTGTTGGTTTGGAACAGGATTACCTTGAGCATCTTCACTTTCTTGATCAGCTGATTTGGCAGAATGGCTTGATTGTTCAATGATTGCTTCTTGAAAAACATACTCCCTACTCATGTCAAAGGATTTGCTGTCTTGAGTGGGATCAACTACCTGGCCAGGAGGAAGGCCAAATACTTGAAGCTTACCCATCACTGTTTCGTGACCAATGGTAATATGGAACTTGGATTTGGAGGTGATAGTTCCTTTATAGTAAGGGATATGTTTAACTGAGATGATGGCTGCAAAAATTGTTGGTATAGTCGATGGACTACAAACCAACCCTCTTTCCAACAGTTTTGGATCAAACTGAGTCACGCATATCCCAACCCTGTCACCCTGAGATGCTTCTGTCACAGGGACTCTGAACATCTGCATTGACTTGACTTTCTTGGTGACCTTCATGGAGGGAATCTCTATTGTATCATTAACCTTGATGCTACCGCTGAGAATAGTTCCCGTCATTACAGTGCCCTGCCCACGTATAGAGAAGCAGTGATCAACAGCATACACTACAGGTCCTAACGGATCTCTGATTGGAAGGTATGACAATGATGAGAGTAAATCTATGAGCTTCTGAGTACCAACAGGCTCAGAGTCTGGGCAATCAGGTCCTCCAGGCTTAGCTGATACTGCTAAGATGGGTGAACCAGCAAATTTTGTGTTTTCCAATGTTTTTGTCATTTTTTTGGTCATCTAAAAAAGGTGCAAGGAATATGTGACACACTGAATCAATTTATATCAGTCTACAATAAAGTCAATCAATAATCACTAAACAGAATGAAATAAACTTAAGCTTGAAGGGCGATACCTCTTATAAAGTACGGGGAGGCTCTGCCCCAAAGGGGTAGCTTTTCCAGGCTTCAGGTATACAAAAGAGCAGGGATTTCATGCGTTTAAATTTATGTAAGCATAAGGAAACCTATCATTTACGTATTAGAAAGAGCCTTGTATTAAAATGCTGTGAACAGGTGCACCTTATGGCTGCATCCTTAAAGTTTAATTATTTCTCCTGAATTATCCTTCATCAACGTCATTTCAAAGGTTTAGAAAATGGGTGCGGTTTTCTTAAGTAGGTATGTGAAAGGGGTACCATTTTTAAAATGAAAAATATAGAGAAGAGGTAGATAATTTGGAAAAAATGATATATAAATGGGTACGGGGTTGGACATCAAGGGAGCTGCTCAGCTCCACATATGAAACTTTGTTAAGTAGTCTCCCAATTCGCAGTACTTTTCCCAGCTCTAGCTTCAGAATCTCAAGGTTTTTGCCTAGGATTTTAGTTAGGATTTCCAGTTGGATTTACGAGTTAAGACTTCAACTTAGGATTTGAGTCACGATTGGAGTTGCATTTATGAATAAGGATTCGATTTGCGAATTTGATTTTAAAATAAAGTATTGACAGGCTAAACATGACTCAGAAACTTGTGATAGTGTGAGACATGACCTTAGAGTTAGCTTGGATGGCAGGTCATGTTCTCTGATCATTACTCAGCTTTTCATGCAAACCTACTTTTATTTCAAAAACATTCGCAAAAAAGTGGAGTTAAACATTTAACATCACCACGCACCCTTCTCTGCATTTCCCCTTTTTCATGCCTAAGAATTTCTTTGTTTAATCATATGATATCAGCCCTATCTTTTTGACTTTTCAATATGCCAGCTTGTTTATGCAGTATCAGCTCTGTCTTTTTGACACTTTTCTGTACAGTTGTTTTTTCATACGGTATTACCCTTGTCTTCTTATCCCTTTGCCATACTACAACCAGTTTTTGTTAAGTTGGTCATGCTTAATGTTACTGCTTGGCAATGTGCAGTTTAGTTTAGCAATGCTACTAGCGATTTTCTGTCTGTAAGTTCATTTTTTACATTTTTCTTAAATATTAGTATTGTTTTTTTTGCAACTGTATTAGTTTCCTTGTACCAAGCAATAAAAAAGCCTTAAAAGTAGGTTGAGTTTGATCGTCCGGGTGAACGTAGTCCTGAATAGGACTGTTGTTGTTGACAGTGACTGACATTTCGACAACCTGTGCGGTAGTCATCTTCGGAGTCAAAGTGAGTTGTATCACGTCAGTAGATGGTATTATATACTCTGGTTATAGATCTGATTGGTCAATAAAGTCAAGATGTTAATGACTACCGCACAGGTTGTCGAAACGTCAGTCACTGTCAACAACAACAGTCCTATTGAGGACTACGTTCACCCGGACGATCAAACTCAACCTACTTTTGAAATGACTCCTGGGTTCAAACCTTTCACAAAAAAGCCTTAATTTCTCAGACCTTGATTCTTCAGTACAAATGTAGTCTGCTCATACTGCAAAACCCTTGTTATTCTGTTCTTACTTGGTAGTTTTATTGTTTAAAAGTGCATGTTAGTTTATTCCCCATGTGTAAAAGTTTAGCCTGTGAATAAACCCATCTTTCATTGCTCCTAGCCGCAAGGGACGCTTCACAGGGGAGAGTTCCCACTGATATGTCATGTCCATAGGGCTCTCAACCCTGCCTTGGACAAAAAACCAGCACATCTTCTTCTATCAGTCCTCACTATTGATGCTCAATTAACAATGCACTCTTCAGTGATCAGAAATATATAAAAAAAATATGCCATAAGTAGATCTTTATATGTTTGTCCAACAAGTCTCAGTTATCTCCCTCAAAGCACAGTCTACATCTAAGAGTGGTCAATTTGCCATAGACGGTTGCTTCACAAAAAATTCTTGTGGCCCGTCCACTAGAAGCAGGGTTCTCATTAAGTGCCAGCAGCCGGCTAAAAAAACGGATACTTGGAGATTTGAACTGTCTACTTTTGGGGGAAATATGGTAAGTAGAGGGAGTGAAAACCTGAAATTACCTAAAAAACACAATTGGCAAGCCCTCTACTTTAACATCCTAGCCGTCAACTGTAAAACTTAATGAGAACCCTGAGAAGTGCAGCTCATCTCCACATAATCACATGACAGAACTAGAATATCTCTAGAATGTCCCAGTTATTTTTTTAAGATGTGAAAAAAATTTTCACAAGAGATATTCCAGACTGAAGACGATTCATCAATCAAAATAACAATCAAAATTGAGTCATGCATTGAGAGAAAAATCTCACTTTCTCTGATAATTTGAAGTCATTGTTCGCCATCTAATGCACCAGTCTTCTACCACTTTGATATTGTATTACTAAAAGATGCGCAAACAAATGCTGGGAAAAATATGTGAAACACGGCAGATTTTCCCGCCACTTTGAATCCACTGGAGGATGTTTTTAGGCTACCATGTTGTAATGTAACACTATTGTTTTGCACATTTCCAAAAGTGGAAAATCTCTGGTTTGTTAACCTCAAAAATCCATCTTGAAATACTAAATCAAATCCTAACTCAAAAAACAACTTGAAATCCTAACTCGAATCCTGAGTTGAAAATCCAACACGAAATCCTAATTCAAATCCAATTTATTTGAAAATCCAACTTGAAATCCTAACTCGGATCCTAACTTGAAAATCCAACAAAAAAATCCAACTCAAATCCTAACTCGAAATCCAGCTCGAAATCCTAACTTGGCAAATAGGTATCCTCTTTGATAAACAGGGTTTAGTTAAATTTATCTGTTGACTGATTGTTTCTAAACTGTTGAGGAGCTGTTGGTCAATGATAAAATTTCCATTGTGAGAGCTCACATTCATTACACAAGGTAAAGGAGATAGTTTGAGTATCTGCTTTCTTTAACAAACCAAAGTTAGTTTTAATCTGTCAGCCGACTGTTGGTTGTCTGTAGGTGAACTGTCGGTCAACAGTCTACTGACAAACAGCCAACAGATTTTTTTGGGGAGCTGTTCTTCAATTTTACCACTTGATTTGTATGCTGACATCATTTACCTTCTCAATTAAAGCATCCCTCTTTTCCTGTTTAAGTAAGTCGGTCTTGTTCAATACCACCACCATTTTCTCACACAGAATCTCTCCAATCACAAGACACTCAGCTGTTTGGGTCTGCATCCCCTTGGTGACATCCACCACCAGCATCATCATATCAATGATCTGAGCGCCTCCAATAATAGTCCGAATAAGAGACGCATGTCCTGGGCAATCCACCAGTGTAAACTGCAAGAGGTCATAGGGATGTTGCTTCAAATGTGATGGGAGGGGAACTTGGAATGAGGAGAAGCCCAGATCAAGAGTTATTCCACGCTCTTTACTCTGAGGGTTCTTGTCGAAAGAAGCTGTGGAAGCGGTCGAACTCAAGGCTTTAGCAAGAGACGTTTTCCCACTGTCAATATGCCCAAGAACTCCGATATTAAAGTTCAAGACCTTCTTGTTCAAGGAAGTCGCCATCTTCAAGGGTCGAATATTAGAGAAGGGATTGGAACTAGCGCATGAGAAGTGAAGGTATTGCTCGAAGAATCAATCGAAGATGGAGAGTGTGCCAAAAGAGTTGAGAAATCTCCGAGCTTGTCTGGTTTGTTCCTTGGTCAAGGTAAGAAATTTTGACGTGATAGAGTACCGGACATTGTACAGTATGTGAGGAACGAGTTTCTGTTATATAACTCAAGCTGTTATCCATTTTTTTATGCTTTTAATAGAAAGTTAAATGTAAAAATAATTTAATTATGTTTTATATAGACATTGCGTTCGTTTCAGAATCTTTCTGTAAGCTTCTTTGTGAGCTTAATTTAACTCATCATGCTAGCAGAGCCTCTCTTTCGCTTGCCTCATCTCTCAAAGAGACTGAAGGAGCCTCTGCTCGCAGAGTGAGTTTTAAGTGAACTTATCTACTTTGTCTCAAAAGTGTTAGCCTGCGATCATGCCCTGTCCCTTTATCTCTATAATTTGTTTTCGGGAGGAGGGCATGATACATTTCTTTTACAGATCACATGCAAAAAAGCCAGAATCTGGACTTTTTTCTGATTGGATAAGTAACAATACGGAACAGACTTGCACTGTTTTGATTGGTCAAAATGGCACCATCCGTTAGTTGTTGTTGATTCCAGTCTGCACTTTTGCTTGTGTATAAATGAGCAGTGAATACACATGTGAGTTTGTTATGAAATTTCTGCTGGCTCAGTTTTCTTGAATTTGTAGAATGTCTGAATAGAAGTTTCATCCATTGAAATATTTTCCATCTCATCATATTCTTAAAACTTGCAGTCAGAAATTCACCGATCATTTGAATGCAATTTGATACTGGCTACAAGTTACAGAGGCAACAAACGGGTTCACTTTTCAAATATTCAATTTATGGTTGGAAGCTTGACCTGGTTTGGCGATAATTCCTGCTTCAGAAACCTGCGAATTATTCTGAGCAATCTTCGCTTTCAGAAAACTTTTCAGTTTGTGAAATATGGTGCTTCAGCCTAGTTTTTTCTTTTCACTGCTTTCAGCACAAAACAAAGTCAACAAGCTTTTACCAATAAATTTTTTATTATTTGTAGCTGTTAAGGTGGCTGAACACAGTATTGCGGGCGGTCAGTGGTAACTCGCGTGACGGAAAGTGTTTTAACTTAGACAAACAAACATGGCGCCGAAAAAGCAATGGTACACAGAAGACGATTTCTCAAAATCTACTCATTAAAATTTTATAATATTTGGCAGAATTTTTACTTTTATGGTGTTTTAAATAATGAGAACTTTAAAATGGAATTTGAACAGACGATTTTTATGACACATTTAATAATTACAGTACAATTATATTATTGATTATCTAAAAACCCCTCTGTTAAAATTTGGTCAAATAAGTTTCAAATGGTAATGATTAATTATAGTAAGCTGTGTGCAATTTTATAGGAAAATCTAATGAGTGAATTTTCTGTAAACTGAGCAAAAGTGAAATTTTAGGGTTGTATTCAATCGTTCATGTTGCCATGGAAACTACGAAAATGTCAAATTTTACCTGTGAATCAAAATCTTTCATTAATATATTTTCTACTTGCCAAGTTTCAGCTTGTGAGCTGCAACCCTTCTCTTGCCATAAGTTGGCAAATGACATATACTCAGAAACTGCCAAAACTGTGTTCAGCCACCTTAAATAAAGGTACAGCAGCTCCATTTCATCACAAAAAAAAAAATTAGGAAGCACCATCTGAACATGGACATACTTAAAAATTTTCTTTTCCCTAAAATTGATTTCAAAAGAGACATTATTCCTGCCAAAATTTGATTCCCATCTGGTAAACGCTGATTGGCTAATCACATTACAAGTCAAGGCAGACATTATATTATGTAAATTAGTGGGTGGTTGATGGCTTGTTAAGTAAATGTATTAGATGTTATTTTTTTCCCTCTCGAGCCAAAGAAGCAAAGAAGCAAAAAAATAAAAAAAATAACGCTTGATCTCAGGTTACAAAAGAGTAAGCACTAATTCTTGGATTGCAACCACATGACAAGGAGGTCATGTTGGGGGGCAAAACAAATTCTAGATTTTTTCTCTTGAAGAATTTACATGAAAATAGAGTTTAGTTCCCAGAGGAGAGAAATGCTTTAGTTCTTGACCACCAGCATGGCCGCCATGCAGACCTCTCAACTCCAAAAGACCAAAAACCAGGAGATCAAGGTCCAAGAACCTGGAAATTTGGGAAAAAACCTGGAGAGTTATCGACGGCATCAAAAAGAACCAAGACCAGGTGTACATCAAAATAAAGAACAGAACCGGAACGACTCTGATTCTCTTTGTCTGATGAATATAGCCAAATAAGGTTATCGTCAACCAGTTTGTTGCATCTAGATACATTTTGTCCGTGTTGTCAAAATGGCGGAAATCGACTAAATTGGCATTTGTCTTCTGTCTTGTCAACCAATCGATCAAATATGACAAATATACCTTAGAACTGTGGATTTCTACAGAATTGGCACCAGGAAATCAATTTTACGAGGCAAAAATGAAAATACTCAAGAAAAGTGTATTCCATCAGCTTGTGAATCAGTTTATGGTAAGATTTTTGTGCCTCATCATGAGACCTTGAGGTTCCCCTGAAAATCGTGTGTGTCACTTCAAAACCATAGGTATTTAATGGTATGTAAGTATGTTATGCAAAATCCAACTTATGGTACCTTTTTTGGGCCGTTTTATTGCCAACCATAGTAAATGAATCTGTTTTGTTCACAGACGCTTGAGCAGTTTGAATATGATGGTTGTGAAAATTGTGAAAAGTTCTTAAGACTAAAAAACAACAAGGAAAACATTCTAACTTGTACAAGTGCAAACTTTGATGGGTAAGTTATTGGTTATAATAAAATATGATTTAAATTGTTTGAACTGAGCTCATGGACATTTTCATGTCAAGATGCCAACTGTGACACACATATGAACCCTTGAGATTTTAGAGATACATTGTAGTGTACCCTGCTTACACTGTTTGTAGTGGTCTCTTATTTCCCCAGTTTCCTCTTCCCTCTTGGGACAAACACACTCAAATGGCACCATTCTTCATCATGGTGCACAGAGGCGTGGAGACCATTTTTATCCTTGAAACTCCTTGAATTTGGAGAAGCAAAGCTTGAATTTATTATAAACAAAAATGCTTTAAAAGCGTTAAAGTCTCACTTGCTTGGGGATAGATGAGAAGTGAGGAGATGATTTATTCTAGTAACACGAAAAAGGATTTTCTTGCTAAAAGTTTTTCACATTCTTGACGATGATTGAGTCATGTATAAATAAATGAAAATCGAGAGAAATTACCTCATTGCAATAAGGAAAAATAGTCTTCCCACATATTATATGGGAGGACATGAGCATAGCGGCAATGAATAGACTTTGTGAAGAAAAGGGCAATGACGGGTACCTATGGTGTTACAAGGACAATTATTTTCCAAAGATTTCCAATTAGGGTATTTGATAGTTTGTATCACTCAGTGACTAACTTTCAGTTTGTTTGTCTGAGTTTTGGGTCTATAAAGAGTAACTGCACACAGTGCTATTCAAAACATTTCCTCTTTATTTTGGTAATATGGTAATTTTGCTACGACAATAATATTGTGTGCTTAATCTTGGACAGAAATTACAATAGTCCCAGAACCAGCCAATCCCAACGAACGCAAACTAAAATAACGGAGCATATTAAAGTATCCCTAAGAATAATCGGTATCAAATTCCTCCTTGTCATGATAATGCTTTTTAAAACAAAGAATGGGAGATAGCAGGTATCGAACACAGTCTGTTTGGCTCTGAAGGTTACCCTTTACCACACATAAAGGAACAATAGAACATGGCACATCATTTCATCATCAAAAATAAACCGCATACTCATCACAAGAATACAATGAAAGTCATGACGATTCTTATCCCCAGTTTCCATGGTCTTTGCTAGGAATGCCTGGGAGTATGGCCTACCATTTGCATAGGACACACTAAGAAAAAAAAAAGAAATGCCTGAATTTTTAGAGTCTCGCTCTGTTACTGCAAGCTCGACTTAAGACCTTGGATACTTGATATTGCAGCAAAAAAAGTTCATTTTGACATCAAACATCTGGGCCCAGTTGTTCAAGGGCAGATTAGCACTTAACCCAGGGTTAAATTTATTCCAGGTTTCTTTTTCTTTTGTTCAAAAGTATTTTCTTGGATAATTTTCTCTGTTATTTTTAAAGGCATCCAATCATCAACTTGTTGACAAAAAGAATTAAACTGAATTTACTTTTGCAGCTCTCATATCTTAAGTCAAATTTCGCACTAACCCTGGGTTATCTTTACCCAGCTTTGAACAACCTGGCCCTGTTGTGAAATGTATAGGCTCTCCATATCAAGACAATTCAGTGTTTCTTATTTGTGGGATCTAAGTAACTGCATCTCCAGTAGGGTTTCCCTTGTGTATTGTGTAGCCACCCTCTAAGCAAACAATACTGAATAAGATCAAAGAGGTTGCCTGGTAAATGGCTGGGTGACTTCATTTAAAGGTGATTTTCTCTCTTCCCCTTGCTTGTCACCTTCCTCTTGGTGGCAATTTTCACATGTGTTTAGGTAATTCACTCAGTTTACTATTCATGTGGAAAATGAGGGACAACTGGTAGTTAAGTCACAGATAAGAGGGGAAAAATACATGTCCTCCTTAAATTTTCTTATTAATTTTGCACCTTAAGCAGGGGTGTAAGGATAGATGGTACAATAGCCAATTCAACAATTGAATGGTTGTTCAAACATTGGATAGCTCTATCCACTGGATAAATCACTATCCAGTGGATTAGTGTAAGGAAAACCACTTATTGTACTAACTACTGGATAGAGATTTATCTAGTGGATAGCATTATTACATCTACTTTTGACCAACTGGGGCCAGGATTTGGTTACCTTGCAGCCTGAGGTTTCATTAGGGTTAGGGTTAGAAATTGATATTAACCACTTTTGTAGTCATTATTTCACTTAGCTTCTTTGAGGATCTCAACTAACTTCTCTCCTTATATTATGAAATCACTCTCTTGCCCAGCAAATTATACCAGAGCCATGACTGTTGCTAGAAGAGGCATGTTACTGTTTTGAATTGTATTCTTTTTACTGTGCTTGCATAGACAAGAGTGTTGAGCAACAGCTTACAGATAACAAGTTTACTTACTTATAGCTTGTTTGACAGGATAATATCACTTATGGCTCCAAATGACAGTTGGGTGGCCAGGTGGCAGAGAATAGGTTTGGATGTTTTATTCGTTATTCTTTTAGAATTTTATATAAAAACCTTTCCAACCTCATTCCCAGGGTGTTCTCTCTTTCTCCCTTGAGAAAAGACTCTTGTTGTGGCTAGTTACTCAGCTCCCAAAATCTGGGTGTTGTAGGAAAGTGCTTTTTTAAAGCTAGAGAAGGTGGCTTCCTCAAGGGTAGAAGAGAGAGGACCCTGGCAATAAGGTTAAGCCCGCTCTCCCCACCTCGCAGCATAGACCTTTAGTCCTTGCCCCATCACCTAGCAAACA
This sequence comes from Porites divaricata, assembly GCA_038088405.1. Taxonomy (NCBI): domain Eukaryota; kingdom Metazoa; phylum Cnidaria; class Anthozoa; order Scleractinia; family Poritidae; genus Porites; species Porites divaricata. The sequence continues at coordinate 20,944,078 of JBBMOI010000001.1, read as the reverse complement.
GATGTCCTTGTAAGTACTTCATTCTTCTTATTATTACAGGGTGTGCTTTATTTGTTGTAATGTTTAAAAATCAGGACAAAATTTTCTAGCATTAGTATTTATCTTCCATAGACACATTAGCAAGAGGATGCTATGCCATATCTGTGAGCGGTAAACTTCCAGGGCATGTAGTACGGGATCTCAAAGCTAGAGGAGTAACTTACAAATCAAGAGACAGAACTAACCAATAATACAGTTGATGTAAATAAGCTTCTTCAAGTTTTTGTAGGATGTTTTCCTTGCACTACCTTTGTAAATTTTCTGATAATGAAAGTATTACCAAACTTAATCAGTTACAGATGTCCACAATAAAACTGGAACAACAACAAAAACAATTTTTTTTTTTATTTGAGTACAAAGTGTAATTTACAATAATTGTATTTATTTTAGTAGACTTTTTCATTTGACTGTTACATTGAGTTCATTCTTCCACTGCCTCTTAAGTAGAAAAGCAAAAAAATTGGGCTCATTACATTGTCATTGTGTGTAAATCTTTCTCTTTTTTCTTATTAAATGCAACGAATAAATATTTTAAAATTCACTTTGCTGCAACCTGCTAACCAATTAAGGTTAATTTGTGGTTCAGTCTTCTTTCAAGTTTAGAAGTTGTTCTTGTATGGCCACTTGTGACACTTCTATGAATGATGCAATGGTCTGAAGTTCTGTGTGCTTGACAGGCCTGACTGATACACAATAGAAATGTCCATTTCTTCTGTCCAATGATCCCACGCACCTTACAAGCATAAAAATGGTCTCCATAAATCATTTACGAGTGATGTAAGAAAGATTTTGACTGAAGTAGTGAGGAGTTTCATTGATTTAACTGTATGTTACAGAAGAAAATTCAGAGCTTTCCTTTGCAGGAACCTTCAGTCGCAAACTCCCAACGGGGACATCTGTACTTGCTGGCCACTAAATATTCTGTCCAGTGATGTCACTACTTCCCTTATTCATTCAAAATGTAAAGCATTATTTTCAACAAGTAAACGAAGAAATAAAAGAGGATAAGGTCTGCAGGGTACAGAATTGGTTCACTTGTAACTCGTGCCATAACAGAAGCTGCTCAATGCAAGAATGTAAACACATTGAACACTTTCCTCAACTTGCGTAAATTCAAAAGAGGCCATTTGGTTATTAACAAAGGTTGCAAGCAAAGGAAGAAAAACGTATAAAATCACTACACTAGACAGTGGAAATGACAGGAAGATCAAAAATTATTGCTGGCTTGACATAAGCTTGTTAATCTCACAAAAATCTATTTCTGTGGCTTTAGCCTTATGCTGCTGAAAGTGCAAAATGACTCTAACTGAAATAAATGACTAAGGGCAAGAACTGGATAAGTTCATTTTCCTGTTTGGGATGTCAAAATTTTGAAGTCCATGCAAGGATTTGATCTGCTGAATATCAAATGACAGTCGAGACATTAAAATTTGGTAGATAGTGATGTCACTAAATGGCTTTAGGGGTAAGTGGCTTTGACACTGTTCTACCCCTCCTTTCAGACTCCTATGGGAAGTAATTAACAACCTCTTCCAATAATTATTATTGGAAGAGGTTGAGCAAAATATTGTTATTTGTCAGTGGGCAGGAGATCAATAAATTATTTGGCAAAGCCAAAGGCTGAGGCAAAGAATTGATCCGCTCCCCACTGACAAATCATGATATTGTAATAACTGAGTTCAATAATTGTTTTATTGTTTGATCACCTAGTTTGTTTTTTTAATGAATATCTTCGGGAAGCGAAGCGATCTGCCATTTTCACGCAAGAGCTATTGCAAGAAGGAGAAAAGCGTGGTTTCATTTACGCATGAGCGGAATGTTATTTGCAGCTAAACAAAGTTGGACAACATTGCGCATGAGCAGACTACTATTTGTAGGCAGTTATTTGTGGGTCATGTGGTGGGCTCTCAGCTAATGAAAATATAATAAAAATAATGTATAATTGACCACTCCAGAAATACCATAACATACCATAATGCTCTTTGTTTGTCACTCCAAGATTTTGCATAAGCATTGTCTTCAGGGAGTTAATGTCACTATTCCACTTGAAAGATACGCATGTAAACGTCACACAAGTAAATAACGCACGCAGGCTAAATAAACAACAACTACATGATGGCGTAATAAGGGGGGGACACAGCCCTGTGGCAGGTTATAGCGACTTCGGGTTATGCGCACAAAATAACACAAGCCTTACTTATCGCCCCACTACCGTGGGGTAGGACAAGAGTCTTGGCAGAGCCTTTCTTATCTCCCCAGCGCCGCACGGGCTGGATCGGACAAGATTAAGGCAAAGGAATAGCTCAAAAGATGGCAAGACACAAGCAATGCCAAAAGCTTGGGGGAAGTCGCAACGCAGACTTAACCGCACCACAAGGAGTGACCCCCCAAAATTTTATTGAGACATAACATAACAACAACTCCTCCAAAGGGAGGGAGGGCGGGTAACAAAACAACTTTAAATGATTGCTTACGTGCAAGCTAACCAAATAATGACTAGGAGTGGCATTGGCAAAACTTTATAGTCAGACAGTGTCTCAAAGCACAACCAATAGGCACAGTTGTACCATAAACTACCTTAACTTATCATGATTAAGGTCTAGCCATGAATAGAACTGAATAGGGCTTTGACAACAGGAACGAATCTTTGCGAAGCTAAGAAAATGTACGATGACAAACATGCGACAAATTAGTGGAGTTCTAGCCATGAAAAGCTTTTGTTTACGGCTTAAAGAATAGAGTGCTTTCATTTAATGAATCAGGCTTTTAAGATATCACCGAGCCAAAGACGGGGCAGGCTTTATCAGCCTACCCTCCTGGGGCTTCATGCTCCATTAACTGCATTTACCCGCTGGTAAATGTCTTATTAAAATGGCCCCAAGAGAAACTGACAACAATGCTTCTGCAAAATTTTGGGGTGACAAACAAAGAGCATTATGGTATGTTATGGTATTTTGTGGAGTGGTCAATTGTACCTGTGCATTTGTCCTCTTGTTAACCTTGGAAGTTGACGGTCCTTGATCATAAAGAAGATAATTATATGGTTTAGATGAAACATATTAAAAGTAAAATTTACGTTTGCGAAAGGATAAACTCACCATTTCCCAAAAAGTGCACCTAAAAGAAAAGAACAAAGTGACTGTGTTAATTTTAATTTTTTTTGTAAGAATAATGGTAATTGTTGGAAATTGTAAGATACCTCAGAGTTCCTGTTTTGTCTTTTATGACAAAGTTCTTTCCATTGCCAGTAGAATTTAATGACACTTGTGAGTCCAGTGTTCCTGAGAGGAATAATAACATTCCTTTTGGACATGATGGTATAAAGAAGTAGTATTAAAAAACAAATGTGTCAATGCCATGTCTTAACTACTGTTACATTTTGTATGAACTTGACAGAGATTTGCTGCAAGTAGCACAGGGGTTTTAATTAAGCATTTACAGCTTGAACCCTCATTTCTATGAGAACACCTTGTATCTGCTTACCAAATATTTCATAAATTACAGCAATCTTGTCATCAAATGTTTTCCACTCTAGAACGTTCTGAATAGTGGCTGTTATGACCCTAAGAGTCTTGTCCACTGGAGTGGCCATGAGGTTCACCTGCTTGGTTGACCTTTCCTATTTATTCAAATGAGAAAAATAAATAGATCCAACCACATTACCTGCATTTGGAGCTGTTCCTTCCCAACTAGAAAAACCAAATGTGTTGGATCCTTAGCTTTTCATCAGTCTAGACTGAAACGTTTTGAATACCAGGGGAAGATCCAAGAATTTTTAAGGGGGAGAGTTGGTTATTTTTTAAAAGTGAGAAATATCTAGACCCTAGACATGGGATCCCCTGGGTCGGGTTGTTCAAAGCTGGGTTAAGATATCCCAGGGTTAGTGCGAGATTTGAATTTAGAGTGAAAGCTCAATAGCAAATTCAGGTTAGTTCGTTTTGGCTACAATTTGGTGATCGAATAGTCTAATAAGAATAGAGAAAATTATCAGAAAAAATGCACTTATTGGCCTTCAAATAAGTGGGCCCAGTTGGTTAAAATTCCATGTTGAAACTGAAGAACTAGTTATTTTAAAATGTTACTGGTAATAATAAAAAATCCTTTTGTCCAGATTCCCTCTCCCTTTCATCCACCCTGGATCTGCTACGGGGCTGATTACAGTTTTACTTAATAGGACTATAATACGGGACGTACCAATAATTGTTTAGGGGTAGCAAGTAACTTAACACTTCCGGTCCACTGTAAAATAATTAAAAACAACAGAATATTCCAAATGCACAACATTGGATGGCTATTTTTTCCAGATGAGTAAGAGATGAGAGGTCAGGCGGCAAAAAGAGATTTCCCAAAGGGTTACCTTGCTGTGCTGTGAAGTATAATTCATTCTTTGCGGGGATAATAATATATAAATTTGTGAATTACCTTTATGGGTTGGTTCTTATCCTTCTGAAATGTTTCTGAAGACAATGCACTGCCTCCACGCCTGTTTTCACTTGTATTGTCTTGTTCTGTTTTTATCATGGGATTTCTAATAACTGTACTTCTTCCAGCATCGTACTGAGAGGGTCTACTGATAGAAACAACAAAAACAACAACAATTTTTACATTTGTATAAAAGTAATGAAAACGTAAGCTTCTGTAAAACAGGAGACAAAAACGTGCAACTTGTTTCGCCACATTGCTGCAAAAAAAGTTGAAAAGCGACTGTGCGCGTTTGACCACTCACGTTCAAACCTGTTAACAACCTAATTTTTTGCAAGACAGGTTTGATGTGGTTGAGAAAAAGCGCAACATTATTATTCAAGTCGTTTCGCAGCAATGTAACAAGTTGCATGTGTTTTGTTGCCCGTTTTTCTTTACCTTGAGTTTTGTCTAAGACCAAACTATTTTACAGAAAGAGACAAACATACCTGGGCCCGTTGACCTTCAAATTAAGCTTACTGTTAGCTCGTGGCGGTGGAAGCTGATATTCTTGTTGCACTGGCATGTGACTTTGTAATTCATCTCGACCATTTACCGCTTGGCTTCTTTGATGAGTTGAGGAGTTGGCACTGTACTGTTGTGAAACTGCGCTGTTGTACCATCCCTCATTTGTGCATGTAAGAGAATTCGTTCTTTTGTTTGGAGGTAAACTTGGTTTGTGAAGACCACCCTCAAAGTATTCACTTCCAGAGTGACTGAACTCATCACAAACCGGGTTGGTTGAGGTGTTATCGAAGTCGTCTATTGATGGATTTGCGTACAATGCTTGCTTTAGCCTTTTCTTTTTATTGTTAGCGAATATTGGCACCAAACGCCCTACAAAGAAGACCGATTGTTTTATCATTAAAAATTATGCATTTGAATAATAGTAAGCTAACCTTTAAGACTAGAGTAGGCTGTGTTTAAAGGTAAAATTAATAAGTTAAATTTAAGCTTATAACAACTTACCACTTAGGCTGCTGTTGAGACGCTTGTTCATTCCTTGTTGGTACTTACAGGCCCTTGGTAAAATGTTATTCAGGAGAAAACTTCGACTTGAGCAAAATAATGGATACTTTTTTCGTTTCAAAATAACGTTTATCGGCGTAAAATGCAATGAAACAATATTTTTCTGTATGGCCAACAACGAAAATCCAACCCAAAGTTTCTGGTAAGCGACCAATTTGGCGCCCTTTTCGGAGCGGGCGCCAGCCCAGACGTGCGATTTCCCGCGAACTTATGTTTTGTACCCAGATCGCCTCGAGTAGATACTGGTCTCAGATTGCATAAATTACGTTTGGAAACATTGTTTTAAGTTATGTTTTAGTTTATCTTTACTTTTTATACTCTAAAAACTGCGTCTCTCGAGCAATAAACCAGCGGGAAAAAAGAAGGGAAAAAACGCACACAAATATACAAAAATATACACCTTGGTATTAAAAGGACCTGCTTATGCAACGAGCGGCTAGCACTGAAGAAACTCTGAAAAACTATAAAGCTGAGTTTCTAAGTAACGTTGATGTCTGTTAAAAATGTCCAGACAGTTTAACCTGTCAATCATAGATTGCCCGATCTATCACATTTTGAAGGCAGAATAATTGTTTCTCCGCCGGATTGATATATAATAGTCAGGGATATACTGCAATAAAAAAATCTGCGAGATAACGATAAGGAAACTGAACAGCGGGGGTATTGACTCTTGTTGTGATCGTGGGAAGGTCACATAAAGACGGAAGTAACTAGAATCTAGAAATGTTAATTCGTTGGCCATAGGATACATTGGTGAGGTGTAACGCTTCTATTTTCCCAGACAATAAAAATGTGTCAACATTCGTATATAATTCAGTATTTCCTTAAATAATGTTCGTACCATCTATTATGTGAAATCTTGAGATTTATCGATTCCTAAAATCACGGAGGCCTCAATATTTTTTGGCAAATGAATTCCGTTTGAATAATTCAAATTACTTATAAAAGGAAATTGCGATTGCAGCCAAAACATTAATAACACACGAAAGTGGTAATTTTATGTTGTAGAAAAATGGTAAATAAGAAAAAAAGTAATGAACTCTAGCTACTGATCTAGAAAAAACTCTTCTTTTGACTCAGTGTAAAACTTTCTGAAATAACAACCTACTGGCCGTAACTCCGCTCGATCCGTAGACGTGGACCCAACAAGCTAAAAAACTTACTTCAGTGTAAAATCCGCATCTTATATCACTGAAGACAATTCGAAAAAACAATTGTTGCAAAAATTTAGACAGCTGCAGCTATATTTAATTTTAATCGTTTCGGAAATTCCTGCAAAAAGTAATTATTCCCTCCTTTTCTAAACTGAGGACGAACTCTGGTTGAATGTTTCGACAATTTCCTAGCTAGATAAATATCAACAAATGAAAATTGACTAGAAAAGAATGCGACGATAGGATTTTTTCATGTGCATGTTGTTATTTGATTGCATTTAATATTTTCAGTTGTCGCTTGTTGTTTTGAAATGTTATCATTTTAATAGGTTGATAAAACAGAGAAAGAAAACGCTATTCGACATCCATGCCATAAACTGAATTAACGCGGCTTTCAACCAATGAGAAACGATCTTTACTGATTTACTGTAGGTTCGAGTTGAATCTTTGTCCCAAAGGTGCGTGTAATCTAGCGTGACTGAGGCCGAATGTCCTAAAATACACGAAAAAAGACAGCAAAAAACGTACTCTTCTTTCAATAAAGGAAAGGAAACGTGGTCAGATGTTAAGCACGCCATCTCGACGGAAAAAATTAATATACGGTCTTTTTCTATGAAAACTCGACAAACCGCGGCTGACGCAGATTGGCACACCACCCAAGGCGCAAGAACTATTTATCAGCCGTTAATTGTTTTTCAAATGATGAGACGAAACCTTAAAATAATTTTCTTCACAGAAGGAAATTCAATTAGGACAATGGTGGTAGCCGTATTTATAAAGTGACAAACCTGACGGAATATGCTTGAAAATCAGGACGACTTGCCACTAGTTTGACATTTTCCTCTTCGGCAGGTGGGTGCATAACCCAAGTGACATATTGTTGGGTTGACGGGAAATATAACCTTATCAGATATCTCCGTGGACACACGCCCACAGATGACTTTTGCAACATGAGGATCCGACGAGGAGATATCATTTGAACTGCTGAGAGGAATGAGCCGGCCTTCTGAGGGAACTTCAAGTTCATCTTGTCGTTCGGAATTTCTAGGCTGAGAACTGACGTGAACTGTTTCGAATCTTGACAGCCGCCAATAAAGAGAAAGTGGAGGGCAAGCGAGCTGGGCTGTACATAATTCACAGACATTTAACTTCAGTTAATAAAACAGAGGACAAAAGGCGTAAAATTGACATTAACACAGGCCACTCTTACAAACCCACGAGGAGGAAAGACTACTGTAGAACGCTTCAACTCTAGATCTGTCAACTCAGTATGGCTGTAAATGGAAGTGAATTAAATACATCAACCCATCTGGTCCATCTGGATCATCTTCGATCGTTGTATATGAAGTTTGAACTGGCTGAGGGCATTTGTCTTTCGATGTTATCCGTTTTAACGGTTTCTGCCAACGTCTTGCTGTTAATGACCATATGGAAAGACCCAGAGAAAAATTTTCGATCGCCTACAACCTATTTCATTATTGGTCTTGGAATAGCTGACCTCGTGACAGGTGCCACAACAGAACCCTTTTTCGCGCTCTTTTACATCACTCGTTTTTTTCGCGGAAGCCAAGGTGTTCCTGGACCGGTTTCTCGCATGTACAATGTGGGAGTTCCCATTTCAACCGTAACCATAAGCTCGTCATATTTGATAATCTTGTTTTTGTCCTTGTCGCAATACATTGCCATTAAGTGGCCTCATAAGTTCAAAGCTTTGATAACAAGAAACCGCGTTATCGGGAGCGTGTTACTTAGCTGGCTCTACTTCATCTGTTTCACGCTGGTGTTGCAATTCTCAAGAATCGATACAACTCTATTCCTAAAAGTAGACTTGGCGATACATCCCGTCTTAATCTCGTCCGTTTTACTTCTAACTCTAATTTTACTTTACAGGGCATTTAAAAGACAGGTACAGCAAAGAGGTTCGAATAAACCTTTTTTAGAGTTAAAAAAGGGAACTAAAGAAAGGGCGCACAATCTCCAGAGACAGTTTACTATCGTAACGTTTTACTTGGCTGCCATTTTGTTGATTTCAGCACTTCCACACATTGCAATTCAGTTCGTTTGGCTTTACTCGGACCTCTCCCCAGAAGGAACCTATCACATTTTTATGGCTTTGAGAGTAAGAGATTTACTACTCTTTTTCAAAGTGGCGCTCGATGCTTTTATTTATGCATGGCGATTGCCAGCTTACAGGCAGTCGCTGAAGAAATCGGTGAATTATTCAAAAAAAACGAAATCTACGAAATCATCACTGGTAGAGGTGACACAGCTATAAGAGTGTTATAGTGCACTTATGTCACTGTGACAGAGAGAAGGGCGGAAATGCTCTTTTTCATAGTGCGCTTGTTAAAGAGCTCTCTGTGTAAACTAATAAATTGAACCGGAAAGTCCGATCTTGCTTAAGAACGTGACAGCTTTGGAGACCTTAATAAAAAAGAAAACACTGTTTACTCAGTATGTTGCCATTTTTAAAAAAACGTTAAGGACAGTCACGTCGTTAACTTGAGAGGATAAACCTATGCGATAAGAATTTGCTGCTCATTTGCATCAGTTACATCGTGAAATTACTTGAAATTTTAAAATGAAAGTCAGCTAAACAACAAACGAGGCGACAAATAGAAAGGTTTTCACTTAGCGTGCTAAAACCAAATTAATCACTTTGGTGAAGAGAGAATATGCTTTGACCCATAATAAAAAAGACGGACCTTTAATTCTCATTCTTATCCTTAAAGACTCGAGGTGAGCGTATCGACGCTTTGGTACATTTTGCTGCTGTAGGCAGGCGAGATTAAAGCCGCGACAAACGACAAAAAAAAGAGTCTGTAACGGTGAAAATTTCCATTTTATTTATTTTTTTACCCTCGTATGTCTTCCTTTCCGCAGCATTTCGAGCGACGCATTATAATACAACCTATCTTTTAAAACTTTAAAGTCTTTCCTATTTGGGTGCCATCCTGAGTCTTTTCCTGTTGCCCACAGGGGGCCAAGCGATCTTATTGTCATGTCAACTCTTGTCTTCCTTAGGCAGTCTGAATGTAAGGCTCTCCTCAATACACCTCAGTTATTTATAAAATCTGTCAAAGACATAGAAAGGCACATAAATGTTCCGTAGCACTTTCGATCATTTACAACACCTTGTCTAGAAAGGGGAAAGGCGTTACTTCTACTAGAAGAGAAAAGGTCGTTTCCCCCTTCTTTCTAGAAGGAGAAAGGGCGTTTCCCCCTTTTGTCTAGAACAGAGGAAAATTCGATTCCCCTTTCTGTTAGACTACGAGTAGTCCCCATTTTTCCTCAGGGATAGTAGAGCGAGCGAAACGCGAACGCGCGTGAAAATCACCCCACGCGAGAAAAGGCGACACGCGGTCATTTTTCTCTCTCCCCGCCGCGTGTCGCCTTTTCTCGCGTGGGGTGATTTTCACGCGCGTTCGCGTTTCGCTCGCTCTACTATCCCTGAGGAAAAAATGGGGGACTACTCGTAGTCTACTTTCTGTTAAAAAGGTAAAAGGGCGTTTTCCTGTTCTGTCTAGAGGAGGAAAATCGATTCCCCCTTCTGAGTAGAGGGTGAAGGGCGTTTTCTACTTCTGTCTAGAGGGGAGAGGGGCGTTTCCTCCTAAAGGAGAGAGGCGTTTCCTTTTCCTGTCTTAAAGGAAAAAGGGTGTTTCCTTACGAGCCTGTTCACGCTTATCCTTCGCCTTGCAGCCTGTTCTCCTCGTAACCCAAAATAAAAGGGTGCGCTGAAATCAGGTAGCCATCCTGTTGACAATGGAACCAAATAAATACGACATTTTTTCTAGGTCCCAACGAAATAAGGAGAAAAAGTGTACAGTGGAAGATAAAGACAGAAATGGTTACTACTATGCTCCTGACAATATGAACACTTCTGACAACAATCTGAGCGCCTAAGCCTGACCATTGAAATACCTGGTCATTCATTTTCACTTGAAATTTAAATGGTTCGTTATTCGAATCCAAATATTTTAATGTTTTGCGCACCTCTTCCCTTTCACGTGTTCCCTTTGGCCTTACAATTTTCGTGAGGCTAATGCTATGCAAAACTATACCAAAACGGGGCAACCAAACTGGCCGCCATAAAAAGATCCGAAAGCTTACGTTCCCGGGGGGACCCCATATAAAGGTGAAGGGGATGCTCATCGGAAAATTCAAATAAAACCCCTAAGGGAGACCAATGTGGGTGTGGCTCAAACTCAAACTGACCCCTAAGGGAGATTTCTGTGTGGTCAGTGTCAGGGCATTTTTTTGTAAATTCCTTTATGCACAGTTCTAAGCGATACCTGAATGGGCAAATATAGTGACTTTCCATCCCAAACACCCCACGTGAGACCAAAATCTGCAATTTACACCCAAAGCGAGACGACGAGCATCCCTGTCACTTTTATATGGGAGTCCCCTCCCCCCCGGGTCTTACGTTTTGAGTGCTAGACTATCGCTAAAACGGACGCTAGAATGGTCAGCTCTTTTAAAACCCGTTTATGGTGGCATTTTTACTGTATCCAAGCCAAATTTTAGTAGTTATATAAGGATGCCTTACCATTCAAATTCGCCACCGATAATTTCTGTCATTTCCCTGATTAACTTCATATTATTTTCATCAGTACAAAAAATGACAAACTTAATGGGAAATTTTAGCCCGTCATGTACCCACTTTTTATTTCAAGTTTAACTCTGTCATATTTTGATACTAAAAGAATTTTTGAAATATTTAAATTTTCCCATTAACTCTGTCATTTTTGTGTTTATTTGACACTTTATGACATTAATGGCTCGCCCTGCGGGCTCGCGGAAATGACAGAAATTATCGGTGGTGAAATTTTATGGTAAGGCATCCTTATATAACTACTATAGAAGAATTCAATCGTGAAAAATATTATTACAAATTATATTTAGAAAAGTTTAATTATATAAATAAAAATAAGTTTAATTTATTTATATTGTAGAAACCTTTATCAAATTTTGGTGAGATCATAATCTGAATGAGTAATCAGGGGATTACCCTGCAAAATAATCTAAACGAATACTAAAATGGGTTACGATCACTTTTTTCATTTTATTAAAGATGATTTAGTTGATCCTAATAATGCTTTTATACAAAATGTGGATAATTTTCTGTTTTGTATTTATTTTAATTACTTTGACAGATATGACAGTGAAATTAAGGAAGAAAGAAATATGGTTTTAGAATATTTTTTTAGGAATATTAAAACTTCATTGATGAGTAAAGGTGTATCTATTGGTAATAGTATGAACAAATTGATAGATTTACAATTCAAAGGTAGAAAAATGAATTCTGCCGAAATGCAGATTAACTTAATTTTATATTGCATCTTGGTAAATGGTCTGAATAAAACAAAAGGAATAAAATTTAAATATATTAAGAAGAAATTGTATCCTTTAACAAAAATATTGAAAGAGATTTTTTGTGAATTTGATAAGAATGAAATACACAAAGAAAGAACCTTTATTTTTCCAATAAGGTCGCCTAATGCTACTGATGATAAATTTTATATTATTAATTATAAAGATGATTTGTTAAGAAGATCTTTTGGTTGTTATGATGCTATTACTTATTCTGATGATGAAGAAATTTTTGATGATATTCATAATGGAGAATATGATAGAGATGAATATAAATATAATAAAGATTATGGAATTAAGTCTATGTTTTTACATAGTAATACTAATAAAGATGAAGAAGATGAAAGGAAATCTAAATATTACAGTATTGTTTTAGATGAATCTTTACACGGGGGTGAGGAAGAATACAAACTTTAAAAAATGATTTAAAAAAATAATATTTTCTATATAATAAAAATGCAGTTGTCAAGTTACGATCGTCTCACACCAGAAAATATTATTTTCAATGAAGCCAAAGAATTCAAAGTAAAGGATAGCAAAATCAAATACAAACGAATCCCAATTGAAGTCAAGTACCCAAATGGAAAGAAAGGTGCTCTTGTAATTGAAACTCCATTTCTTTTCTCTTTTGGAGTGAATGAAAAGAAAAACCAAGAGAATAACAAACTTGTTGGCTATAGTATTCCAGTTTGTCTCTGGGGAAAAGATAGTGAACCAAACACAGAGGAAAAAGCATTTTTTGATACCTTGAATAATATCGTGGAAATATGCTGCAAACATCTTGAAACTGAATACGGATCTGATATGGCATCAAGTCTATCTTCCCCCCTTTATTACAAACAGGTTGAATTTACTGATAAAAAAGGAAAGAAGAAAACACGAAAAGATGAGTCAGCTGCTCCAGTTCTTTACGCAAAACTTATTTATTCTGAGAAGTCAAAGAAAATACTTTCTCTATTCAAGACCAAGGGGAAAAAAGATTTGAATCCTTTTAAATATATTGATCAGTATTGCAATGTCAAAATGGCATTGATAGTTGAAGGAATATTTTTGAGCAAAACTGTAACATCTATTCAAATAAAAGTCCATAAGTGCTATGTAAGACCATTGAAACCTCGAGAATCTTTACTAACAATAACTGAGGAAGAAGTTGATAGTGAAAGTGATGATGATGTGACTGTTGAGGTTGGTGATATTGAAGATTTAATTATTTCCGACATTGAGGAATAAACTGATTAAGATTTTTAATACAAAATTTGTATTAAAAATTAACCAAGTCCTTGAAACTCACCCATGAGTTAAATTTATCAGAATATCCACTCCATTTTACTAATGCCATCTTTTTCTTGTTATCTCTTCTGATAATTTTTTCTATTCTAAAAGTCTGCTGTTTTGCTTTCTGTAATTCTTGTTCGTAAAAAGATCCCCTGATCGATTCCGACATCAGATCAACAATTGAATACGTAACAGGTTTTGATGGAATAATTTTATCAATCACAAATATTTCCTCTGTCCAGTTTGGTGTGTAACCTTTATCAAATACCTTTCTCTTATACTTTGAAATTCTAACATGATCTCCAATCTTAAACTTTGGTTTACCCGGTTTCAAGTAAATAGATTCGCCATACAAATTAGACCAAACTTTTTTCTCATTTTTCTGTTTACTCGCTTCAACAGGAGTCATCTTAATACTAGAATGTCTCGTATTATTATAATCATTAACCAGTTTATCTATCTTATCTGCGTAAACAGTGTTGTTATTCACAGTAAACATTTTCCACATCTTGTTTTTCATTGTTTTATTCCATCTCTCAACAACACTAGATTTTTCTTCATTTTCAGTGTGATAAAGCCGGATTCCTTTTTTCTTCAGAAAATCTTTGAAATGTTTGCTGATAAACTCAGAACCTTTATCAGTCCACAACATCTTTGGTTTACGACCACTTTCAAAAATATCATCAAATGCTTCTTTCACAGTTTCAGTTTTTTTGTCTTTCAAACCTCTTATCCAACCATACTTACTAAACACATCAATGACCATCAGCAAATATTTAATCCCCCTGTTCCACTTAGCAAACTTTTGCATTTCAACCAAATCAGCAGCCCAGATATCATCAATTCCATTTGAGATGACTGATCTCTTTTGAAAGTTTCTTGTGATTGGTTTGTGAAGTTCGTCGGCTAATTGTTGAGACCAATCACTACTCAACGCCGACGCGCGTTTTTTTGAAGACCAAGTCCAAGTTTCTGTTTTGTATTAATCAAGAATCGAGCAGTTGATCCCCATTTTGGCATTTCACCATAGGGAATCTGATTCAAAGATTCTACCATTTCTCTGTCGCAATCACCTTTGTTTTTTCCCATATCATAACATATATCATGATAAGCTGCAATTTCATCAACTTTGTTATATGGTTTGACGTGCCACTCGGTTACTTCTCCAGTTTTTGGATCATAAGTTACTTGTTTTTCAAGAGGATTATAAGGGCCCATATACTTGTATTTACCTGGAGTCCATCCTGCTTTTGGTTTTGGGAGTTTTCCTATCCATTTGTGAATATCAACTCCACTTCCAAAACTTGTCAGAGGATTATTTTCCCAGAAGTGTTCATCAATAATAATTTGATATTTGGTTCTTAATATCTGAGGCCATGTATCAGGATTAGATGAAATAATGTTATTCATATCTGCCAGGGTTTCTGGATTGTTTTCAAAAAATCTTGTCTTTTTCATTCTTCTAGAAGGTTTTTCAAACTTAAAAAATAATTCAGGATTAGAACCTTTGCGTATTATTCCCATCTTGGCTTCTTCAGCGGCTGTGGGTCGTCTCCAGAATTTACCAGAAGTCACACCATGATCCGATCCAAAAGCTGATTTTATGATATCACCAGATTTATATCGATCATAAACTGGTTTCAAAGACGGAATCAATTCTTGAGTTGTTTTCATAGCAATATCCGGTGCTTTTTTTACAACAGTCACCGGATCAATTCCAGATCCATTCAAATCTTTTCTGTTGGTTTTATATCTCTTTTTGGGTCTAACTTTGGTAGATAGTTGATCCATTGCTGAACCAACAGAATCTTGAATAAAAGGAGTCAATTTATTGATTCCGTAATTTACAGCTTTTTTTTGAAGTTTTTTATTTCTCATTAATTCACTTGCTCCATACCGTCCCATTTCGACTGTTTTTTTTCCCATCCAAGGAAGAGCATGTTCAACGAATGCATCTGTAGCCGTTCCAACGACAGTGTCAAATAAATCTCCTCCAGATTGCTTGCCCGCCTTCTCAGACGGGCCAATTAGTTTTTTGATATTACCTCGTCTTTCTTGACATATCTCACTTTTTTATTCCCACAAACAGCGCATTTACAAAAGAATTGCCATTTTTTATTTACATCTTGTTGGTAACCACTTGGCTCGACGCAAGGTGTTTTCCGTTTATCTGTCAGACAATATGTTTCTTTCATTTAGTATAATGTTTAGATTAAATGTCACCCAGAGTTGAATTGTTCAAGATTGAACTTAATGAGATTTATCACGTTCTTAATGATAGTTATGAGTTTGTTAATATTGCTGTGTTAAAGAGTGATAATCGATTCAAGAAAATAATTGAGTTAGTTATGGAAATCAAAAGTCAGACTTTTTTATTAAACAGATTAGTAAAGTAAATTAAAAATATAATTATTTAAATAAAAATGAGTAACATATTTGATGTATTCAAAAATATGGAAAGATTATCGTATGTTAAAAAAAAAATACCAATGAGAAATAAATTTGCAAAAACTGAACTTGAAAAGATTTGGGAAAGATTAGATGAGTGCGAAGATAAACTTGAAGAAATAAAAATGGAAGACAATCGATTCTTTAAAATAATTGATTTGCTTGAGGAGTTATCTGAAAAAACAAGTAATCTCGAACAATTTTTAAAAGAGGAAGTTTAGTATAAACTAAAGATAAATGGAGGCTAAATTCTTTTCAGAAATAGAGAAAAATATGGACGTTGAAACACTCAAAGATTTTGAGAAAGAAATAAGAACAAAGATAATTGATGAGTTTGAGACTCTTCGGAGTAAAAATGCAGATCTTTCACGAGTGTTAATGGCTGGTGAATGTGAGATGTGGGAAAAAATAAGAAAAGGAGAATATTCTTGGTTAAAAATAAAATCTGATAAAAAGAAGAAACTTTTCAAACTTATTAATATTTACACAAAATTTGATTCTATAGTTGATACTGTAAAAGAATTGGAAAGAAAAGTTGAGAAGGTTAAAAAGTTGAAGGATTCACCAGTGGATTCAGATTAAATATAAATTTATATTTAATCTTGAAAAATATTATTACAAATTATTATTCAAGGAATCTTTTTATATATAAAAAACTTTTATTTAATTAAAGTTTTGTAATAATCTTTATCATCCTCCAAAGTATTCTTTTATAAAATCACTGTTATCATTATCAAAATGAGGATTGTGTATTACATCTAAAATACTTTTTCCATTCTGTCTCTCAAACAAGTAGTAAAGGCACCAATAACCGCAAAGAACAGTGTTTCGATTTTGTATTTCATCTATTGAATAAACAATATGTTTTCCAGAAGACCTGAAATACTTCAAAGCCTCACTCGGCATTATCAGACCAAATGGATCAAAATACTCAACAACTGAATCCAAGTTTCTGTAACAAACCCAGTGTGTGCCAGGTCCTTGCATATCATCAAGATTAATTATTCCACATTCTTTTTTTATCTTTTGTGGAAGGTTGTCTCGACTGTAAATTCCTCTGAAATGTCTCAGGCCAAGTTTTTTCACCCATTCCATCAAGTCAAAGTTTGAAAGGAGTTTAATTACAAAACGTCTCCTATTATGGGAATTGATTTGAATGGGCTGTTTTTTCCTAGTAGCAAACCTTTGCCTTTGGGCTTTTTTTTTGCCTTTTTTTTTACCCCCATCCCTATTGGATTTTCCCAAGTTCCATTAAAGGGGGATGGATAGTAACCCTCTCCTTGAGTGGGTGGAACATAAACATTTCTCGTATTACTAGATGATCCCTTGTCAACCTGAAGGCCAGATCCAAACAACTTTGGAAGCAGACTAATTGCCATTGGAATTCCAATAGATGCAAGTGTTCCCAGGAATCCACCTTCTATTTGTTTTTGAGTTGGTTTAATAACCAATCGTCCTCCTGTTTTGAAAACTTTGTTAATCTGATCTATTTGTGCTTTGGTAAACTCATTAGAAAAAGGAGGTAAAAATGGGAAAAACTTTTTTGGAATTGAAATACCTCGTCCAAACAGTTTCTTTATTGTAATGTCTCCAAGTGAAGTTAAAGCTCCAGTAGCAAGTGCAGGAGCAACTTTTGAAACTCCTTTTACTGCAAGGGGAAAAAGTTTAGCACCAATTCTTGCCAGACTTGTGAATAAGTTTCCACCACGTTTTACTAAACTTTTGATCTGTGTTTGGCTTATTTTCAAGTCTGTTCCTGTTCCATTTGCAAGTGATTTTTTTATTTTTGCTAACTGTCTTTGAGTCAACATTAACTCATCAGGTCCCCTGAGATGAGAATGTTTTAATCGAAGTGTTACTGCTGATCTTTTTTGAATTGCATTTAATAGTTTTGATTTTTGTCCGTCTGAAAGTTTTACGCCGTATTCTATGTAAGTTGTCATTTTATATATTAAGTTATATTAAATTCTTTTCTTTAAGCTCTAAGTAGTAGTTTTCCACTTTTCTGTTCTATTTCCGCTTCTCGTTCGTGAAGAACAAGAGCGTAAATATTATAATTAGCGTTTGGATTGCCGTTTAGTTCGTAATGAAAAGATAATTTTGTTACTCCATCTTTTAAGTCTATTTTTTGTTTTGTAAGATTGAAATAAACAAATGAGAAAAGATTTTCAAAATTTTGTCTATTGAGAAGAGTGCCTCCTTGAAAATCATTGTTAGCATAAACATAACCCATTACTTCTCTGAAAACTCTTGCTGGATCTGTAGCTGGTTTAAAGGCAATATCGGGATATTCATTTCCATTTCCAACTTCGAGATAGCAACGTGAAATATTCCTATTGTTTGCCAAACTAAAAGTGTTGTACAAAAATGGATTTTGTTGTTGGTTTTCAATATTTGCTGTGTTAATTCCCCAAACAAATACATGGCGTGGTTTTGAAATACCATTCGTTATTCTGAATTGTCCTGTTTGTTGTTGACTATTATTTGATCTTTCAACCACTTCATTAAGATAAGTCCATTTATAAGGTTTAAGATAATTTTCAGCGTAAAGTTTTTGTCCTTCTGAGTTGAATACTAATCTTGGAACAAATAGTTGCAATCTTGTTAAAATAACTCTACAAGCAGCGTCTGCTCCTGCGTTGGTTCTCCAGATTATATTATCATCTGATTCTAATTCTATATTTAACTCAATTTTTGTATTTGGAAGCAACTTATCCTCAAGTGCTTCAAAAAACGAGTATCTGTTAAGAGGAATTTCACAATGCACCGTCCCTGAGTCACCCAGAAGGGCTTTTCTAATGGCAAAACCTTTGTTGTAATTTGCATTTCTTCCAGTTACAACTGGAGTAGCATTAAGAGTAAATTCAGCTTTATTAGAATTTCGTGATGTGTCAAGATAATAAAATTCATTTGTTGCAACACTATCAACATAAGATCGATCATACTCCAACAAATTTTTAATATTGACAATATGATTAGCGTAATTACAACTATAAACATCTCGTCCATTTGCCAGAATAGTTAACTTTTCAATGAGAGAACTAGAACCATTTACAATTCCCATATTATCTGTAGCTCCATCTGCATCAATAGCAGCCCCATCCGCCACTTTATTGACTTTGAAATCTACAGAAAGTTTTGCATTATACCAATCAAATGGAGTAGCCTCACCTGTGTTATCAGCTATAAATCTAATTCCTGTTTTGTTTTGGTAAGCGCCATTTGCTGGTGTTACGTCTAAAGGTTGTTCGAGATCAAAAACATCTTCATATCTTTCAAGATATTTTGGGTTTCTAAAAGACTTCATTTTATTTTAATAATTAGATTATATTATGTTTTCTTTCCAGATCCAGTCATAATTTGAAGTACTCTATTATTGATTTCTTGCTGTGTCATTTTACGAGATGGAGGATTTTTACCAGAAAGCATTTTTACTATTTTGTCACCAGCCTTTTTATTTGAACTGGCAGGGGTTGGTTTGGGAGGTGGAGCAAATGTTACCTTTTTTCTAGTTGGTTTTTTACCAAGAAAAGATTTTACTGAATCCATTATTCCTTCTCCATATATATGTTTTCTTGAAAACTTTCCTGTATCAGGATCATATTTTTTTTTAAACTCTGATTGTTGCATCATTTTATTTATATAATTATACAACATTGCTATCTTCAGTATGACGAAGCAACAGTGTCATAAACCAATCAATACCGTTTAAGTCAATAGGTTGACCGAATGAATCATTTACTGTTATATGCATTTCAGAAATGGTATTAGAACTTACAGGACAGTACAGTGTCCTTTTTGGTTCAAAAGTGAAAGGCCAAGATCTTGTCAAATTATCAGTTGGAATAACGGCAATTGTGTTTGTATTAACACCATTTACAACAGAGTCTTTTATAGCACTCACATTAATGTTAAGAGAATCAATAGATTTTGTGATATTTGGAAGCTTGGTTCCGTATTCAGTTTTAGTCACGAGTTTCTTTTCAAATCCGATCAATTCTCCAAAATCTGTTCCTCTCAGATCGAGTTGAAAACTTCCCTCAAGTGTTATCAAAACACGATAAGTGGAAAGAATGAAAGACAGATTTATTGAGTATTTTTTTTCACCCTTGGCATCAGTTGTGTGATGATTTTTTTGTTCCATGTACTGATGAATGTAATCATTTATGTCTGAGTAAGAATACATACCGTCTGTGAAGGTAATAGTCTGCCATGTAGATCCGTCATGTGTATATTTAATTGTATTATTTTTATAATTACTCCGGATGTTATACCAGGAGAAAGTCATTGATAACCTGTCCAAAGCGAGATAATGCTTGAATTGTGAATCGAGTTTCAGAGGTGGATTAAATTTAACCAAGAAATCATGTGATTTGTTAACTCCTATTTTTTCTCTTTTAACAGATGAAATATGAATAGCGCTTTCATTCATTTATAAAGTGATTAGATAACTTTTCTGAGGAAAGTATTTAATTGTTTATTAGTCAGGATTCCGAGATCTCTAAATCGATGAAGAATTTGAATGAATTCAGGAAGTACACCGTTGTTTCCTGCAATAAGAGATCCTTTGAGTAATTCTAATCTACGAATCAGTTCTTGGGGGGTGTTAAATAATCCAGAACCAGATTTTTCATTTTTTTTGATTTCGTAAAGAATATTTAAATTAGTATGTAATATACTTAACACGTTATAATTATCAATGCCTTGTTTTGTTTTTCTTCGAGGATTTTCTGCTTTGGGAACGGCTAAATGATATAACCCTTCTTCTACAAATTTTATATTATTAGAAAGTTCTTTTTGTGTATGTTCTAAATTTATTCTAACACTATCTATTAATGATTTAATATCTTCGATACTATTACCAAAATAAGAAGAAGGAAGAGATGAGTAGCCGTAACTACTTAATATGTCTAAGGTTTTTTTGTTATTTAGATTTTTATCAAATATATCAAGACTAAATTCTGTTACAGGTTTTTTTTCAGTTTGAGGAGTTGGAGTTGAAGATTTAGGAGGAGTTGGTGTTGGAGCTCGAGCTTGATCGTCTTTATCATCTTCACTGTCTTTTTCATCATCTTTAATAGCTGCTATTCCAGGCAACTCTTGCATATCAGCCAAACGCTCATATTGTTCAAAACCTCGATTAAAAATTTCCTGTTTATCTTTAATATCTTTAAGAGCTAATTTATTGCCCCTAATACCTTCTGTAAGAGCTAGTTGATTTTGCAACATTTCCTTGTTTTGAGTGAATATATTTTGTTTTTTGGAATCTTTTCCAGGATCTTCAAACTGAGAAATCAGAGGTTTGAATGTTTCAGTAAATCCTTCTCTCAAATTCTGTTTTTCCCAAGTAGTTTCTTTTATTTGTTGACGAACCTGTTTAATAAGATCATCAGCTTCAATCTTATTTTTAGAATATTTTTTTATTTCTTCAATATCCATTTATATATTTATTATATAAAATGGAGATACCAAATTATGATAGTAATGATAACAGAGATAAAAAATTCAAGCAGTTGTTTCCTTTCATGCCATCGGATACATTTCGAATGCTGATTTGTGGAAATAGTGGAAGTGGTAAAACTAATTTGCTTTATCACATGCTTATGAAACCTCTGCTATATTACGACGAGATTTATCTTTACGCTCGAAATTTAGAGCAGGATAAATATAAGAGGCTAATGCAAAAAATGAGAGAATTATCGCATAAACTCGGCTATGAAATACTTTCCGTGAGTAATGATGAAATAACACCTGTAACAGAAATGGGATATGAAGACAATCAAAAACTTGTGATATTTGATGATTATGTATGTGATAAAAATCAGAGACAAATCGTTGATTATTTTATTCAAGGTCGACATAAGAATTGTTCGGTGATTTATCTGAGTCAATCATTTTACAAAACTCCAAAAGATATTCGATTGAATTGTTCTCACTACTGTTTATACGAATTTCCATCTTCCAGAGAAGCAAACAGAATATCGTCTGAATTGGGAGTTGATAAAAATGTTTACAGAGAGGCAACACGAAAACCATTCTCATTTCTTTACGTTAACAAACCAAAGAAAACCGTATCAAAAAACTTTACTGGGATTATATAAACAATAAATAAGATGGGAATATTTAATGAACACTCTTCTAATCATTATCAATTTGCAAAAGGAGTTCAAGGAGCTCCAGGTGTTGGGTTTAATCTCACCGCAGATGGAAATTATGATATGGTTGGTAAAAAATTGACAAATGTTGGAGCACCAACATCAGACACCGATTCAGCAACCAAGAAATATGTTGATACTAATTCTGGTGGTGGAAAAACATCACTTTTGACAGTAGATTCAAATATTGATATGAAAAGTCAATTCTTAATTACAAATCTCAAAACACCTTCAAACAATGATGATGCTGCAAATAAAAAATATGTAGACGACTCCAAAGTCGATGGCAGTGTATTTTTGAAACTTGATGGAACAAGATCAATGACTGGAAATTTGGATATGAATAACAAAAGAATTTTTAATATTCCAAATCCAACTGGTTCCAAACAACCAATACCATTGGCTTATGGTGACCTTGCTTATCTTCACGTTGATGGATCAAATATGATGACTAATCATATGAACATGAATAATAAAAAAATAATTAATCTTATTACTCCAACAAACAACACAGATGCTACTACCAAAAAGTATGTGGATGATATCATATCTAACCAAGATTTCAGTTCTTTCTTTAAAAAAGATGGAAGTAGGGTCATGACTTCAGATCTTAATATCGGTGGACATAAAATAATTAATCTTGAAAATCCAACTTCAGATTCGGATGCAGCCTCCAAAAAGTATGTTGACGGTCATTTACACCAAACTCAAGTTCAACCAAGTCATTACAAAGATGAGTTTGCTTTTTTGATGTCAAGTCCATCTCAATGGACAGATGAAACAGATAATAGAACTAGTTTTATTCCAAAAAAGATAACTTACTTACCAACTTTAAAAGGAAACTTTCACGAATATAATACAAGAGTTCTTTATACGAATATACTAAAGAATTTTCAAGGTGGTTATAAGTATAAGATGGGACTTAATTTTTACAGATTAGTTGGAGGTGCTGACTATACTCTCTGTTTAGAAATACTTAACACTGATTATCTTCTTTGGCATAAAACCCAGATAAGTGTTGACGACAACTCATCACAAGGATTGCAGCTTGGAAATGTTAGTGTAAAAAAACTTCAACATAGTTTCACCGATTCAAAAAACCAAACACAATTTATGTATTATCATAGAGTCATTATTAATTTCAAGAAGTTGACAACTGGAAGCAGGTTTTTTATTCACATTTTGATTAATATTCCAAATAATGGAAATGATCTGGCTGTGTATCCATTACAGTTTTCTGGAGTTTACATGATTGCTTATGGTATTATGAGTAAAGTTAGCAATATCGACCCAGATAAAGTTTATGATTATCATAAATCATTTGAAATTTATAGAACGCAAGTAAAGTACAATGTTGACATTAACGCAAATAATAAAAGTATATTGAACATTGCTCTCAATAGAAATCTGAATAGTAGTGCTGCAACAGTTGGAATGGTAAAAGAGTTAATTCCTTTTACGGTAAATCATGTTTATAGTCGTTACTTTGATCAAATTTATGACTTTACAGATGCAAATAATTACGAATTAAAAAGAGGTGCATCTGGTATTATAATTAGTGGCTTAAATCACTTTCATAGTTTAAATGGTATTACTATACCAAATAAAGACATAAGTAATATCAAAAAAGAAGGATTAAATATTAATAATTACACTATTACTTTAAATCCCTCTGATAATTTTAGAAATTATACCCTGTGCATGGTTTTTTATCATAGGACAAATAGTGATTTTGCTTTAGTTAAGAAAAATACACAAAATAACCAAAATTTATTGAGTTTAACTTATACTAGAGCTGCTGGTTATTTAACTTTACTTTCCAATAATAGAAGACAATTTTTTAGTTTAACAAATGATTTTGATGGAAAAAAAATTGTTTTATGGTTGGCGCATAGTGTTGATTCAATTGTTACAAAAGCTAACTTGAGTAACTACAGCTCAACATTAACTATAGATAGCGCTAATTACGTACCTAACCAAAATTTTGACTTTATAACTGAAGATGGAATTATGAACAAAATTATGTTTTCTCCTAATTTTTACGACTTTGACTCTGAGCCATTTAAAAGGATAATGATTCAAGAGAAACTAAATGGTAGTTATATACTTTAATAATAAATGAAGGACTTGTTTGAATTTAATCACATTGATAACTCCCTGTCAGAATCAGAGATCAAAACTCTCAAAGATTTCTATAAACATTATCACAAGAAATTCTGGTGTTTCAAGAAATCTTTTAAGCGATACAAAATTCTTGATGAATCACTTACTCTGTCTGGAGGAGGATTAATTGTAATAGGAACTATTGCTGGAGGAATAACACTCAATCCAGTAATCCTGGGAATTATCAATGGTCTTGGAGTGATTGTGAGCTCTGTTTCAAAAATGAAGAATTACAAGAAAAAGATTGAAATGTCACAAATTGCATTTACAACATATGAGAAAGTATTAGTTGAACTGAGATCAGCTTTGAGAGGTGATGAGTTTAACAAACAAGAGTTTATTGATCGAATGAAATTGATAGATGAAATGATAATTGATCAGTCTCCCTTGGCTGATAGATTTTCAAAAAGATACAATAAAAAATATTTGTAAAAGATTATTACATAATTTGAATAAAAGATTTTATTTTTTACTTAAAAATAAAATTGAATAAATATAAATTGTAATAATCTTTTTCAATGATCAGGTATTCACATCCATCTTATTCTAATTTCTTCACAACTGATAACGGTGGTGTTTATAACTCAAGAACAGGAAGAGAAATTGGAAATAAACCATCTAAGAATGGTTACATCAGAATCTCTATTAGACCTCGAGGAGAAAACCCAATTAGCTTGTTGGCTCATGAATTTATCTGGGAAGCCTTTAATAACGAGGAAACAAATAAATACTTTAAAATAATTCACATTGACGGAGATAAACTAAATAACACACCAAATAATTTGAAAAGAGTTTTTAATGAATCTTCCAATCCAGAAGGACAAAACAGAAAAATTGTGGCAACTAATCTGAGTACCGGTGATAACAAATTTTTTAACTCAATATACCAGGCTTCTAAATCACTTCAGATTAACGCTGGTTCTATAAAACTAATCTCAGATGGAAAGAGAAAAACAGCAACATCAAAATTAAACGGTAATAAATACTCTTTCAGATATTCCAATCCGAACGATTTGAATGTTGTAAAAATAATCACAGATAAAATAAAAAATAATATCGAAAAAGGTTTGTACAAAATATAAACAGAAGAATTTATTTTTAATATAAAAAAAGATTTTGATAAAATAATTTGTAATAATATTTTTCATCTAAAACTAGATAATATTCTTTTTAAGTAGATAAAGATTATTACAAAATATAAAAAGAAAAATTTATTTTTAATATAAAAAAAGATTCTGATAAAATAATTTGTAATAATATTTTTCATCTTTTATCCATTCTAAGATAAAAGATGTTAGAATCAATTGTATCATATGTTAACTTTTACTTTCCATCTCATAAAACAAAATTTTACGATGATAACTTTATTAAATCTTGTCTTGTTTACCAATACTTGTATATAAAGTATTTTAATCAAAGATTAGGCTTTAATCAAATCCTTTACAAACTATCTGACTTCAGACACAGTTGCAAATCAAACTCATCAATACTATCCAATCATCTTATATTCAATCTCGCTTTTCGAGAGTTTAGAAAACATTTCAATCTTGGACGAGGTTGTGTTTATACTGTCAATTCACCATTCAAATCTGAATTACTTGGTTATTTAACAGGCATTATTTACTGGATTTTTCACAAAGGCGTAAATTGAGTGATTTATAACTTTCCCACCAATTCTCGTAATTTTCCAGAGTTTGTTCTCCAATGTTAATTTCAACAAGTTTGTGTTTGGGATTTTTCATTTCTTCCAAGATTTTTTTTATTAAGAATATGATGCTAATGCTTCTTTTTCGATTGAATTTCTTGTTTAATATTTCCATAATTTTGTTATCTATTTCTAACAGTTTTGAAAATAAATCGTATTTCTCATCTTCAGTAAGTTTAAGTTTTTTTGAAACTTGTTTGACTTTCTTCTCAAAATGGTACTTCCGCTGATAAATGCTTTTCTTTCGAAAAAGTAATCGATCCTTGTCTCTTTTATCAAAAGATTCAAAATAACGTCCATTTTGATAGCCACAATTCATGCAAAATACATATCCTGCAACCAAATCAAATTCACTCTCCTGACAGTTACAGCAACTTATTTTTCGATTGGTTTCCTTTTTTGGAGATTTGGTATAATTATGAATTATATCAAAATATTTTTTTATTTCATTCTCTGTAAAAGACATTTTTATTTATGGTTTAAATAAATAAATTTACAAATAAAAAAATTGATATCGCTTGCCGTCTTTCTTGGATTTGCAAGTTTTAATCTTTTTCCTACAATTCTTTGAAATATTAGTTGAAAAAATATCATAAAATTCACCAGCCTCTGTAACACTCTCAAAAATCTTTTCTTCTTTTGTTACTATATTTAAAGAGATCACTTTTTTACATTTTGATTTTCTAATGTTTTCTTTTGGTGAAAGTAATTGAAGATTAGTGATGTTATTGTTTTCCTTGTTGTTGTCGATATGATCAACTTCTTTATCAACTGGAATTTCTCCCTTAAAACATTCGTAAACGAATCGTGAAACTAAATAAATTTTCCGAGAATTATTCTTGAATAATTGAAAATAAAAATATCCCCTAGAAATTTTTTGTAATTTCAAAATCATTTTCTTATTCCGTTTCAAGCTTAGTATTTGGCCGCATTTGCTTGCAAGATATTTTTTGTACTTTGGGTGAGAAAAAAATAATATATTTTGAAACTTGATTGCTTCCATGATTTTATAATTTAAATTATAAAATCTTTAAATTACTTTATCTAATAGCCCGTGAATTCACTTTGTCTTTTCTCAAAATCCTTTTATCATCACCTCCACTCAAAGCTACTTTATTTACTTCCTTCGAATAAATATTGTGATTTTCACTTCTTATTATTTTCATAGATCTCATTTGTTTTTCACCTGAAAACAAACAGTCAACATAATCCTGAAATTCAATTCCTTTTTTTACAACATTTTTCTTGACACCCTTGCATTTTTTAGTAGTACTTGAATCTTCAACTTTGAAGCTGTATAATTTAGGACGAAGACCAACAAAATTAGTAATTTGACGACCAGCTACTTCATCCTTGAACATTCCAATCACTTTTTTATTGACTCCTGTCAGTATTCCAGATTTGTGATCTGGCGGGTAATCTGAAGTATCAAACTTGGATTTAATGTCTTCTGATATATCTTTGTAAAAATCATCCGTTTCTATTTCATACATCAGTGAATCGGTATCAGTAAATAACAACTTGGCTCGGTTATGCCCGTATTTCTTTTGTATGTAATTATAATTAAAATTGAACATCAGGATTTTTGACAAATCCAGAATGGCTTGGCCAACATAAACTAGTTTGTTAAAAAACACCTCAGTCTTTTTCATATGAATTGCAATTAGATTTCGATCAAATATAGTTGCTCTGTCAAAGTTTGGTCGACATGTTAATTTCACAGCTTTAGCACGATTATCAACAAGTATTATATTTTGTCTTTTCCGAATGTTTTCAATAGTTTTCCCAAATACTGAGTTATTCATCAATTTAAAAAAGTCTTTTTCAAAGCTGTTGGCTGCTGTTTTTCTGAGTTCTGTATTTTTTCTGATATAAGGTTCCATCCAAGGACTTTGATTAAATGAAATTCCTCGATGAACAGCTTTCAACCTCAAACCCAGTTCAAGGCATTGCCTCAGATTCCGATAATGAATTACATAGTTTTTACGTGGTTTGAAATGACAGATAAGTTTCTCAACACCTCCTACTCTCAACTTCTCTGGAGCAAGAGGATAATCATCATGTGATTTCCACAATTCTTTTGGATATTCCAAATCTACTTCAAAGATAAAACCTTTTTTATTGATTGGATTTGCCATACTATCATTTGCTTTATCCAAAATATCAATTACTTTTTCTTTTGACAAGTTATTCATCCACTTGAATCCATCCATGGGAAGTGATTGTGACATTGCCCATCCATAAAGGTTATTAGCATCGAGATATTGAATGAATTTTGGGGGCTTGTTTGAGTCGTAATCTTTCATATATTTGTTATTAGCTTCTGAATATCTCTTTGATATATGAGTTATTCCACCTCTTATTCCCCTCTCAAACATCATTAACATATCGTAATCATGAAGTAACTGTAATTCTTGACCCGTTTCCTTGAGACAAGCATCCCAAGCCAGACCAGGAGATGTATAATAATGGGCAGGATCCAAATTATAATGTTTGAGGCAGGTTTTTCTGAAGTTTTCAAATACATCAGCCAGAAGCAATACATCAGACTTGAGATAAAGATCGTGATAATCTCTGATTGTTTGGCATTTGAATGTATTCCAAACATTGAGTGCATGTTGGTAATCTTCTTCCGAAATATCTTCATCGTTCAATTTTGAATAGAATTGCTCTTTGGGCGGTAACTGTGTTTCAGTTAGCTTTTCAAGAGAACCAATATAGTCATAAGGATAAACACCCTTTCTAGTTAGTAGATTGATATTGTCTTTCATTATTTCTTTTGTATTTTGAAAATCATCTGGTTGTAAGTTTCCAACAAGATTCGCAAGACTAGTTTGGAGAAACTTGAATGAATCAATAAATCTTATTTCAAAATTCAAAGAAACCATCTCTCCAGTTCGCTTGGATTTGTACTCATCAACTTTTATCTTTTTAGAAAATGAAATATACTTTTCCTCAGTTGATGGAATACAGTTTAACTCACCTTTTAAACTAGAAAGTTGTTTTATAAACAAATGTGCATCATAGCCTTGAAGATTATGAAATACTACCGGCAATATCAATGGTTTTCGACACTGGAGATTACAACTGTTATGAGCAGCTCCACGATATTGGCCAGTGAAATGGCAATGATCTCGGACTTTATCATCTTTTAATTCTTTTGAGCAAATATGACAAGTTTCAGCTTTATCGAAGGATAATTGTTCTTTCTTTGTTAATCTGAGAGGTTTTGGATGTCGATAAAAATCATCATATAATTTTCTTGTTATCATTGCAAGTTTTGAAACAAATATTTCAGCTATATTATCACTATTTTTTTGTTTTGTGTAAATGATAGGTTTAAAAATATTTGAAACTATTCCTTTTATGTAAAAACAAAATCCCGATAATTCATGCTTCTGGTAATCTTGGGTATAAGATTCATTTGGATTGGGATTACATGTTTCTATAGATTTGGTAAAACATTCAAAATCAGCATAAACTACAAAAGGGATTGGAAGTTTTTTAAAATAATTTTTGAATCCTAATTTTGAATTTCTTGTTGGCATTTTTACAACAACCGATTCATTGGAAGAACAATATTCAATATGACGCTGAAATAATTCTTCCTTTGAAAAATGGGTAAAGCATCTCTTGCAAATGTGAATTTTCCCATTCGTTCTAGAAGTTATTTGAGATCGGAATAATCTTGAAAAACTTTTGAAAAACAGTTTCGCCTTTTACTACATATTTATTAGCAAATCCTTCCAAAGATGATTTCTCTTTTTCTATTCCTTGGTCATATTCCTTGAGAGCTCTCTCAAGTGCTTTACGCAGATAAGATGGAGTATCTGGAGGTATTGTTTTATTCTTTATACAATCCTGGAAATACTCTTCAAATGTTTTGAATTTGGCTTTCGGTTTGGTTTTGGATTTGGGTTTGAATTTAATTTTGTCTCTTACTTTTTGTAATTTATTTATATCATCAATCAACTTTTTCTTATAATCAGCTTTGATTTCTTTTTTTATATTTTTTTTAATTTTTTTTAGCTCTGAAATAGAAAGATTAGTTAGATCAGTGGCCATCTTTATTTATTGGTTTTTTTATTTTTAAATTTCAATTCTATTTTTCTGTTTCACAGTCTTATATCAAAAATGATATAAGACTTAAAACTCGCCCGGACGAATACCAGCATCCCATAACTTAAGCGCAATAGAATCAAATCTTTCTTTGATATACTTTGGAGTTTTATTTGATAAGTCTTCATTTTCTTGAATATCACATGCTTCATTCAAAAAATCTACTATTTCAATGAACTCTTCATTAAAAGCTGAATCATCTGTTTCTAAAATATGGACTTCACCATATTCTTCTTTAAAGCTATCAACATATTCCTCAACCTTATCAAGAATAACATTAAATTCTTCAACATTGTCTCTCTCTGAAGAATAAAATAATTCCAGTTTTCTATTAATTCGCTTAATAGTTAAATAAATTTGTTTTGAAGGAAATATTAAATTATTTAATCGATATCCTCTTCTTAAACTTTGCGTTGCTGTCTTGAAACCCATTTTTATTACTATTTTTAAAATCTTTAAGCCAGATATTTCAATTTTATTTTTCTGGCTCACTTTCCCGACCAAAGCAGATTAACACTCCAAAAATTAGCCGATTCAGGATTGTCATAAGTCAACTCACCTTTCTTATTCTTTATCTTCATCGCCCGAGAAAGATATTTTTCTTTTCGCTCGTTATCTTTGTGAATTAAAAAGTCTGGATATTGCGACGAGCCAAAATGCAAATTCTTTCCACTTGGCGTCTTGACAACGTACTTGTTATTTTTCCGCTTTGAATAATCAAGAGATTCGGCGCCTAGTTTTTTAGCCTTTTTGATTAATTTCTGAAAATCTTTTCCTTTCACAACATATTTATCATCATCGGATGATTCCTCTTCCTCAGGAACATAATCAGGATCTTTATCATGTTTATAGCCATCATCAACAACGAAATCTTGGTCCTCAGGGCTTAGATATTCCATTTTAGTATTTGTTTAGATTATTTTGAGGGGTAATCCCCTGATTACTAATTCAGATTATGATCTCATCAAAAATAACCTCACGTTTCATGGAAAACAATAGATTGCATTCCAGAGTTCCCTAGCAACCAGCAAAACTGAAAATAGATTTTGTGTTTACTTTCAGCGATTGAAATTGCTAGGGAACTCTGGAATGTATTGACGACATAGAATAATAAGAGATTAAAACTTGCAGAACTTTCAAGAATCTATGACCCACCCACCCTCCCTCCCCAAAACCAATTCGATAAAGGTTTCTACAATATAAATAAATCAAACTTATTTTTATATTTATAAATAATCTTTTCTAAATATATTTTGTATTAATATTTTTCACGATTGAATTCTTCTATAGTAGTTATATAAGGATGCCTTACCATAAAATTTCGCCACCGATAATTTCTGTCATTTCCGCGAGCCCGCAGGGCGAGCCATTAATGTCATAAAGTGTCAAATAAACACAAAAATGACAGAGTTAATGGGAAAATTTAAATATTTCAAAAATTCTTTTAGTATCAAAATATGACAGAGTTAAACTTGAAATAAAAAGTGGGTACATGACGGGCTAAAATTTCCCATTAAGTTTGTCATTTTTTGTACTGATGAAAATAATATGAAGTTAATCAGGGAAATGACAGAAATTATCGGTGGCGAATTTGAATGGTAAGGCATCCTTATATAACTACTAATTTTTGCGTTGCATTCCCCACCGACGCAAAACAACAGTTTCTAAAAATAAATAAAAAAAGAAAGAAGTAAAAACAAAGAACGCTAACCCGGAGCTTCCAACTACGAGTGCCACGCTTCACGTAAAGCACACAGAAATTAACTACTCACCTCTGTAACAACTCCAGCGGCGATTGTTTCACCACCGTAGCGCAGCATAAATCTTCCAAGATCTTTATAGTCTTTATACAATTCAACGCAAACTGGTTTGAATGTGTGAATTACTACCTCCGCATTGGAATTTTTGGTTAAACATCTGTGTAGCGAGGAATGTAAAGATGTTAGTAAATTTTGCGAATTGCCGAAAAAAAAGGGAGACCAATCAAAAATCTCCCAAAGAGTTTTAATATAAAGGTCAAACCAAAGGATTTCATCCAGACTCAAAAGTCATACTAAACAAACAGTACAAAAAGAGACGGAACTGCTCAAGGTTTCATTTGAATGATAACCATGGGATTTCGTCCACCGACTCAAAAGGTAGGACGACATCACTAAATGGGCAAAAATTCAATGCGGGAGTAAAGGGGTTAAATCCCGTGTCTAAAAGCCTCCTGGACTGCGACCACTCCCTCGGGAACCGGGGTTGGGGGGGAGTTTTCTCACAAGCCCCGCCCAGCCCCCCATCCCCCTGCCCCCACAGGGTAAAATTCGCCTAAATTTTCTTAGAAACTGTCAATGCTTGAGGGTGAAAGAATGAAAGTTGTTACCTGGGTTTCTTTTGAAGAACTTCTCCTGTGCTCTTGTGTAAGACACTACAGAGCCTGTGGATAGTGGCTGGTTCATTTAAGGTCTTGTAGTGGAACAATACCTGGAAACAAAACAGTAAAAAATTTTAATTAACCATTTCCACATTGTCCATAACACACCATCTTTACCCCTAAAAATTTTGCATACGCGTTATCTTGGACTTTTCTTGGGGCGACTCTAATACCCAACTCACGACTTTCTAAAAGTTCACATAGGGATACTGAGTATCTACGACGAAAACTTCATGGAAAACATACCTTGGAAAACAACTCACATTCCAGAATTTAATTTCAGTTTTGTTCCAGTTTGTATAATTTTTATGCTGTTACCTCCTCGAGTACAGTAAGTTGTCTTCTGCAGGGTGGCCAATTCTCAAATGGGAATTACATCAGGGGGCTGTTTGTCTTGAACGATTTCCACAGGTCAAGTTTTTATGAAATTATTTAACACAATGTATATTGAAATGAAGAAATGATCGTCGCAGTTAACGCAATTTATGCAATTGCGTAGAGAAGCCTGAAAAAAATTCAGGACTTCAACGGGGTTTGAACCCGTGACCTCGCGATTACCGGTGCGATGCATTGCGAGGTCACGGGTTCAAACCCCGTTGAAGTCCTGAATTTTTTTCAGGCTTCTCTACGCAATTGCATAAATTGCGTTAACTGCGATGATCATTTCTTCATTTCATTTCATTTCCGCAGTTCACATATGATTCATTTCATATATCATTAACACAATGTATATTGTAAGTAAGTGAAATATGATTTTCCGGGTAGCGTAGTCCTGAATAAGACTGTTGTTGACATTTCACCTTTGACGGACTTGACTCAGATGACTACCGCACAGGTTGTCGAAAAGTCAGTCACTGTCATCAACAGCAGTCCTATTCAGGACTACGTTCACCCCGACGATCATGCTCCACCTACCAATGAAGTGATTCCTGGGATCAACCCATGCAATGTCAATAGAGCGATTTTCGTATGACCTTGCAAAATGGTTTCGATAAGTGTTCGTCATCTGTTTCATAAGCCAATGGATGAAAAAAGCAAAACATGGACTCTTCGTTTTCCCGCCAAAGAAAACCCTAATATGGAGAAGGCATTGTTCGATTGGCCAATCGTGTTGCAGTATGACGTCAAAGCGAAGGATCCATTGATTTCTAGAAAGTTCTCGGGCATGAAGTTTTTTTACGCGAACGTTTGCTTAACCAACCAAAAGCCACGCGCGTTTGTATCCGTTCGATAAACCAATCAAATCGCTCTATTTCCGTTCGATTGTTGTTTCTGTTTTGTTCGCGCGTTTTCATTTCAAGGTCATACGAAAATCGCTCTATACCTGGTAAAAGAAAACTCACCATAAAGCCTTTTGTAATAGGAACACGAATGTTGAAAACTAAAATGCGAGCCTTCAGTTTCATTGTGCATTTTATTGGGGAGCTCGGAGGACATAAAACACTTCCCACCCTGAAAAATAAAAACCACAACAAAATAAAATTACGTCTCGCCATTAAGCCTCAAAACGCATCACAAAGAAGGAAGCTTCATTAGTTACATGTAACTGTGAGTTTAAAAGAAAATTTTTATCCATCAAAAAAGTAACCTTGCAACGAAAAAATGGAGTAGAAAATGTGGCGGGGAAACACAGTTGGGCTTCGTTTCTATGGGGGAATCCGATTATCTGGAATTCTCGAATCTTACAACGCTTTCTTTGCTTCTTTATAATAATACAAAAAGGATTCGGCATTCTTCTGATCTTCTTTCTGGGTGGACATACTAAATATAAACTAAATCTGTCTGAATCAAGGTGAACTTCAACGGATTCGTGATTTTCAGCGTTTCTCAGGAAGCGGATTGGAGAAACGAACCTCTTGCGGAAAAAAAACTGGTCGACGTGAGCGCACAAAGCTTTGCCATTCTGGAGTGGTACAGTTTATATGGGGACAAATTCCTTTTTTGAGTCTATGATTTACCATAAAACGGGGTTGCTTACCATTTACTTAGACCACCCGGGTAGACGTGTTGACCATGAACATAAAACTATAAAACTAGACGTGTTGGGAGAACAATCCGCTTCCAAGTGCATCCAAATAAGCTGGACAGACTAGAAAGAAGTGAAAAAATTGCATCGCCTAAAAAAAGCCTCTACGTTCTGAAGCCTCGCGAAGAGAATGGCGGGAACCATTTGATTTTCCATGCAGAATTTCCGGTCTTTACAGGCAAATGGTAAGTACCCCGGATCTTATCAACCAGACACTTACCCAGGGTGCAAAGAAAGTCAGTTTTACGATTTGCCATTTGGGCAAGCCGTAGCTAGCATCCAGGTGATCTGTGACGTCATTGCGGGGGCCTGGGGAAAGAAATTTTAATGCCGTATCCCATAAACCATCGCGCGCACCAATTCAATTCAATTCAATCTGTTCCCGTGAGCTTTGGTTTATGGGATACGGCATTAAAATTTCTTTCCCCAGGCCCCCGCAATGACGTCACAGATCACCTGGTGTACTAGCCCGAAAAAATTTGATGAGCAGGATTGTTTACAGTTTTCCTGTAATTTGAATCCCCGCCCAAAAAATATGACTTGCCCATCGGGCAAGTTAATGACAGAATTCACTAGCCCGACAGCAAAATCCACTAGCCCCAGGCTATCGGACACCGCTTTCTTTGCATGCTGCACTTACCCAACATGCATCATGTCTAATCCAGATAACGTCAGTGTCGCGTGATCCCCTGCACATGCTAACTGAACTGGCTCGTCATGTATGGAGAGGGCTGGTATTTAAAAGTAAACACACAAAGATAAATATTATTTCAAATTGGGACATGGACAAAACGTCATGCATATTTAAAGAAGTTATAAAAAACACAAAATACTTATAATTGGTGCCTGTCTCTCTAAAATAGCTTGTATAAAAATTTGCTAGACACGAAAACTTTTAGTTGCAGATAAAGATTTTGGAAAAGACGAGATTTTATTAACAAATTAACTGACTGAAAGCGTAAAATACGACGCGTGTCGAGACAAACAATGCGTGTACACCTTGTTGTATTCAATAATTTAGCAGCAGGTTCACAATTATTGGGCATTTTCTCAGCAAAACACTCAGTAATTAGCAGGATTATTTCACATGAGTTTCTTTACCAACATAGTTTCTTTACCAACATAAGCCATTCATCCGACTGGGACCACAGTAACTTGTATAGGTTATTCTGTGACTGATTTCTAGTTGCGTAGTAACAAAGATCAGCTAGTTTTAGATTTTTCCCAAACGTTTATACAGCTTGAAAATAAACACTGTAGCTATTTCACTTGATCACATCCAGATACTGCTGCCAGCACTTGAATAACAAGAACATTAATAGCTCAGAGCAAGTTGTGGAAACTGATAAACAGAAAACCATCCAGGGGTAAGTCTATTTCTTTGAAGGCAGTAAAAATGATGTTTCTTTTTCATCAACAGAAAACTGGAACAGTATGCTTATCTTAAAGACTGAAAGTTCGTAGATATTTAATTGGGATCTTTGAGGCACTTACAAACAACATTATCAGCTGTATCTATAGAAAAACCAACTATACAAAGAAAATGATGACATGACATCTGCTGCCTTGGCTGTATGCTATTGGTTTAAGCAGTTTACCAGAAAACTTTAAAAAAATAAACCCAACTTTTTTTTTTCAAATTTTGAGTAGCAATTGCATTTAATATCAAATACAACACTCGGTACCTTATAAACAGAAATTAGTATAATTTATGGACGAAAACTGCGCTTGCTTGTTTATACTTCGCAAACATTTTTGAAACAATGAACGATACTTTCGATTGTTAAGTATCAAACAAAAAAAGTGAACGGCACTTCTAAACTAATTGTTTTGGTAATACCGCAAAATTGTGAAAAACTGTATTCTGAAAAATATAAGGTATATTCAAATTAAGTAACCCGTAACACCCAGGTCACTTAGCAGTGGTCGTATCTCCTATTAAGTGAGTCACTTTCTTAGTCTGTCCCGTTTTTGTCCGATTGATTTAAACAAGAGCGCGATAGTGGGTTAAAAGAACTAAAACTCGTTTGCAGAATGGTCAATGTGGATATTGAGTAGGATTTAACATCTTAAGTCTGTTCTTCTATGTTTCGAGAGTTCCTGCTACAGCATACAAGAACCTCGTGGATTAAAAAACTGAACGCACCCCATTTCCCAACAGAGACATTATACCGTCAAGACTTTCGAGCGCATCGGAATTTTTTATTCTGCAGGCTACAAGGATGTTCTCCCTTCATCAAGCGATAACTCGACGGAATTCTCGACAAGTGCGCTTTCTCGCAAAAGTGGGATGTAACGTAAACAGATTGGATTCACGCATGCGTACACCAATGCGCCTGGTCTGTGACCTGGATAATGAGCCTTTGGGAGTATCCCTGGGGCGCCTTTTGCTTCACCACGGCGCTGGAGTCCACCAGAAGGATGCGTTCGGCATTTCGGTGTTTTCTTACGAATGCAACAAACAGCGCGTCAAGTTGGTGGAATGCATGATCCAGGAAAGAGAGATTGCCTGGCTGGATCAAGACTACAATGGCAACACAGCCCTACATCATGCAGCAGCGACTGGTAACTGCCTGATTACAAAGGCGATTATTGAACAAATGAGAAGATATGGCTTAGATATTGACAAGAGAAACAATCGCGGTGAAACGTCACTGATTCTAGCAGAAAGACTTGGACACTTTTGGTGCGCCGAGCTTCTTCGGGTCAGCGGCAAAGCCAGCACTAAAGCATGTGATGACATCATGTTTAGGAATGCTGAGCAATGGAGATACACCTACACAGAACTGACGCCATTAAAGCTTTCATCTTCCTTTCGGTTAGAAAAATCAACATAATTCTTGCTTTATTTGTTATTAAATAGCACATCATATTTTCTCCTTTCCTTTCTCCTAATCCTCCTCACTAACTGTCATACACATTTTTTATGGCGCTATTCAGGAGACTTGTAGTGAATTTCTAGGAGGTAATGGTCATTACAACTTAAAGGATCCTTACAGGGAAATAACTATTCAAGAAAGAAAGAGAAAAGAGAAGATTGCATTTGTTCTTCCCTTTGACTTCCCTCGTATATCTGAAGGCGGACGTCAAAAGACATTTTTAGACCTTTTCGTAGACTAAGACTAGTTTTCAGGAAATGAGGCAAGGAATATCTATTTAGGTTAGCCTACGTAGCTGGCGGAATAGAGCGTTTTCATATGACGTCACGGCGGCCATTTTGGTGTTCCAAAATGAATGAAATGAAACAGCGGTCATGTTGGTGTTCCAAACAAAACCTGTCGGAGTTGAACTCTTTTCTTATGTAAACGCTTTCTTTTGTTTCAATAAATTTGTATAAATGTCAGCCTCGTGAGTGAAAACGCTCTATTGGTCGTCCTCGCGAGTGAGGTTTTGGTGGCGAAGCTGCCATTCACAGCGAGAAGAAAGAACCAAAGGCGCGAGCGAGATCCCCATTCTACGCGCGGATTCGCAGCTTCTCTATCCCGCCACCTCTCCCTCGATACGAGCTGACGTGACGATCCCGCCAACTACGCAGACTAGTATATAGGTTTAAAAACGTTAATTTAAGACCCACCTTGGTTGTTTTAATTTTGTTCTTGCTTTTAAGTGCAAAGTTTCCGAAGGTGTCCAAACAGCTCTTAGTAAATAATAACATCACGAGACCAAATTCAGCAAATCAGAAAACGCACCACTTTGGTGAAGGGAAAAAGCAAATTGCTAACGCAGGTAAGTCGAATCGACATAGCTCATCATTAGTGAGCTTATGCATATACATTTTTGAGCCATGCACCTTAACCGGAAGTGAACTTTTTCATTCTTGGGCAGTAGTTTCTGCCCAAAGTTTGACGCAAATCGTCTGAATAAGAGTATGGACAGATAGCAAAACAAATTTGGTAGCGTTCGGGCGTATTATAAGAGGAAAACGCATTACTTCCGGTTGACGGGCGCCGCTCAAAACATCTTCACTTAACCCTTTAAGCCCCAGTATCCACATACAAATTCTCCAAACTGATCTCCATACATTTCCTTAAAGAATTAGTTGAGAGAATTTGTCCAAAGATCAAAGTATTTTCTCTTGGGTGATCATTTTATTGATTCTCATAACTTATCTCTTTACAGTGTATGGATAATTGTAAGGAGAAAATTGATCTTGGACACTATTGGGACTTAAAGGGTTAACTACCACGAACAGTGCCAAAGAAGGGTTTACAAACATAGTTTTTTAGTTCCCGGCAAGTATTTACTACTGAAAACAATGTATGATCTACGCGCTATTGTGCCCCCCGCCTCCCCCCCCCCCCCTCGAGAGGCCACGCACTGCTCTCACTAATGTGGATCTGGGTTCAAGTCCTGGCGTCGACGGGTAGGGAGCATAAGCAAAGAATATTTTTGAGCGAAGGATGGCAACCGGCAGTGACGCCTCTTCCCTTTTATCATATTATATTTTAGCCTTGACGCTAACAAATTTGTATTACTGAGTGTGTTTACTTTTGTCAGGAGCCCATAACCCGGAGCGTCTAACTTCCATACTGCGCCTATGCAACGGCGTTTTCACAAGTAGGTTTATTTTTAGATAATAATATGCTTTCCCCGCGAATTGCTTTCAAAAAGCCAATCACTACGTAACGTACTAGGACAACTCCTTCACATTGAATTTTGCATAGCGGACACACGTGAGGAATCTTCAGAGGAGTCTTCTGACAGTACTTCAAACGACAATTTCAGTATTTACACGGAAACTAGCAGTTCAGAAAAAGATTTGCAAAACCTAGCCAGGATGTCTACTTCGTCGACGGCAACGCATAATTCACGCAAAGGGAATTAAATCGAAATCATCTTCGAAATAGCCGACTGTGAAAAGGTATAAGCGAGCTACTAACAGTCTAAACGACGATCAAATGCAGGAATTGACCTCGTGGAACAGTTATTTTCCGCGGGAAAAGCTTATCTAAAAATAAACTCACTTGTAAAAACGCCGTTGCACGAATTTATGGCAGTTGAACGCTCCGGGTTATGGGCTCCTGCTTTTGTAGAGAGGATCTGCGCCAAAATTTGTGAAAAACCATGGCCTAAGAGTGAAAAAATGTCCACCTCCGGTTACCGTCCGTCGCGAAACGCTCGCTATCCGATAGTTATGGCCCTTGCTTCGTTAAGTCTTTCTACCTTC
Source organism: Porites divaricata (assembly GCA_038088405.1). Lineage (NCBI taxonomy): Eukaryota > Metazoa > Cnidaria > Anthozoa > Scleractinia > Poritidae > Porites > Porites divaricata. The sequence goes on along the minus strand of JBBMOI010000001.1, from coordinate 20,904,545 downwards.
TCAAGAAACAACATTTCCAAATTCCAATTTGATCAGGTATGGTGGGCGGAGTATTACAATTATTATAATTATTATTTCTTTCGACCGTTTACAGAAAAATCGGTGAAACGACAAGCTATACCAAAACTGCTAAAGCTACTCAAGGAACAACAGAATGACACCTTCCGAGCAGTAGCTAAACCTCCGAATAACAGCAACGAAAATCTCCACGAACTTCGGGACTTGTCGGAAGATGAAAATAGCCGAGTAAAAGGCGAACAAGTGACAAGAATGAAACGAAGAGCTTTCTCGTTCGCTGGCTTACCTGTATTAGCTTCCAGCATGATAAGAAAACAGGGTGAGGATGTTTATAGCAACATGCCTTTTACACAAGGCAGTGACGCAAACAGAGTTCCCAAGTCGTTGAGGAGGAGATCATACACGGTTGATTTAAGCAGTGTGATCGAAAACAGGTTACCAGCAGGTCGCGCGAGGATAAGTAATGCGATACACACAGTGTGTGAAGAAAGCCAAGAGAGTCTTGACATTAGTGGCGCGTGAAGTAAATACCGCAATGACCCGTGCTAGGAGGCCGTGTTTTTCGAGGAGAGTTTAAAAAATCCAAGGAATCGCTTTTAAAGTTTATCTTTAAGCACGAACATCCAAAACGCTTATAACTGCTCAATGAAAGTTGACTTGAATGTACCACTTGTCAATGTATGGAGAGTTTTCATATGACGTCACGTCCGCCAAATTGGTTTGCCAAAACAATGAAACGGCGGCCATGTTGGTGTCCCAACCCCCAGTCTAAACTAGTTCCGTAGAAGTTGAACCTTTTTCTTTTGTTCTAATAAATTTCCATAGCTTTTTGCCACGTGAACAAAAAGGCTTTATAAGACTCGACTCTTATAAGCCTAAAACCTACACAGTATTGGCCATCCAAGGTTACAAATCAAAGAATCTGGACCAACATTCGTCCTCCAAAATAGCCTGTTCCAGGCTTTGGGATAGTGGAGTGCGGCGCTGTCCCCACGATCCGAACGCCTGGAACAGGCTTACTCCAAAACAGTTCAATAGTTTTGTTTGACACAACACCAACGAATCTTGCACCTTAAATTGACCAATGGAACTGCACATGCGTAGAACTTATATCATGAGGCAACCCCCTCCGGGGAGGGGAGGAGACCGACTTTGTCAATGGAAGGAATAACGTACTCACCTTTTACCAGGCCTTGTTCCCCTGCAGGCATGACCACGGTCTTGTCACCGTTTTGAAGTTTTCCAGCCTCTAATTTTCCTGTAACGTTGATGCCAGCGCCCATACCTACAAACATGCAAACAAACGCGGTATGAGCCAAGTGTGCGAAGGGAGTGTGCCCCAGAAATTAAGAAATTAAGTGTGGACCTGGCTTCCGCATAGGTTACTTCATGTAGGACAATGTTCTACTGACCTGCCTGAAAGCATCCAGCCTTGTCCCCAGGGTTCTATCCTACCCGTCCCTACAGAGCGAGAGAGAGAGAGAGCACTCTCTCGCTCCGTAGGGATGGGTAGGAGAGAACCCTGGGAACGAGGCTGAATGCATTTCAGGCAGGTCAGTAGAACAGTGTCCTACATGAAGTAACCTATGCGGAAGCCAGGTCCACACTTAATTTCGCATTAGTTCACTTTCTTACCTTTATAAACATCTGACACGCAGAACCTAAACGGTTTCTCTAATTCCCTTTTTGGAGGTTTAAACTTATCTGTAATGGAAAAAGGAATATTACAAGGCGTATAGTCTACTGGTTTTCATAAAACTATGCAGGTAAAGTCTAAACTGTAAAATAAATAAAACCATTTGATTATTTCAACCTCTCCAGGCTACACTTTTAAACGACCACATTCCAATACTCTTTAAAAAGGTCCCAGTTGCGAAGGAAAGAGGAGAAAACAGGTCTAAATGGTTAAGCAGAGTGATCTCAATGAACAGGTAACTCACGCGAGAATTTCTCTTGATATTCACTCAGAGCTCGACAGTCTATGCAGTTGTCATTCTCGGCTAGAATTGCTGCCGTTTATCGCGAGGTAGCCATTTTGGAGGAGTAAAATAAATCATCAATCAAGAAACAAGTTGATCTCAAAGCAGGGATCATCAATGATTCCATTGAGACCGTTCGTGAAAGCAAAACCCTGTAACCAAACGTTATCCGAGTTCCAAAGTTTTTGGAACCAGTGGCACAATTTATTCTTTTCTTACCTATTCTATCCAATAAAGTAGGCCCGTTGTACCACTCTCGGAGCAGGGGCTCATTACAACACTTTGTAAGATTCTCACCAGTGAGACCACTACATGGTACATAAACAACATCAGAGTCCTAGAAGAAAAAGGAGTCAAAGCAGTAAATATACTTTCTTATAACAGCGCTCTGGCATCTGCCCCACTCACACCCAGACGTCTCCACATTTTTCTCTTTCCCAGGGTCCTCTGCGCTTCGTCACCAGTCACTCGCGCGTCACTCGCGTTTCACGCTCGCCTGAGGAGGAGGTAACATAGCCTGACAATCGTCCCCAGGGAAATCGAAAACAATGCTAATGCAAAATATTTTGGAGGGAAACAAAGAGTATTATGGTACTTAAGAAAAGGGCACACTGAATGACACAAATTTGGTTTTATTAACTAAGTTCATAAACGGTATATCGACAATCGCAGAGAGATTCAAATCAGGCATTTTAGGCTTTTACTTCTAAGAAATATGCCTTTAATTCTGTAAAACCTGCGAAAATGGCAGATAACAAACCTTAAATCCTGCCTGTTTTAAAAAGTGCTTGAGCTTTCCAACGACATGATTATATCGAGCTTCTGACCAGCCAACCTGAAACAAACACGGCAAACTCGGAGTTACCGATCGTTTCGATACAAGTTTATTCGGTCGAGGAGTAAATAATTTCACGTTCTTAGCTTAAAGAACGAAGACCAACTTTTTTTTTCTGTTCACGCCCAGACTATACTTGAAATGAATGGAATTTTTGTGCAGTTAAACAGCTTGAGTACGTATCGAAACGACTTTGTATCGAAACGACCGGTTTCCAAACTCATTCTGTTACGACACTTATCATGAATGTGGTTTCCTTGTTGCCAAAAAAAATCACTATTCAGAAATCGTATCTTCCATAGGAAATTCCACAATTTTTTCTTCGGTGACTCAGTAAGTGAAACACTCCTTCTCGTGTTTACGCATGTGAAATACGGGACACCGTGTTTCATCACATATCAAATACAGAGAAGAGAGATAAAAATACGATGCGTAACGGGGTAATTTTGATGAACATTGAGGTATTTCGATTTTGAGGAGAAAGAAGGAGAAAGGAAGTAGAATATGAGAGTTTCAATCACATATCCAAAGAAGTCAAGGTTTAGGATCTTCTTTGTTTATGGCTCATGAACTTTTAATGAGATTGAGAAATGCCAAATCAACAATTTTGACAGCGTTTTTAAAAAGAGATAAAACCTTGCCTAGTCCCTGTACGGCGTTTTCCCAGTCCCTTTCGGTCAATTCATTTCGGTGACGTATCCGAGGCGAACGGGCGGACCACGTGACCCAAAACGCTTTGGTCGCGCGGAATAATGAGGCCTAGGGACAAGGCAAGATAAAACCCTCAATGCATAGCCTCCCCCGCAGACGTTCTTAGGGGTTCGTCACGTGTTCCTACCTGTACTCGCTGGGGAAGAAATTTACGTGACGAGCCAAAGGAACGTCGGCGCAGGAGGCTACTCAATACATTGCCATTTACTGTCTGACTGAATCAGACAATAAATAAGAATCACTCACATTGTCAAGTTTATTGACAGCCACAATTAACTGCGTCACACCCAGCGACCTGACAAGTAGCGCATGCTCTCTCGTCTGCCCTCCAGCTTCAAATCCGGACTCAAATTCTCCTGTGCTGGATCCAACCACTAAGATTGCTACATCAGCCTAAGAAGAAATTTCAACCAAATATAATGTCACTCATGTGCGGTCTATATAATTGAGGAGGACATTGACGCCTATTGCCAGTGTAATTGATTGTGCTCTATTGTCTTATCTAATTAACATTCCTTTTTCTTATAACACTTTTATTTTTCTTTACATCTTATTTTACGAATCTACCTAATTATTTTTATTTGTTTATTTGTTTATTTTTACACAACCAACCTCGAAAAGCCTTTGCTAATTGCGGGTTATGTTTTCACTAATTTTGTAATAAGGATTTTCAAATAAAAAATAGTTGTTGTTGTTGTTGTTGCTGTAGTTTGGTGTGTCGGGGTCTTTTATTGCATAATTAGGGGCATTTTAGATTTAGGGTCTCTTTGGGCTTTTTGAAACCGATCTCGAAAATATACTAAAAAATTTCGTGACCCAGTTCCTTCAATACACCCTTAACAATATAACGTACAACCGATACCTGAGAAGCTCCAGTGATCATGTTGGGGATAAAATCTTTATGTCCCGGTGCATCCATGAGTGTGATGAGCTTTGCTTCAGTCTCAAATCTTGTTAAACCAACATCCATAGTAATACCACTGTTGTGAATAAGTTATGCTT
>JBBMOI010000001.1:20842500-20887500 GCA_038088405.1 Porites divaricata | reverse complement strand
TCATTAGAAGTATTTTTTTGTTTACAGGTAGATGGTCTATAACTGACGGGGGAGGGCTTCTAACTGAGGGGGGAGGGATTATAAGGGTCAGTTTATGATATTTACATATCTCTACCTTTCCCTAGATTTCTTGTTGTTTACTGGAGGAGTTGAGAATCCTATCACAGGCTTGTCTTGCACAGAGGTGACCACTGGAGCAGCTTCTGCCTTCTTAGCATCCAAAGAGACATGATTCTGCACTGGATGTAGAAGTTTTACCTCCTTTCTTCCAGCCCTGAAGGTGTCTGCTTTTTGAAGTCATGACAACATTACTTGTGCTACATTCACATTGCAACAGACAAATTTTCGATCCGTCAAAAATTTGTGCGTTTATGTATTCTTCAGAGTATTCTGTTCACATGGGACCACGCTAACCATACAAAAATTTGAATGCCTAGCCGTTCAAAAATTTAAACGCTAAAATCAAGGTCAAACTTTTGGATGCCACGGTTGAAAATTTGACCAGTGCAATGTGAACACTAACGCATCTAAAATTTTGTATTGCAAATTTGACAGGTGTGGTGTGAAAACCATAACCATCTTAATTTTTGTTTGGCAAAGGCACGGTTGCATGTTGATGTGTGATAACTCAGCTGGGAGATGTCATTTTGAATTTGCTAAAATAGTGCTATGTGCATGTGCAGATTGCAAAACCTCTGACAACAGTTAAAATTCAACCTGGTCCATCAGTTCCATGTGAATGGAGGAAAAATATTGAACAGTTCCTTGTGAAAGAAGTGTCCAGTCATAGCTTAAAGCCAGTAGCAAATTCATCCAGTGCCATGTGAATGTAACCTTAAAATGGACACATGAGGGAGTCATGCGACTTAACTTTATCAAGGAATGGACACATTAAGTAAATGGAAATTTTTCGCCAATAACGTCACACATCTCATTAACCTTCAAAACTATGCTTTTCTTAATAAAGAAAACAAAAGGGAAGACAAGGGAAAAAATTACTTGTGTTAGAAGTTTTATTTAAAATAACGCATGCATGACGTAAATAACATTTTGATACAGCTGATTATGGCACTCCTAAAAACATAATATTATAGTAAAAATACGTACAAAAGGAATAACTGGCAGAAATTGCTGTACATATACTAAAATTTGTTTACATCATAAGTGGTTATCTCAAAAGCAAAGAGCTAATAATTAAGAAAGCTTAAGAAAATGACCGTAATAATTTTATTTAAAGGTCTAGAAGTCAAATTCATTACTACTTCGATGTAATACTTTGACATCACAAGACAAACAAATTTCCCTGTCCACCACGGGCTGCTCAATCCAATAGTTGTATTTTTAAATATTAAAATATTATCAAAGCCACATTTTCCTCCATTCCATCTGTTCTTAAGTTCTACTTCTTTCTTGAAAAAGCCCTCTTTTGCCTTTCACTCACAATATCATCAGGTGAGGGAGTAGAAAAATTGAAAGCAGCTAGGCGTAAACTTTCCAGACTTTGCAATTCCTTGATGACTCTCTGTATGACAGCTTTTTTGTAGGCCGGTGAGGAATAAGACAGTGTTAAAGCAAATAGAGTTGGCTTTGCAGACAAAGCTCGTGCGTCATTCCGTTTACCAATGACTGTTCTTTTCTGCTCCCTAGCAGAAATGTCTTTCTTGACAATTACATGCTTGGACTTGATTTTTCCTTGATCCAATGACAAGTTAACCAAGGCAGGTATCAGTGGAGTGGGAGAAATATTGGGCTTGTGTTCAGCTTTGAGATTCTGGTTACAGTCTTTTTTTACCTTGCCAGTTCTGTTTTTACCAGGGATTTTCACTTTGTCCAATTTCTCAGTCAAGCATTTTATATCAGCAGTGACATTATCATGAGTATTTTTATCTAAATCCGACATGGGATTTTCAGTTTGAGGACTTGTAGATTGAGATGACATAGATGGAAGATGCCCGGAAAGTGACAAACTGCTGAGTGGTATTGAAACATGAGGATCATGATAGTTTGCCTGTTCAGATCCACTCCGTGATGTTGGTGCAGTTTGTGAAAAGGAGCTTAGTGATGCAGCCAGAAGGCTTGTTGATGGGGTCTGACTAGATCCAAGAGAGAGGCTGCTGAGTGGAACTGAAAGGAGAGAGTTTTCTGATTTTGTCACTGGATTTCCTGCCAGTGACAATACCTGAGGGCCTGAAATTTGCGCAAGGCTGGTAAAAGGCAATGAAGGACTGTTCTGAGGATCAGCCCTTGAGGTTGTCTCTTGCTGACCAGTAAGGCTACTAAGTGGCACTGAAAGCAAGGAGCTTTGGGGTGAGGCTCTTGACAAGTCTAGAAGCTGTGACGTTGACGCCAGGGTTAATAATGACCCTCCTGGCTGTGACAAGCTACTAAGAGGAGCTGAGCGCAGAGAATTTTGTGATGAGGTTTGTAACAGGTCCAGCGGTTGTGATGTTGTTGCCTGACCAGATAATGATCCTACTGGCTGTGTAAAGCTGCTGAGAGGAGCTGAGAGCAGGGAGTATTTTGATGGGGTTTGTAACTGATCCTGTGCCTCACTGGCTGATGTCTTTTCTGACTTTGTCAAGCTGCTTAGAGGAGCTGAGAGCAGGAGGTTTTGAGGGCTTTGTGATGAAGATTGCAAACAACCCAGGGGTTGTGTTGTTGCTTCTTGGCCAGGTAATGCTCCTCCTGATTGTAACAAGCTGCTAAGAGTAGTTGAGAGTCGAGGGTTTTGTGTTGAGGCTTCTAAGCGATCAAAAGCTTGTGATGTACAAGACATTGAATCTCCTGACACTGACAAGCTGCTAAGAGGAGCTGACAATAGAGAGTTTTGAGGTGAAGATTGTAAGAGGTCCAGGGACTGTGTTGCTGATGTTTGACTGGATAATGCTCCTTTTGAATGTGATAAGCTGTTAAGAGGAACTGGCAGAAGAGACGTTTTTGTAGACAGCTGTGATAGATTCGGGGGCTGTGTTGTAGCCACCTGACCAGAGAATGCCCCTCCTGATTGTGACAAGCTGCTAAGAGGGGCTGTCAGAAGAGATTTTTGTGATGAGGCTTTTGACTGATCAAGGGGCAGAGAAGTTACTGCTTGACAAGATAATATTCCTAGAGGCTGAGACAAACTTTTATCTCTTGCTTGAGTACTTAGAGATAATTGACTGGACACATTTACATATGACCCCGTAACAGCAGATTTAGACAGCTGTGAATCACTCATAAACACTGCTGCCTTTCTTTCTGTGATGCCAGCATTATAATAACTACAAGACTCTTCTGTATTGTATTTTTTACGCTGGTTCCTTTTAACATGAACATCTTTTGAATCTTTGGTTAGTATGTCAGTTTTACAAGAGACAGAGCCTTACCTTGTGAGAGCCATTCACCAAAATTGCACCAGACAACATGGCAATAGAAAGAGAGACAAGGCAACAAATTAGATTTAAATCTACATGTACAAGTGTATTGTGGAAAATCATTTCAAATCAGTTAGTTCTTGTGCCATGCTCCTCACTTACAAAATGAAATTTTTTTTTTCACCGTAGCTCAACATGAACCACCCTACACTTGTACGGGAGTCAAACCCTTGACCTCTACGACACTGGTGCGGCACTCTACCAAGTCAACTGTGTTTACAAGAAACCAACTCAATCATCTGCTCCCAGTTCACTTGTTGGCTCACTTGGTAGAACGCTAAACCTGTATCACAAAGGTCAAGGGTTCAAATCCACTACAAGCCTGCATTTTTTCAGGCTTCCCATTAGCAAATGCAAAAATTGCATCTAGATCTGTAACTGCAATGATTTTCTTCCATTTAATTCTTCATCCCACAGTTCCCATATATGATCATCATTTCAACTATATCATTTTATCTCACACAGGATGCATTCAACATTGTTAATCCCCATGCATATCATAAACAAACCTATACGTTAGTAAAATACACTGTACATTGGCCGTTAATTAACACTAACAACATCCACCCTCTTCTTTGTTGCTGTAAAAACTGGCCACCAGACATTGAAAATTATGTATGTAAGTATTCTGTTTTATTCTGAGCACTCAGACAGCTTGGGCTATATTCCACTTATTATGGAATAATTATACTATTAATTGACAGATACTCCAGATGAAACATGTAAATATAAAACTCAGTTCACAACTCACCTTCACTCTCATCTGGATCCAAATTTGCCTTAAGGTCTTGTTTTCCCCCTAAATGTTAACAAAAAAAGAACATTAAACTACTTAACCTGAGGTAGGCTCTATTTTTGTTCTGTTCGGTAAACGAAATTGTGGTGGGAAAGGCAAGACAAGAAGAGATTTAAGCGCAACCACGTAAGAGAGAATGTACATGTATGAAAGCAGTTAAAATTGGGCCTGATCTCAGGTTAGAAACAACTCTTAATTTGTAACAACAAAAAAGAAAACATGAAACAGCAATAATACAGTTACACCTGGAACAACAGGCACTACCACACAATCTCTACCACAACTCAAAGGTCACAAAATTCAACCCATACATTAACACTGTTATTGAAATTTCTACACAATGGTCACTTCTACACAGTGGCAATGAGCACCATTTTATTGTACCTTAAAACAGGCCATGTCACTTTCAAATAACAAATGAACAGGTACTGATAGGTCCTATGGAAATTTGATAACTTTTATCAATGTGTTTGATACCTTGACTAAGAATTTGGTCCAGAGCTCTCTCTATATCAAAGTTACTTTGTAAAACTGCTTTAACAGCTGTAGGTTCATGTAATGTCTCTCCAAGAATTGAATGAAGTTGATCCATACAAGATGATAATTTTGCTGAAACAAAGAGAAATTCAGTAATGAAATGAACATTTTTTAAGACACAATGTAACTACACTGAACTTACAAATATGCAAAAGTAAATTGGCTACAGACAGACAGCTCTCTACCTGTTGGACTAACATTTCAGTGCTAACTACAGTTATACAGTCACCTTTCTCCCAATGCAGGGCTCTCACTAAGATTTCAAATTGCTGGGTAAATATGAAATGTAGGCAGGGGATCACAGGGAGGCTACGGATTTAATTTGGTTCTCCTTTTCTTCTATTTTCCCATAAAAGTAGATGGAGATTATGGTCATAGAAGCCAAGGGAAATCCCCAGCCTCTGATCCTTAGTAACAGTGCACTAATGGATACCTCTACATCACAAACCACCGTACTTAATACAGAAAGCTTAAAATGGTCTCTGCCACTCTGTGGTCATATTTTTTGACTTTATAAAGTAGTCAGCTCCAACTGTAGGACTAATAATTATTTTGGCACTATGAGCAGTTATAAAGTTCACTTTTCCTAATGGATAGCCTCCTTAAGATATTCCTCCTGACACAGACCGCTCGAGACAGGCTCGCCATTCTATAGTCATATTCTGACTTGCTATAAAGTAGACAGCTCTCCAAGACAAACACTGCTTATCCAAAATGATGTGTCTGCCTTAGAAAGAGTTGCCCGTAAACATAAAAGTGAAGTTATTATACCTTCGCTTGTGGGATCTAGCTGGGGTCTTTTGTAGTCCTGGGAACTAGCAAGAGTCTCCTCCTCAGACTCCTCCTCATCCTCTTCATCTACTCGGCCAAACCTATCAGCCATGTATGATGAGAGGTTTGGGTCCCGACTGTTACTGCGTCTGAACATGAACTGCTCAGCTACAGGAAGCAATGTGAAAAGAGGGTTAAATCCTTATACTTTACAAAGAAAAAGAGTCCAAGAGTCAAATTGCAATACAAAGATTCCATATTTCAATAAAACAAAAAAGAAACAGCAACAGCAATTTCACAGACATGTCATTTGAATGGTCACACCACATCTACCTTTGTGTAAGGCATTGCTGGGGCTGCAAATCATTTATTGTTGTTTTTAGCAAGGACATAATATAAGGTGATCAGTCAGCGTGCAAAGAAAGTAGTGTCCGATAGCATGGGGCTAGTGGATTTTGCTATCGGGCTAGTGAATCCTGTTGTTAACTTGCCCGATGGGCAAGAGATCTTTTTTGAGCAATTTGAATAACAGAAGAACTATGAAATCAATTCTGCTTATCAAAAAGTGTCTGGGGCTAGTTGAAATGACGTCTGGGCTAGTAAATACTAACTTCAGCTTGCCCGAATGGCAAGCTGTAAAAATGATTCTCTTTGCACCCTGTCAGTACATTATTTTTTCAGAAACTTGCCAGGAATGTCTCTTCCTCTGTTGTGCAAGCTCCAAATCATGAAAAATTTAAAGAATCTGCTTGCTGCTGAATGTTTTTACCAAGTTTAGATGCCTAAAGCTGTATGTAGGGGGTTCTTGTTTATACCCAAATAACTTTGTATACAGTAATAATGAAAATTATCAACTGCATGAAAAAAGGGATCCCTGTGGATAATACACACTTAAAGTTTTGAAGCAAGTGTTGACAAAAAAAAATTTGTATGGAAGTAAATATGGTAATGATTACATCATTTTCTAATAAAGTCTGATGAGGTGCAAGACCTTTAAGTATCTCACTGAAAGGAAAGTAAAGAAAGGTCTTTCAGTGGAGGTGATATAATGGTTTTTTACTGGTTATATACATGGAGAAATTACACATACGCAAATTATTTCATTAAAAAATTAAAGGCAAGTACATTCTTAAGACAGGTAATAAAAAAAAAAGTCAAATATCACACATAACATTAGGCTCCTTACCAGTTGTTGGTGACACAGCCAAATCATAATCCTCGACTGAATGCCCATACACATCATCAGACAAGTCTGGAATAACACAACACATAACATTGTCATATCTCACACATCACACAAGTTACCAAATATGGTTGAATCTTTATTACAGTCAAGCCAGGTCAAGTTTACCCCCCAAGATCCCATTAATAGATTTATTATTCAAAAGTTGAATCCGTTGCTAGTTGTAGATTTCAGATTCATCTCTGCATTTTTGCATGCACAATGATCCATGAATTCACACGTGAGGTAGTTACGAAATTTCTACCAGCTCAGTTTCCCTGATTATCATATGAGGGGACACAAATCGCCTGAACTGTAAGTATCCTGGAAAGTCCCATACAATTTACTGTAATGACGTTACAGTAAATTGTATGGGACTTTCCAGGATACTTACAGTTCAGGCGATTTGTGTCCCCTCTTCGGATGTAAATGTCTTCTACGAAATTTAATCCATTCAAATATTTTCAATCTGACCAAATACAGAGAACTTCTTGTACAATATCTACTGCTCATTACACATGCAGAAATGCCAATTTGAATTTGATGCTTGTTACGGGAACGGCTAACGGATTCGTTTTTCAAATAATCAATTCATTAATAGAATCTTGGGGGGTATGCTTGACCTGGTTTGACTATAAAGACACCCTCTCTGCATCCGTCACTTTTTTGTTCCAGACGATAGTCACTCTTGTATCATCAACCATACAATAACCACTTCTCCACAATGGCCATTTAAAAGTAATAAATATAAATAGTCTATATATTTTTATCTGCCACCTTTTTTTTTAATTCAAAGCATGAAATATTATTGTCTTGTCATGACCAGGATTTCCAAAATCGTCACAGCAATTTCCAAAGATTTCTGAACATAACCAAAAATGTGTGAAGATGTACCAATGACACATAAGCACTTCCGAGGCTGTTTCAAGGGGACAATTTTAGCTACGCAAAGTCAGCATTAGGCGCATTTTTGGGAAAATTGAATTGAATTTTTGGTAGACTGCGAGCAGTCTCTCTTTCGCTTGAAAATCTGTAAGCAAGAGAATTTGAGCAGCAAAGTCGCATGAGTTGCAAGAGTGCAAATATGAGCAAAAAGAGAGACTTCAATGGTCTCATACAGCAATTTGGATGCCAGGGTGACAGTTTGACAGCTCGCGTCATAAACGCCAATTTTCTAAAATCATGCTCAATGACATCAGTGTTAAATTTTTTACAAGAAGCAATCAAACAACGGCTATGTCTATGAGATGGATGTTACTGGTAGCCTGTTTCCAAGATTCCAACAAGGATATGGGAAAAAAATATTCAGATCAGCTGTCTGATTTTGTCATTTATGGAACGTTGTCTTTTAAAAGCACCACTATGATTTATCAAGATGAATACATCGAAGGCAGACCTGGAAGACGCCTTCTCTGAACTCTATTTTTAAACAGCTTGAATTTTGAGTGTTCCAAAGTGAATTGCTTTTCTATCGTTTATGTAGAAAATATGCAAGCAAAGTGAGAAAAGCGGACCTTTCTATTTAATACGTTTATAAACAAACCTAATCGGGAAAAAATTAGGCACCAAAAATATGCAAATCTCAACGCTCTGGAGCTGAACATGACATACAGATCTCTTAATAGTTTTGATCCTTGCTTCTCAGAATATATCGAATATCTAATTATTTTTAGGTTTTGAAGGTAATCCGTTGTTTTGATTTCCCAGAGTACAATAAAACTATTTGGTCACAGACGTTTTCAGTGCCTTTTAAATCTCAAAACTTTGGAGCTGAACATGACATACGGATCTCTTAATGTACAGTTTTGATTTTTGCTTTTTAGAATATATCAAACATCTCATTCTTTTAGGGTTTGAAGGTATAAAAGGCTAGCCATTGCTTTGATTTCCCCAAGTACAAAAATGTTTGGTCAGCAACAGACATTTTCGGTGCCTTGCATGACAGGTCGACCAGACGTTGATTTATTTAAAGCATGGGGCGGGTCTCCAAGTGATGTTGATGAGCTGTTGATGACAGATGAGCATCATCCTGACCAGCCATTGGTTTGTCACCAGAGTGCCAGGCGTCCAAAATGCTGTATGAAACCATTGCAGTTTCTCTTTTGACTTGTATTCACACCCTTGCACGTCGCGCCCTCACAACTCGTGTGACTTCGCTGCTCAAATTCTCTTGCTTAAAGATTTTCAAGCAAAAGAGAGACTGCGTGCAGTCTAAGGTTATAGAAATTACCATTAATAAAGCTTGATCAGTGCTCGACCTTAACTTTTTAAATCGCTGGTCCTGGGACTAGTCGAACTGAAAAGTTACTAGTCCTGAGTAAATCTGTGGTAGTCCTTCCTGATGGCAGCATGACAATATTATTTGCGATATCTTTTTACAATTAAATTTCATTGATGTCATCGAGAAACTTCATAATACCATTGCCAGAGAGTCAAAGAAGAGTGACAGACATTGACCATGCTAACCCACAATTTAATAAGTAGTTACTTGTCCTGTGACTAGTGGTTCTAAGTTTCTACTAGTCCAGAAGAATTTTGCACTAGTCCAGGGCTAGTGGACTACTGCTAAGGTCAAGCACTGTTGATTGATTGAAATTGGTGAGTAAGGCATGAGAAATTGTCCTTGATGCATGAGAAGTCTTAGGCATGACACTTATGCATCATGCACGAGAGTTTACAGGTATAAACACAGGTATAAAAACTGATACACCCACAGTACCTCACTTTGCTTTGTTAACATTGTTGTTCTGTCTCAGTTGTTCAAAAACTGCAATTGGTTTCCCTTATACTTATCCACTAGATAGTGATTTATTCGATGGATAGCGCTATCCAGCTTTTGAACAACTGGGGCCTGAACATTTTTTTTCTATTGATTGTTACTACAGTGTATTTATTATTAGTAAAATCCAACTAGTGGTCTATTATCAATGCTGCATTCTGATTGGTTGAACTACTACTAGGCTATTTGTTATAGCCTACTAGTAGCGGAAAGTGCTGACTTGTTGGCGGCAAAAAAGAATTCTTTAACTAGGTAAACTTGTTTTGTCTCGATATTTTTGACCAACTAGTTGGATTTTACTAAAACAATTATTCCTCTCGCCTTCATCGCCTCTGAGTCAATAGCTATTGACTCAGAGCCCATTCGGGCTCGAGGAATAATTGTTAAATATTCTACAATACACATTTTTTTAAAACAAAAATGTTGTACCCCCTCTAAAGTAAGCTGGCGTCATGTTTAATTATTACAACCCACCCTCCCATAACGGTGCTACCTCTCTAACACGGCCACTTACCCTTCTCACCAGAGTAGCCGTCATGGGAAGGTTTGGCTGAATAAAAAGCCACCAATTAATGGGATAACTTTTACAGACTCTGTATTGTATTGCCGTTTGTTAGCTTAACTATCGATCTTACTGTCGTAACTTTTTGAGTATCGTCAATAAGCTAAAAGTAATTCTATTAACTGGAAAAGTAAATCGACGACTTCGTTTTGCAATAATTGCAATTATTGTAGAGATCATTTAAGCTTGTAAACTTGAAGCTAAAAAGTCTTAGCTATTTTATTTATGGCACGAGATTATCGACATACCATCTTCGTAGGAATAATTCCTGTAATTCCTATGTCTTGCCATTTACTCGGCGTGCTTTAATTCAGCAAATATGGTCGTTTATGTGGTGAAACATGTACCAAACAATGAGAGCACCTGAAGACACCCGCCATTCCGCCATCTTGAAGTGCAAAAGGAAAGAACCTCGATTTGGTGCAGAACTTGATCGAAGATGACTAGGTCCCAGAGTCCTCTCGTTCGGGGTACACGCGCACAAAATTTCTCGTAGAAAGACTATAAAGAGTCCGTATACCAAACCAATTTTTCAACAGAAAATGTTGTTCCAAAATTAACGATAACAAAGTTTCAATATAAAAGTGTATGAAAGTACACACGGTGATTGACAGGTGTCGCCTTGTTGTGACACATTGAAACAAATGCGTAACTCTGAAACTCTTTTCCCGAAAGTATAAATTCTTGAGATGTTTCAGTAAATCTCATTGACCCTGATTATTACAATGCGTTGAATTCAGTGCCAAACAGCCCGCCATTTCCGCCTCACCAAATAGTGCTCTGAACGCAATAAAACTTTGCCTGTTATCCATGGCCATTCAGATCATTTCATTTGCGAAAAAAAATGTCCGTTCTTTCCATATCCCGCTTTCGCACTGCGCTACTGTAACTTTAAGGCATTTTTTTTAGGAATGCAAAAGACGCAAATTTTAAATTCAGGTATGAATATAATAATGAACTAACATTTTCATCATAATATCAGCTTACTTTATCAGGCCTGAGATCACTTATTAATATATCTGCGCGAGTACTCAACGCCTGAAGTACTTCTGCTCCATTTACAGAAACCGTCGCGGATAATATTTATTTACATGTGACATCATCTACTCCGTTTAATAGTTCTAAAAGCATCGGACAAACAGAGTGGGAAATTTCAACTTTCTGACAATGGACAATGGTCTTCAGACTCTCTCTGGGAGCGACATAAAGGTCGGTTAGTCATGCTAGATAATGCTAAATTCAGAAACCTGTGAATACAATCGTTTGTCGTCACACCCGAAGAACCGTCGTGCAGCTCAAAACTATTCAAATGCAAAGTGGCCGATAGTTTTTCCAGTTGCCTTCCAGTAAAACATACATAGCACACATAAACAGTTTTTAAACGGTTTACGACACTGCTGAGGCCGTCTGGTTTTCAACAGTAATACAGTTTCACAACAGTCTTAACTGAGGTATAATCATTCAACAATAGGGAACCCGAACTAATTAGCTCAGGAAATAACACTAACCCAAAGTAGTGAAGCATTTTCAACTAACAAGAATGACTGAAGCCGAAAAGTAGTTCATCAGTAAGGTAAATTAAACTAGTACATAGCCCTGTTTGTTTTTTCCATTTGCCCTCAGCAGGCTATAAATCTTGTTTATTGTTACATTCGACGCTAATAAATTGACAATAAACCGGAGGAAATAAGGTTTGCGGCTGCTGACGTTCGTCAAAGTCGAGAGAAGCCCATCGAAGAGCTTCAGTATTCACAGAACACTACAAAAAATGTCGAAACCGATGTTGAGACAATTTTTAAAGGAGTATAAGCTCTTCTCAATAGCAGTCGTCCAGCTAGCCAACAGCCAAGTGAGGGGAAGGCTCCAGTTGATCGAAAAGGTATCCTCTCCTTCCTTCGCTACCCTGCTCCAAACGCCTCGGATTTCTCTGAGCCTCTAGCTCTCGCTTAGGGACCATTGGACTTTTGAGGAGGGGGTGAGCTAGGTGATTTGGTTTGGGTAAGAATTTTTTTACGCCAGGTATTTCCTTGCAAGAATTTTTTGGAAATCAGTCTGCAGGATATATTTTTCTGAAATCACCCACACCCCCTCCCTCAAAAGTCAAATGGCCTATTTCTTGGCACGATTTCAGGATATAAACAGATGTTTTATCTTGCAGATACTCCTCAAATTAAAATGTATATAAAATCCTATCGAGCCCTGGTTTGCGTATTAGGCTTCCATTTCTTACATATTTAAGTCAGACGTTCAACTATTTCGTCTTTGAAAAGCCGTGAAAGCCATTTTTAGTTCACTTTTGCTCAAGCAGCTTCGTTTCCAATCAAATATACCATCAAATCGATGGTATATTGCCGTGCATCTTCCAAATATGGTAAGATAAGATTTATCCGGCAAAATATTTTGAATGAATACTACAACTCAAGTATTACTGTATATCAGTAGAACAGAAAATAAGCCTTCCGGGATTATAGCAGGTTTCCAGTTGGCAGTCATGTCAGGTGTCCGATAAGGAACTGCGCACTAGTAGACGATTTTTCCCGCCAATAAACAGGTAAAAATCACGTGGTACGGTTTAAGACGAGCACATAAAATAAATTATTTGTACGCGAATCTTCTAAAAAGCTAATGAGTTTGATGTCTAAACATTTTCAGAGGTCTGCTGACAGAAGTATTGTAAAAAGGTACTGAGATCGTGCCTGCAATCAGGGACGATGCGAATTTTTACCTCTTTTGTAGTTTTCCTTTCCAATAACATGGCGGCGGTTTCATGTCATGGGTCATGCATGTGAGACTTTTTGGCTAAACACATGGTTGTGAAAAAGTATAGGCTAGAAAATTGAGTTCACTGAGACAAATAAACATTATTTGATCTTTTTTACATGAAGATGTTCAAAAGTCGCAATGTTAAATGCACGTAGAATATACACCTAGAAGCCAGAAGCTGGAGTTTTTACAAATTTTACACGCGAAAGCCCTCGCTGTAGATGTTTTTTTGACTTGGTTGTCGGATGATAATTCGTACCTTTGAAGTACATGGTGATACATATATCTAGAATTTTATTGAACATATTATAAAACTGAGTCAACACGCACTGGGCGAGCAATATAATGATTGAACAAACTGTATAATATTACATTCCTTTCATTCCACAACAATAGGATACCCGCTGGGAAGAAAATTGTTCCATAACCTTTTGAGAGTAAGCTCTGTTGTTTCCAGCAATAAGGTCTTTCACGAGTGGCTCGGTTTTAAGTACAGTAAGAGCTCTTTGGAAGCTTTTAAAAATAGCCAATGGTTTAAAGACCTCCCTCGGGTAATTTAAATTCACCCAAGCATCGCCCTTCGGGCCACCGGAGCGTGTTAGCAGCATTCGGCCGCACTTTGCTTGTCACAGCTTGTCAGTAGGTCATCCTTTCGATCGTCCTCGCAAGTTTACCGTATGTCGGAGAAAACCACCTCCGTTGGAAAAATAGAGACATCGTAAAGTCCTCATACGGCTTGGGTATGTAGCATTATTTACTTAAGTTATAATTTCTGTCAATATTAACTCGGATTTTTCTTCTTTTAAGTTGCCTTGGATAAACTGAGATGCAAATGTTGACACGGTTTTATCGCAGTACGAGATATTTTGGAAACGCACCATAAAACACATTAGTCTCATTTGAAATCCATAATGCAAGTTACCTTGTCCTTACTGTCAACAGCAATTTTGGACCTATTCTAGTTTAGCGGCGGAAATTTCGATACATGAGCTCCGAGATCCGCTCGATTATTTTTCTATATGGACAATATTGTGTTTAGAGCGGTTCAAGTCCGTTATTGAAGATATTTAGCATCGACCAAGCATTTCTTATTATTTTGCTGAGATCTCGTTTTTGTGAATAAATCATTGCAATGAATGTGTGTACAACAAAATGAACTTTAAAACGATTAACAAGTGTTTGACTTAGAATTATTTATAAATCGTTTTTGTTTTAGTGGCGAGTGTTTCGGTTCTATTTTTCAAGTTACTTCAATTCACAAACGCTCTTAACCTAAGCACTTGCAATTTTTCTCTCTCGACCGTCATTTTATATTTAGTTCATTGTTGCAAAGTGATGTTCAATCTTGGCTTCTTAATGAAAGGTGCAAATAACACGAGTAAACAATGAAATGAACAACTACGGTTAACTTAAAGAATCGAATCGGCTTCCGACGCCTGTCGACAACGTGAAACTGATCTTATAAACGCTTTATGTCCACTTTTCGCTTAAAATTAAGCCCAACGCAGTCACAATATTTCGTTTGTCGCTGTACTTTGAAAACATTACGTTTCTCACGTTGGATTGTTTCTATCTAATGTTTTTAGAGGTGCAGTGGCTTGAGTGACCTGCGGTAATTAAGATAAGCTACCAAGAGAAGTCGATTGCTATTTTCTTAATTTTTCCCTTCCATTTTCCAACCGCCAAAAGAAGTTGGTTTGGCATACTGTCAGTGATCATCAATAGGCTTGTTTATTTTTGTCCTATTTTCCATGTAAACAATACTTTACACTGGAACTGAAGTAACCGACCTAGTAGTTTTTGATGAATTATAGCAAGAGCAAATGTGTTCATTTTCATCAGGGTTATACAAGCGAGGTAGTGCTGAGTAGCTGGCTATCAGAGCTATAAACGGACCCCTGGATCATTCATAGTCTTTCGTTGGTCACGTAAATCCTTCCACCTTCCGATATCACTTTCCGACTTTCTTCTGTTCCGTCGTGACCCGTGTAAAAATCTACCAGCATAATCTGATCGAACTGTGCGGTCTCAGTTAGGTTTTTTATTTAGTATCAATCAGTCGAGTGTTATATTAAAACGGATCAACTTTGGAAAGAGGGCAAAGAAACAAAGTTATCGGGTTAAGTTCGAGTTAATTTCTTCAGTACGTCACTTAAGGTGTTAACTTGTGTAGGTGTAAGTTCAAGGACGCAACATCCGCCGCCTCCGATTTAATGACGAGATTACCTATTTTTGAAATGGAGAAAGGGGTCAGTTTTGAAACTGAAGTGCGGTGATCTGTGAAAGACAAAAAAGTGTTTTTATATCTGAGGTTGAAAATTATAGGACAGTTAATAACACCCCCACCCCCCCACCTCGCCCCAAAATCCCTCGGGACAGGCTTCTCCCTACCCCCTCCCCCACTTTCATGCACTGTCCCATCCTTTCTCTCGGTGGTGAGAAGTTTGTGAGTTTGTTGTTTGTTCGTCTTTCCCGTTCGAAAAGGTTAATAATCATCTTGCTCATTTTACTCTCGAAAATGGGGAGTGTTTGCGAGGACCCTGGAAATTTTTGCGTGATGCGTGAATATTAGCCTGTGCACGGACGTTTATTTAATTTCAAATTATATTCACGTAATCTTTTCGTTCTTTTCGAAAACATCGGCGAGCGAAGCGAGCGCGGTCAATAAATAACCTGCGGTTTATATTTTATCACCGGCGCTCGATGGACTTTGAAGAGAAAATAGAAGGTCTGTGAACAGGCTACGTGGATACTGTGGTGTGAGGTTTCGTTTATGATGTGCTGAAAAAAAACAAACAATTAAACAAGGAAAGACACAAACCGTGTAAAAGCTTCAACGCAGTTTTCTGTTATAGTTTCAGTATTGAGATTATTTGCCCTCTTCTGATTTTATTTATTTGTTTGTTTATTTTTGCTACCCAGGCAAATCCTTCCCGAAAGTTTGCATCAATTCGCTTTGTGAAAGAAAAGAGATCAAAGGCAGAAAAACGTGATGCATCTTCCGGAAGGTCCTCTGATGAGGAGCTCTCAGGTGTTGAATTAGAAGGGCCCCCTTCTAGCTTGTCGAAAAAGAGGTCCTCGTCTTGGAGACTGGCCGCCATGTTTACCAAATCACAGAGTAGTCCCAAACCAGATAGAGGTATATTTCCGGTATACTTGATTCAGTTGACATTTGCACTAGGGAAACACCGTTGAAAGGACTTTACAGTTAAACTTAAACTACACTAGCTTATTATTATAGTGTGAAAATTGATGAGATCAGATGGCGCGCGGCAAAGACAGGTCCATCTTCCGTAACAGACTCCCTGGTCCATGTTTGTCGTGTAGCCAATCAGAACATAGGGTTCGTTTCATCTTACCCACTGGCGGAGACAGCCACACAATAAGAGGCAACTGAAAGACGTTTGAGTTTTAAGGAGAATTACTTTTTACTGACCACTCTGGTATCCCTTCTCAGTACGGCAGAATTAATTAATTTTCTATTGGATTCCATTTTTGGCTAAGGAAAACTAACTAAATCTAACTAACATGTAGTGATTATAAGACTATGGCGACTGACATTGGAAGATGTTTGTTGATTGAGGTCATGCCAGTAAAAGACACTTTGTTCTTTTCTGTCCTTTTCAGCGCCTACAAAACAGTCGGTTTTTCCTAACAATGGAAACATTTTAAAAAAGAAAGCCCGAAGTACCATTTTATCAGTATTGTCCAAGCGTCAGACGCAAGAAAAGTTCTTTCTTGAGGAAAAGGCTGATGCTTATCAAAACAGCTCTGTTAATTCTTCAGAGCTTACCTCGCAAAAAACAAAGTGGCCTTCCGAGGCAATGGTGGTCGATCTAGCGACGACAAAACCAGCTGCACAGAGGCCAACTTCTTTTGCAGTTAAAAGCCAGAGTTATCATCAGTTTGCACCTCCAAATCAGAGTTGGGCGTCCTTGGGGACGGATGACAGGACCTCTGAAGTAAGTGAAGTAAAAGCAAGTAAACCAGGCAATTTCTCATCGCGCAATGTTGAAACGACTTATGTTGGCCAAACTGGACTGGACGTTGTAGACGGCAGCAGAAACGTTGCCAAAATAAGTTCAAGGTGGCCCCCTCAGCAGAAATACGAGTCGCTGGGGTGGCGACGAGGTTCCGCCCCAAAACACTTGTCATGTCCACCAGAAATAGAGACTGCCGTTAAAGTTTCGGACACCAAGGTGGTGTCTATGTCACCATCGTACACTAGTGTTAAAGACATTACACCAGACTCTCCTCGGAGTCCAAAATTCGAGACGGACTCAGTAAGAGTGTCAATTCCTTTCCAAGTTCAAGGTCACCAGTCTCAGGCCGCTAAGTCTAACCAAGGCACTGATGCTTGGTCTTCTTCTGTATCGATATGTGTCCCATTTCAAGTGAATGAGGACAATGAAGGTGTATCTGTACTAACACTATCTGGGCCTTCGCTTCCGTTGGAGAGCAGTTCGGCGGCAGCGAATTCATTAGTGGTCCCGGATGGACGTGTTGATGAAAGAGATGGAGTTGTGGTTACAAAACCTAGTGCCCATTCCTCCCCACAATCTGGCAGACGAAAGCAACCCAAAGGTAAGCGCACCATCACCGCGGTTATCTAAGAGACTGCGATGGAACAAACATAATAGCGAGCGAAACAAGGCGACAAGGGGCACACAAAGCCTATGGGAGTAGGAATAAATAGCGGGCTCTCAAACCCCCTTGCTCTCAGCAATGGCGCGTTCATTAAATAACATTTCGACAAATAAAATAACAATAGGTGATTCTCTTGCTATAGAGTCAAGAGGTTTTTTGGAAAAATAAAATAATTCCAAAAAAGTTAATGATTAAAGAAGGCAAAACAAAGAACGTGACTCGGGGAACACCAGATTCTAATTATCAAAAATTCTTTGCATCGAATTTTTCCTCAAACGTTATCTAATTATAGAAATGTATTTTGCGAGGTTGATAAATGTAAAAGGCTCAGATTAAAGAAATCGGCAGTAGTCACGAACTTGTCAGAGATGCTAAAACAGGAACTAAAAAAAAGCCTCGAATATTTTCTTCATCGCGCAACACGAAACGCCCAACGGTCGAAATCAAGTGCTTACGCGACTCCCCAAAAACCCTGCATCCGGGAGCCCATTAACTTGAGCGAGCAACTGCCATACTAGCCAATGTCATTGCGTTTGCAAAGACCAGTGCTAGTTTTAGACACATTTTTGAGTACTTTTTTCCGCGAAAGTGGATCCTCCCGTCTTAATGTGGACATCATCTAAACGTCCAACTTTCCCGTCTGTACTTTTACTGTCTGGTTTGTGAAACCTTTTTAATAGGCGATGGTCTAGAATCATGGACAAAAAACCTCATGATTGTTAGTGCTTCAGTTTATCGACGTTCTCTTAACTTTCCAATACAACAATCATTTGTTTGCCCGCATGGATCCTCCCTCCCCCCCCTCCCCCCCTCCCCCCCTCCCCCCTCCATTTCTTTCAATATTGAGACTAATCAAAGAACGAATGCTCCTTTCAAATTGTCTTCTTATGTGAAACACTGATGCAACCGGGGGTTTGAGAGAGAACATCATGAAAGGTGAATATTTACTTTCCCAACACATTTGACAATGATTGTAGTTTTGTGCTAAGATGGGTCTAAAAATGAACTGGTCTGTGCTACGTTATCGGAAACGCGCGAAATCGACGGTAGCTTTTGCGGCTTATGATGCACAGAACGCATGTGCAGCATTGACCAAAAGAGGCAGCTTCCTCCAAAAATGGTTTGATCACACAATTTACACATCATCGGTAGAGGAAATTTTCTTATCCAAGTGACGCACCATTCACCCCCAAAACGTACCGAATACTCCCAGTGAGGTTAGGCGGCACGGAATAGATCGAAACAGTTTTGCCCGCTGCTATATAGTGGTCTATAGTGTAACTGAGTTCGCTCATTTTGGCATTTGTAACGGTAAATTAAAGGTGGTAGGCATAAAAGATGAAAACAGCCAAACTAAGAGATCTAAATAAGCTGATTGTGGCATCAAGATTAGGCGTTCCCTACCGGTGTTGCCCAGCGCTGACATGTCAGTCATTTCGTCGTCGAAAACATTGCGCAACTCGATTAAATTATGCTTGGATGTGTCTTCGGCGGAATTAATTTTTACTGTATAACAGCAGAGCTCATACCATCGATTGTACAGTATTTTGGTGCTTGTGGGTAGATTGTGTAATTTTTATCCCTCTTTCCACCGTCTTTGTCCGTTTAATACAACAATCTTCATGATACATGACCTATTCTTGTTATTATGACAATTTCTTAATCTTGGGCAGATTAAAGATATGTCTATGCCAATATCTTTATTCAGCCTCTGAAGTCATTAGAGCGTATAAATACATAACACGTATTTAAATAGCCATCAGCTTTAATCGTGCGTACTCTTTGTTCGTTTATAAGATGTGTTAAATAATCGCAAAAACTGACAAATGTTTTCAAGCCCTGAACAGACTTTAAGAAGGAAATGATTAGTTCCTAATTTATACATCGCGTGACAGACTGTGTCGAAGTTCAGACGCGTTGGACAAATTCCTCATTGGAATAATGTTCTCTTGATGTAGACGAAGAATCTGCTGTTAATAGTTAGGAAACAAAAACACAGCCGGCCGATATGCACTGCGAGGTCACCTATCTGTTCCACCCTTCACTCGACAGAACCTCATCCCAAGGATAGAAAGACCGGGAAGGAATCGCCGAAGATTATGGGAAAAGAAGCCAGCAAACACAAACCAACAGAAAAATCTGTGAGTTCAACGGCTCTGAAGGTCCCAACAGGAGGTAAACATTTCATTGACAGCTAGTATTTTACTTTTATGTTACATACAATTAACTGATAAACGGTTTGTGCGCTTAAACCAAAAATCAACTGACACGTATCGTAGGCGGGAGTGGTATGACACCATCACGTTCGTGTTCGCGGAATGTTTGCTTCGCTTGTTGAAGTTGATCGACAGCCATGGATCACTGTTTATTCTCTTTATCTGCATACGTCAGTTAAAGTTTTCATACCTATAAAAATGAGAACGTAAGACAAATCTAATTGTAACCACATATATACCACTCGACAATATTTAACTGAGGAATTTGTCTACAGACTCTAAAGTTTAGTGCACTTTTGATACCACAAACATCATATAGGCTATTCAAGATTTGGGTGTAACGATTGCAAAACTGGGATAGGGGATGTTTTTGTGGCAGTATCATGCATCGTTTTACGCCATAACAGTGCCGTTGCTATCAACAATATTTTCCATCGGTAATAAGAGCGGGGATTAGTGCAAAAATGAAGCTCAATGTTTTTTTAAGTTTTTTTGTTTAAGACGAAAAGAGATACATCATGCATGTTATTATCATTGAAAGGACTTGAAAGCGTGACATGAAAAACATTCGATATAAAAAACAATGAAATAAATACTTTTAAAAACAGTGAAAGATACTGAGTTATTCTTTGTCGATATTTGCTCATTTTGATGGTTTGCACGTTTCTGAGACAATGAATCACAGTGAAGGTCAATAGTGAACAGTGTCCTTCGTTCTGACAGCTGCGTATACAAGTATATATATATATATATATATGCAAACTTCGTCATCAAATTCTTTTCATGCTTGTCATTGCTGATATAATACAGCGTGAAGACCGGCAGCCAGGCATCGTGTAGCACATCCTGTTGCCCTTTAGCTACTGAAAAATGAATTTTTCAAAGACTTGCGGAAAGCTTTCTGTTCCTCAATCCGGCAGTATGGTTACCTCTAGTGGTGAGTTACGATAAAGAGCAGTGAGATAAGTTAAAACTAACTAGAGCTTAATTGTTGTGTTTTTGTGGTTTTGAATGGTGGTCAATACTAATATACACGTATTAAGCTCTTCATTGTCTGTGTAACGTTCTACGCAGTACAGGCTTGTTTGCGTGAATTCCGCAGTGTTCGTCTGTGTGGTTACTGTGATCATGAGAAACTGAAATGTTTGCTTGGAAAGAGAGTGCTGTTCTTTGACACTAACAAAGCAATAAAACAAAGTGGCGCCGGAATATTTCACTTTCCTTTGACATCTGATGCTGATCAATGGGTCATTCACTTTTACTTTTTACGTATAAACCATAGTCTGGGTTCAATGCCCGTGTCGTGAGTTGTGCCGGTCTATGGTGTAGTTAGTTTAATCTGTTAAGGAGTTAACAGTGAAATATTCGTTCATATCCCGATAGTTTCGTATCATCGTGTGCTGTTTCAGACTTGCAAAGTAGGGGACCTCTTCACTATTGTGTTTCGTTTTCACTGCTGAATTTTGCTATATGAGACTTGTCTACTCCTTATTACACAATCAAATCACCAATTCTTGTTATATTCCCTTATCCGCGATCACAAATCAGTTCTTGTTGTCTCTAATTAAATTTCGAAAAGCACTGATTTCCTTTTCAACTTCCTTGATACCATTTAACCAAATAACCTTATTAATGGTTCTATAGATTGTTCTTTAAAAATTTTAAATGTTAAACTAGTGCATTAAATAACTATTTTGCAAAGCCGTCAGATCCAAAGGGTTGTTTTCCTGTTTTTCCTTCGACGAAAAATAAGATTAGCATGTTCCTGCCTTTCACACGGCAGGAATCGTATCCTAAAAAAGAGAACTGCGTTGGAAAAAAAATTAAATAATAAATAAGAGAAAAATATTACCTTTTAAAAACAGGCAAAAATTCGCCTTTTAAACGGAAGTAAGTAATAGAGTCATTGAAAACAAATTGTAAATCTCTTGTTGTTCTTTTTAAGGTGGTAAACCGAGGTCTAGGTCCTTTAATGTTGGAGATAGACCTAAATTAGCTGCCAGTCCCACTGGGACACCGCCTACAGGAACTCCCAGGTCGAGCCCCAGCAGTTCTCCGAAGCCTCCAAGACGAAACGCCATGTCTAGAGACATGAACAAGAAGAGACCGAGTGAACTAAGAAAACAAGAGAATCGTGGCAGGCCTCATTCAGATCCAGTTCTCGCTGAAAAGTAGGTTGAAATAACGCTGCAGTTCTCTCACTAGACTCTGGGATAGTTTGTATTAACCTCGCACTCATCCTAGTTTGGGTTGAAGAGGGACAGAGAGATTTAGGACTCTGTACAAGCGATGGACAAGTAGCTCCAAAGTAGCTTTGTTTAGGTCTTCTCCGCTCTCTAAATTTTGGGAGGAAATATTTTGCCCGCCCTTGTTGTCGTTCCCAAGCTGTGTGAGCAACATCAAACGCCGTCAAAATGTAGCAATTACTTAGCCATTGATTGTTATTGAAAGATATACTGCCTATTCTCAGTCATCCTCGAAGACACTGGGGCATACTTTTAGGTCGGGAAGGGATTTTTCAGGGCGAAATCTTCCGGTTCCGGTTGAAGGTTCCGTCCTAAATCAAGTGCCCTTGGGTCTCTTAGGGTGGTTCCTAGAGTGTTCCATCGCGTTTAATTCTTGTTCTCTGGGCAAAGGCCACAGACTTAACGTGAAATTCCATTGATGAATCTTGCAGGATGAATAGCAAGAAGAAATCTGTAGGAGTTGCTGCAAATGACTCATCAACCTCAGGTATCAACGAAACCTATTTTCAAAACTCTTTTATCACTTGTCGGTTTCCATACTGATGGAAATTCTTTCTTTTTTTCCACTGAGGTGACGATAAAATTAACGTCGAGAAAACTCACCGATGTTATTGGTTGAGAAAGTTGACAAAATTTATTAAGAAATTAAAAATAATGTCACATGTTAAAGTGATTACATTACCACGTAAGTGAGTTCATCACATTACATGAATGAATTATCATACAAGTGATTATATTATCGCATACATTGATACATTCAACACGGAAGTGATTACATTATGTTACACAAGTGATTACATTATCACTTACGTTATTAGTATTTACCAAATCAGTGAATAGCAATTTTAGCGCGCGTCTTGATTGGCTCTAGTCTGCTACACAGCTGTTTCTAGAGGGGAGGAACGTTGCGTGACGACAGTAAAAACGGCTGTGTAGCAGAGTAGATTGGCTCCCGTAACTCAGAATATTTTTGGCTATTCACCTTCCCTTCGGGGGATAGTTGTATATTACATTCAACACAGAGGTGATAACATTATGTCACACAAGTGACTATATTATCACATACATTAATACATTCAACACAGAAGTGATTATTACATTATCATATATGTTATTACATTTAACACAATGGTGATTACATTATATCACCCAAGTGATTATACTTCATCGCATAAGTGACTGCATTGTCACAGTATCTATAGCATAATATCAATCTATTTGTCATCGACGTAATTCAGTGGAGTGTTTCGAACACTAGCCTTATCTTTTAGTTGCTGAAGATAGTGATCATTAATTCATGACTGTGCTTTATTGTTCTTTTAACAGGGAAGTTAAAGAATGACTTAGAAACATTAAAGAGCAAAGTTAAAGACCTGGAACAAGAAAACAATGAATTAAAAGAGAAAGTGCAACCCATGGAACAAAGACTCGCAGTGGTGCCTCTCTTAGAAAAGGAAAAAATTCACTTACAAAAACAGTTCAGTGATATTACTCTCGAAAACGATAAAGCGAAGACGGAACTGGAGTCTGTTACCTTATTGTTGAAGAAACAGTCCGACGAAAGAAATGAGCTCCAAGCGAGATATGATGAACTAACGAGAGACTTCGAAAACAGCCAAGATGAACTGAAGGACCTTAAGAATCAGTTCCAATCATTGGAGGAGGAAAAATCCATCGTGATGCGAGAAAGCGAAGAGAAAGTGGAAGCTATCGGAAAATATCTTGATAACATCGAAAAATTGACTAGTTCAAACACAGCTCTAGTTCTGCAAGAGGGTCGATTGAGGAGTAAGATTTTAACGCTAAACCAGGGTTTGCAGACGCTAAAAGACTGTGTGGTCGAGTTACGGGGTGAAAACAAAGGCTTGCAATCGCAAATTCTCGATAACGGCAGCGAACTTACGGATACATTTAGAAAGTGTGTCACTGGCTTGGAAAAAGTGGTTGATGGACTGGAAAAAATGAAACAAGACAAAATTGAGAAAGAAACACAGATATTCCTAAGTACACATAATAAAGATACGCAGTGCGATGACTCGAATTCTGTGGATTTAATTTTATCTCAACTGGAAGAAAGCAAGAAGTCGGTTGAGTGTTTGAAGAACAGAATAAATGAACTGGAAAAAGAGAACGAATCAATTAAAAGCAGCGAACGAGAAGAGAGCGATGGAAACAAGCCCACTGATTGTGACGGGTGTAGAAGCCTACAAACGCAAATTCAGGCACTTTCAAATGACTTGGAGGTGGTTAAAAGTTCTTTGGAAAAATCAGAGCACGAGCGAGATGACGCTGTGGAAGAAAGAAATGAGCTGAGACGCGAAGCAAAGTATCTGAAATACGTGCTGTCCTATCGAGAAGATGTACAAAGTTTACAACAAACGAACCAGCAAGCCAAAGAACTGGAAAAGATGGGTACCAACCTAGTCGAAGCAGAAAAGAAAGTAATTGATTTGGAAGAGGAAGTTGGACGACTTCATGAAGAAAAGCAAACTCTGTTGTTAAGCATTTTAAACCTTTATTCTGAGAACGGCGTAGAAGATGTCAGCGAGGAGAATGAGGAGGAGGAAGAAGACGGAGCGAGCGATGACGATGATGAAAATAAGCAAGAAGAAAATGAGGAAAATGCGGGCGAGGTATTTGAAAAAGCGTCATCTGCCAGTTTAAGCCCTCGTACCTCTGACTCAGCCTCTCGACGGGAACAACTCAAGTTTCGATTTCAGTTGTCGTTATCCGAGTCTGAGTACAGTTTCACGACCGAAGGTGAGGAGGGAAGTGATCGCGAAGTATTGAATACACCAACAGAAGATAACTTTGAGGCTATCAAAACCGAAAACAGACAACTGAAATCAAGCTTGTTCGCAGCCAACGAAGAGAAAGAAGAGTTGGTATTGAGTCTGGATAAGTTATGCGAAGATTATGATTCTCTTAAAGAACGCTTCGATAAGCTTGAGGAGGATTATGCTGAGTCTACAGACCGAGCTAGGAAAGACAAAATCGCATTCCAAAGCCGGCTTCGCCAAATTGAGATGGATAGGGAAAATATGCGTGATACACTTAGGCAGGTTCACGACGAGAAACTGTCGCTTTTAAAATGTCTCGAAATGAAAACCTCTGCAGCTCAAACGCACTCTCCTCTACCGGAACTGGATATGGACAAAATCATTGCACGTGCGCAATCGTTCGCCCAGGAAGAAAACAACTCAAGTGATATAGACCTGGAAACAATTATTGCGCGTGCGCAAACTTTTGCGCAGGAAGAAAGTCGAGGCGAAAATGAACCAAACGATCTGGATATCGAAAAAATCATTGCACGTGCGCAGTCGTTTGCGCAGGAGGAAAACAAATCAAGCGATCTGCATGTGGACAAGATAATTTCACGTTCGCAGTCGCTTACACGAGAGGAAAACAAATCAAGCGAACCAACTTCAAATGAGGAAGAGTCTGAGGGTTTCATGTCATCTGAAAGCGAGGATGACGGTAGCGAACCAGCTGGAAACAAGGAAGTGATTCAAAAGAGATCAGACAATGCCGTAGCCTCTAAGCCAGTCGTCGACAGAGGTCTAGCTGCTTTGGTGGCTTCCATTGAAAATGACCTCGGAATACTGAAGGCAAGGCTTAACACAAGAGACGGCGACTCTGTCGGTAAGTAAAGAAAACAAATTATGCCTATCTATAGAACAGAGTTGTCTAAAACTCCATTTATAGTCCTGGCCGTTTGTGGACGATACAGAGATTTAGAATTACGTTTGCGGCAAACGCCAAGGGGTGCCGCTTAATGGAAGTTAAAATCAAGTCCCGAGTTCAAATCTTCGGCCATGCTTGTAAATAGCCAACTGGTTTGCCTCTGGCCAGTTGGGATTATTAACCCTGTTAAGTTCAATTTGAATTATTTGTTTCGGGCATTTGCTCGGCCCCAGGCCCCACTAGCATAAGTGCTATAAATACTGCGGAGAGTAAATAACGGAATTATTATTATTAGTAATGGTAACAGGACTGAGTGGAGTCCAATTCGGTCTGTAATCATACGAGTGATTAACAAAATCGGACGACCGCGTAGCGGGAGTCCGATTTGTTTAATCACGAGTATGATTACAGACCGAATTGGACGACACGAAGTTCTGTTACCAATTAATCATAACTTTAACAACATTTGTAATATAATAGGCTATTTTTTAAATCAAAACACAAGAAATTCGAAATTTTGTTTTGCTAGCACTGAAAAAAAAAAGCCATTTAAGCGCGCGCGTGATGGCGCGTACTGTCCAATTACTTAGGCATGACGCGTACTGTCCTATTAAACTGTCCAATTAAGGCTGAAATCAGGGCAGTTGATAGCCAATCAGATTTGACAATTTTGTTATAGTTATGATTATTATTAAAATAAGCGGGAGTGTTATACAGTCAACCCTCTCCAGGACGGACACGTTTAGTGTCCGTCTTATAGGGAGTCAAAAAAGGTAGTAAACAGAGGCAAGGACCAATTGAAGGTGTCCGTTAAGAGAGAGTCGACTGTAGTGCTATGGAGAAGTTTCTACCTCTTCTCTAATTCTTGGCGTTTTTTCCCTTCCATCTTTTTTTCAATCCTTGCTCTCAAACCTAAGGTTTAATTAAGAAAGGAATTGATTTTTCTTATCGTAGGCGAAGACCAAGAGGCCAGGCCCAGAAAACTTCATCCTGGTGCCCGCATTCTCAAACGCCAGGCGTCAACTGTGAAGTCTAACCTAGATCGAGTATGTCGAGAGAAACAACACTTGCAAGATGAGGTCGAGTCTCTGCGACGATATCTACTAAAACGAAGGGATTCTGCTATGGATCTACGAAAGAAACGGTCCCGCGGTAGCTTAAAAAGAGACGCCTCGGAATTAGAGAATCACTTGGAAGGAATCAAAACCTTGCAGGCTTTGCTCGGAAAATCGGACGAACAGCTTCGACAGTCTAACGACATAATTTCACGTCTGGAATCGGTTAATGACGAAACTGAAGAAAAACTTAGAGAAGCTGAATTGCTTAGAGAAGATATGCGGCGAGCCGTTCACATAGCAAATAACTTTGCCATGGAGGAACAACAGAAGTCAGAACGTATTTTGTTGCAGAATCAGGAGCTTCTCAGACAAATTGAAAGTCTAAAACATTCGGGTGCTGTATCAGATGAAAAGGACAAGGGTGACTTTTCAAATCAAAAGATAATACCAAAAGGCAAATCCCTATTTGCACTGAAAGGTAGTCGATCTTATAATCGGTATGTCAGTGAGGATGATTACGAGGATGACGAGAGCAATTTTACGACAGAAGGTGAATCAGACTTTCATTCCTCTCGACATTCCAGCTTCGCTAGCGAATCAGAATTTCTGAGGAGTCCTCGTGAGCCCTCAGATGACAATACAGAGACATCACGTGACTTGAATTTAAACTTAGCATCACCGAGTGGTGAAGTAGAATCAGTCAAGAGCCAGGACACCGAGCCTGAGGGTGGCGTGAGTCAACACAGCTCTGCATTGGAATCTTCTGATTCTGAGGACGATACAGAATAAACGACCAAGTGAAAGGTTTAATATTTAATCAGCCTGAAGATCTGCCTTGTGATAGTGATAAAGAGTAACAAACCAGGCATCACTGACAAAAAATATAGCGAATTATTATTAGGTGCTTGATCGAGTACCAAGAATAGTCAAACGCTAGGAAATTACCTGGCTTACAACAAGAAAAAAGAATAGAAAAACTGAGGGTCTTCAATCGCGAAATTTCACTCTACGTTTCCTATTTCCTAACTGTACGACTTTAAATCCAGGATCTGTAGTGTTTATGCTTGTCTAGCACTCACACATACACCTAATGATTTAAATTAACTTCTCGCCCCCTTTTGTTAACACAGAATGTAAGGGAAGTTCCTGTGGTTAATTAACATATCCTAATACCTAGTTATTTTCTTTCCGCTCTTTTGCGCGCGCGCAAATGTAGTAGCAGTATGTAGACACTGCGCTCAACCTTCAGGGGGTGGGGCAGGGTAGCCCGTGTGGCAGGCGTTTCAATAGCCTGCTCACTAGCTCGCGTTTTTGCATTTGAACGGGACGTGAAAGATGAAAAAAAAAAACGCGCGCGAGAGCGGGATGGGTACGCGAGAAAGGAACGTTCTCGCGTGCCCTCATCTCCCTTTCCCTATTCCTTGCCTTGGGCACGAAGACTACCCTGAGGGGAGAAAGTGCTCAGAGACATTGAGGTTTGTAGGACTGATTTAGTGGATTTATGGATTTGTATTTAGGCAAACGTTCCTTTTGCACTGTTCAGCTGATCTTGGTTTCGGGAATTAAAGTAAAATACTACCACATGCAACCTCTGTCTCTTCTACCTCTTTGTTTAGTAAATCGGCCTACATATTAGACATTGCCATTGCAAGCTTATCCTTTTCGATGCCAAAAAGTGAATCGCATTGACGCTTGTATTATTTCCTTCCGGGTTGTTGACCAGCAAAAGAGGCGAACAAGAAAATGGAACGTTGCTGTTTTTACTCCAAGACAGCCTAAACGCTCTACCACTGACGTAATAGATACCATAATATTTTCTTGTAAGTAGTTAAAAAAAAATTGTTCGAATTGGTGTAATTAGTATTACTTTAGCTGATGCTAATAAAGATAATTTGTTCAAAAGATAAAGATTCTTGCCTCTCATCGAAATGCACGCAAGGTCCTTTCACTCGAAAAGAAACATTAGAGGGATTTAGAGTTGCGTTTACGGCAGACGACAAACGTGCACGAGATTCAAGTTGACAAATTTTCAAAATAGGAAATAATAAGTTTAAAACAGCTCAAAACAATTCTGATGGATAGAACTGGTGTGAATCTACTGATTTCCGAGTAGTTGTAATGAACAGTAAACAAACAACTAAAGGGAAAACTTAGTGACGAGGTACAAACTCATGTCTGCCGTAAACGCAACTCTAACGCACGGTTCAGACACCGAACTTTTCATGAGCCTAATAGTTGAAGAAAATTTCGGCGTCTGAATCAACTAGGAACGCCTGGCCCGGCCGAGAATTGCGCCTTTGGAACGGCCTTGATTCAGACACCGAACTTTTCATGTAGCGAACCAAATGCATAAATTATTATAAAGTATTTTGTAAGCAGTTTGACCGAAATGAACATTTTCCGCGTTTTGAACTTAGTTCAGCTACAATTAAGATCGGCGTCTGAATCAATTCAGGCGGTCTAAATAATTTAGGGCGGCCTTAATTCGAATTAGGTTCGGCGTCTGAACCGGGCCTAAATCAAGTGCCATTTTAGCCAAGGCTAGTCTTCTACACAGCCGTTTTTAGTGTCGTCACGCAACGCTCCTCCCCACCAACGTTGCGTGACAACACTAAAAACGGCGGGCAACTTCTAGGGGTGATGAATGGTCCATTAAAATTTTTAACTGCTCGCAAAATTTAAACGAGTGCTCGCTTGCTCGTGCTCCCCAAATTTTTGCGTTGCTCGCAAGCTCGCAAAGCAAATCTTTTATTTCTGCTCGTGCTCGCAAAAAAATCGCAGTGCTCGGCATGCTCGCAAAGACCATTCGTCACCCCTACTTCTACTTTCTCCTGATAATACATCAGTACATAATCAAGGGTTATGAGACTTGATTAAATGATCACCCAAGGCAAACGCTTAGATCTTGAACCAATTGTCCCAACTATTTTGTCAAGGAAGTGTTTGGAGACCAATCCAGAAAATTTGTAGATTTAGGGGGTTAATACGGTGGCCTAGAAGGGTCACACATGCAAACTAAAAATTTTACCTGCAAACGAAAAATAGGACATGCAAATTAAAAATTGTACATGCAAACTAAAAATATTACAAACATGAAACATGAATGGGCCGGCGGCTGTAAGGCCAGGTCACACGGCTCGGACCAGGACCTCATCACTCATACTGCACGCGCAGGACTTTTCATTTTTAATTTGCATCGATATGTTTTCTATTTTCAATTTGCAGCACAATTTTTAGTTTGC
The DNA here is from genome assembly GCA_038088405.1 of Porites divaricata. Classification (NCBI taxonomy): domain Eukaryota; kingdom Metazoa; phylum Cnidaria; class Anthozoa; order Scleractinia; family Poritidae; genus Porites; species Porites divaricata. The sequence continues at coordinate 20,857,564 of JBBMOI010000001.1, read as the reverse complement.
ATGTACTATATTTAATTTGCAGGTAATATTTTTAGTTTGCATGTACAATTTTTAATTTGCATGTACTATTTTTAATTTGCAGCAACATTTTTTATTTGCATGTGTGACCCGTTTGGCCATCGTAGGTTAAAGTGTTTACTCGGTTACTTATCTCCGAGAATTTCCTGTATTCGCCACTGTCGCTGGCTGTAGTACCCAAGAGAAGTTTGAAACAACAGGTACGAAAAATTTAGTAGGACCGCAAACAAAGTGTTAAAGTGTGGGCGAATAGGCCATTTCCGAGTTCCCCCGGGCCTCTGTTTCAAACCGAGGTTAGGTGCTCAGCCTTTGATATGGAAATCATTTTTCATTCTCATGGAAATAAGAAAGAAAAGTTGTGCACCTAGCCTCATTTTGAAAGTGAGGGTTTTTGGAACTCGGAAGTGGCCTATTCTCATAAACTGTGGTGGTTGCTTGCGTGTCGATGCTTCAAGGATAGGGATAGGGGGAGGGGGATATATTGGAGGTGGAGCGGGGAGGGTGCATTTTCACACGCTAGGAGGTGAGTATTTAACAATTATTCCTCGAGTCCGAATGGGCTCTGAGTCAATAGCCCATGAGGCCGTCGGCCTCATGGGCTATTGACTCAGAGGCCATGAGGGTGAGAGGAATAATTGTTTTAGTAAAATCCGACTAGTTGGTCAAAAATATCGAGAATAAGAAAAGTTTAGCTAGTTAAAGCTTGTCTTTAATCCTTTTTTGCCGCCAAAAAGCCCGCGCTTTTCGCTACTAGTGGGCTATAACATATAGCCTAGTAGTAGCTCAACCAATCAGAACGCAGCATTGATGATAGACCACTAGTTGGATTTTACTAATGCTGAATAGTCCGAGACAGCAAACCAATCACATTGCTTAAAATAGTGTGTATATGCTAAAATTTCTTGTAATATGATTGGTTAAGACGCCAAAACATTCGCTTGCCGCGAAAAGACAAATTTCGAGATTACCTCCTGCTCTTTCGTGTTATGTAAACGGTCTCCAGAGTGAATAATTTGGGAAACGAGTAAATAATAGTCTCTATTTTTATTGCGACCAAAACACGTTCATACGGGGTTAGCCGCAACATAAATTAAAATATTTACAACTTCCTGCAAGAAAGCGTTTGACATTTGAAAATATGCTGTGGTTCAATTTTTCCCTTGGTTTAAATTTTATTTTCCTTTGTTTTTGGGTATGGTAATGTATGATAATGAGTTTTAAACAAAGGAAAATAAAATTTAAACCAAGGAAAAATTTGAACCACAACAAATACACAATAGAAAGAGTATTGTGAATATATTTCAGATAGAGACTAAGCCTGTAAAAAATACGTCTTCACTTTTTTTATTAAGCAGTCATAGAAAACTCGAAACTAGAAACGTTTGTTCAGCAAATAGGTCATTTGCACGATGATATCATTTGACTACAACTACCAGAATCCTTCAGTTTACTTCATATGCAAATTAGGGGTATTGTTTTATAAATCTCAGTGGGATTGGTAAATTTAAATAAGAAGGCAAGAACGAAATGTATCCTGGTAGGTGTCGTTTATCTATGTCATCTTGAAAATGGCCTATAGAGCGTTTTCACATGAAGTCACGGTGGCCATATTGATGTTTCAAAACAAAGAAACGGCGCCAATGTTGGTGTTCCATACCAATCCTCTGGGAGTTGAACTCTTTTCTTGTGTAAAACATTTCTTTTGTTCCCATAAAATGGCCACGCTCTATTAGCACATTTGCACGATGTTAAAAGAGAAGTGTGCATTAAAGGGGCTGTGTCATGGCAGTCCAGTTCATTTTGTTTAATTTGGCCAATTACCCGCCCTCAATCGCTATGGAACTTAACGTAAGCAAAGAAATTACTTGTAAATGACAAAATCAGTGATCCGAGACAAACAAATATGTCTCCTGAGCATTATTATTGAAGTTGCAAGCAGCAGGGATCAACTTTGAAAAACTGTTAGGCTGAACAGTTTTCAAAAACCCTAATTTCAATCCGTTTCAATCTTCTTCAGTTTAGCCCATCCGTGTCATCTGTTGTTTCTGTTACGTTATTTTAAACTTCCTTTAAAGTTTTAAGTGGTTATTTTTATGTTTCTCTTAATTTAACGGGCCTTTTGTGATTTCCTAATTTGGCTGAATTTCGTGACACAGCTCCTTTAACAGGCTGATTTTTGGCGAGGGGGATTTTTTCATCTTGTTCTTTCTGAATATGCCAACCAATCCAATAATTTCACAAATCTGATATTTGTGACGTCATCACTTCTCTTCTCTATGCTGGTCGAGCAGATTAACGTTTTAAGGTTTAAAGTACATGTTTGGACGCTATCCCCCCGAAGTTTTAGTGAACAATTTCAGAGTAAAAGTTGGAAGGTCACTACTTCCTCTTAAATGGTTTTTACAGTTTTTTTTTTTTTTACTTTGGAACTTAATATTTACTTATAAAAATAAAACCTGCAAACAATCACCAAATTGCTGTTCTCTTCAACGCAGCACCTCGGTTTGCTAGACCAGGCATGTCCGGTGCTAGAATCTAGAGAGTTGATTTAATCAGGTCGCCGATTAGCCCGCAAACAGCGTAAGTTTCTCCTCGCCCATCGCCGCTGAGGGACTTTTCGCGAAGGACTAAAATCATTTTTTCAAGGACTTCTTTTCCCCAATAACATGAAGTAAAGACTTTTAAAATGCGCGGGTGGAGGGGGGTTTGCTTATTGCAATACCCTCCTTCATTAAGGAACGGTTAAAAGGCTACGTCAAATAATGGAAAATGATCATGAACTATGCCAGGAACACCGAAATCATAAGAAAAGACTCGCATGATCACCAACGAAAATTTGTGTATTGCGATGCTTTCAATCATTCCTTTGCGCAAAACATGATTATTTTTATTCAAGGAGCTTCTGTGGAAAATCCCAAGAATTTTTCAAGGACTTTTCCGCCAAGGCCTGTGCGAACCATGCCATGAATAACACAAGGTCTGCGCGGTCTAGAACTGAAATACTACAATGAGCTTTTAAGGTTTGTAAACCGTGACAGCCTAAAAGGGATCACATCATACGACACCTTCTCACCAAGAGCCATTTGGGACAAGATCTTGCCCACAACGGGCGCCATCTTAAATCCATGACCTACAAAGAAAAATTAGATAAAGGTCACCCGTCTTTAACCTTTTTAAAGATAGTTCTCACGGTAATAATCATTCGTAGCTCCCTCTACCGGGATGGGAGATATCGAACTATTTTGTGGCAAAAAAGTGCGGCCCCTGCAACCTGCAACTTACCCTAACCATCTTAAGGAGACTTTTCTTACAGTTAGGTTAACCTGACCCAGGCTCTCCGTTTTGGGGGAAGGGGGCTTCGCGAGCAGACAGCGAGGTAAATAATAGAAGAGAGGAAGTCGGGAATGGCCTTCTTCTACTTCCCAGTCCCTCGCTCTGTTCGCTCAGCCGCTTGCTGATTTTTTTCGTTTTTCCCCATCAACGAGCCTGGTACAACTTTTGAGACTTTTAAAATCGTTTATGTAGTTATACATTTAAGATTTCAATTCCGTCGGTGTTAGAAAAAACGACATCAATCAAATTCACTGTTAACGAAACAGGGCACTTTTTAGGGTTCTTCTCAGTAGACAGTTATTTTAAAACTAGGCCTCGCGCCGTTTAGAAAGAACAGCAATGGGTATTTCTCTCAAGAGGACAGCAAATAGTCCTTTAAATAGAGAACCGGTACGCATACGTCGCCTTTGCACTTGAAAAGTTCGCCCTGCATTAACCTCACCTGAGAACCCGGCTCCAATGACGATATTTTTGTATTTAGGATGTCTGTCCATTACAAATAAGCAATCTGGAGTTACCTATCAGTAAAACCACAAAGTCCTAAAATTATCCAAAAGGGAACTGCTGTAGTATCGATTAAGGAAGAGCATGGAATTACTTGGATAGCCTACTGGATGGCAACAATCTACAGTGAGTACACTGAGGATACGGACGAATTTTCGACCGCTTGAAATATTTGACCAGACAGTTTGTTCACACGGGACGGTTCAATATTCTCGCTCTGTTCACACGGAACTTTAAACAGTTAGGTGTCTTAATTTTCGTACGGGTTATTTGTCGGTTAAGGTAGTTCCGTGTGAACAGAACACCTAAACGCACGAATTTTACGTCCTGTGCCGTCGGAATGCCGTGTGAACATAGCCTGAGGCAACGTTCACACGGTCGGTACCGGACAATTTTTCGATCGGCTGTTGTAAGGTGTTCCGCTCACACGGACCCATGATAACCGTACGAAAATTCAGACGTCCAGCCATTCAAAACTTTGAACGCCAAAATCGAGGTCACGTTTTTAGCTGGGACGGTAGAAAATTTGACCGCGGCGGTGATAACATCATTAAGCATTATTCGAGCATTTTAGTGGTATTTTTCCCGGAAAAAAATTAATTATTTTCACAGAAAGTAAATAAGAGTAATTTTCCCCGGAAATTTTTTTCAGAGAAAACCGAAGACAAACTTAAATAAACTCGAAATTCAAAGTGCGGAGATTGGGGAAAAGTTAGTAGATGATTTACAGGATTATTAATTTTTGCTGATTAAAATGTTATAAACTTGATTATAAAGTTGTTGTTATACTGCATAACATTTTGGTAGCGATACACCCTAATTAATAGAAAAAGCCTCTGTATTTCGAACATTATCGGAGCAAATGGTAAGCGCTCAAAAGTGACAAGTGAACGCACGTGCAATTCGTGCACGCAGCACGAGCTTGTGCAGAACTGTAGTTTTGCTCATTAGCAGCCCATTGTTTTTATGCCACTCTCGCTGCCGCCATCGTCCTTGTAAAATCCACAAAGCCCAGTTTACAGGAGCAAGATTTCCCTCTGAAGGAGAACTTCAAAAGGTTTTCTTGACAAGGTGAAAACCATGACATGTTTTCCCATTTGTACCTTAAGTAATACCGGCTTTTGCAACAAACCGAGACTTTTACCGAAACGAACTGTTTCCCGGCCAAGGAATACTGGTAAGTTAAATCTGCTATCGCTTAAAACACTAGAACATTAACGAGGTTCAAAATTAATTTTCGGTTTTACATGAAATATTCGTTCAGATTATAGTTTTATATACTCACAGAATAAATACAGGACTCTGTAATACTCGGTTTAGGTTTGACCCCAGGGAAACTAGTTTTAATCAGTTCAGCCACTCTGTCGATGTAATTTTGATCAAATTCTCTTGAAGGACCCTCTCTGTTATCAGCATCTTCTATGCTAACTCCCTCGTGAGGACAGATCTACAGGAAAAAATAAACAATAATTTATGCATATAGCCAGGTAGTTGCGCAGTTAAAGGAACGGAAAAACGGGCAACAAAAAACATGCAACTTGCTTTGCAACACGAGTTGAAAAGCTATGTGCACGTTTTACCACCCAAGTTCAAACCTGTCAACAACCTGATTTGAAGCAAGACAGGTTTGATGAGGGTGGTAAAACGCGCAACGTTGCTTTGCAACTCGTTTTGCAGCAATATTGCAAAACAAGTTACATGTTTTTGTTGCCCGTTTTTCCGTACCTTTAGTCGTGCCGAAACAAAAGGCTATCTGGTATAGTGTAAACAAATATGACTCTCCACCCCCCGGGGGGGTACTCTTGGGAATTCTTGGTGGGGGTGTGCCGCCTGGTTCTCCAAATCCTGACCCGATTTCAGACCAAAATATGTAATTTTCCGTACCCGTTTTCAGTCCTGGCCTTTAGGCAGAAATTATGTTATCATTACTTAGATTAGAGCGCAAACAAACAAACTCATCAAATCCATTTCGAATTCGCATATTTCGCTTTCTTTCTTACTCATTCGGAATTGAAGCGATAAATACCTTCATTCACTCCCGTAGTTCCCCCGAAAACCATACCCGATTCCAGACCAAAATGGACAAAGCATATAGCCGTTTTCAGACCAAAACGGCGCAAAAACCCTACCCGATGGGGCGGCATGTACCTATATAGCTTATATAAGGGAGTACCCCCTCGGCTCTCCACGTTAGAGACCCGAGAGGCGCAGCTTCTCTCCGTTACAGAAATAGCGCCGAATCACCGTTCCGTGGCACGAAATTTTTGCGGGTCTTAATTTTTCGCGTTTTTTTTTTTTTCAGGGATCCGCAAAAGTAATTTCCAGCAAAAATTTAATCCAGAGTAAATATTCCCTAACTTAAATTCACTACCAAAAAATAAAGTACTAAGAAATCGTGTCTGCTGAATTCTTTGTCTCTTTCGTTCAGAAACAAAGCGGTATACAATGAAATACTGACGCACACCGTGGTATTATTTGAAAATATGCATTTCTATGGCACGTACTCAATAAAAACGAAAATATTGTCAATGCTAGGTACTGGGTACATTCTGAAAACCGCACAAATTATTTCCCAGCAACAAAAATCAATCTGTTCTAATCGAAAAAATTAATTCCAAAATCGCTAATCCGCAAAAATTTCGTGCCACACGGTATGTACATGTGTGAACAGAAACTCTATCTGATATGGTTTTCGTGCCGTGCCAAAAGCTAATGTCAAAACACTATTGAGTACTATTTGTTTTGGCGCGGCACAAAAAAAATGGCTACTAGAGGCACTTTTTTTTCCACCTTAATCAGGCCTGGATATTCAAATACTGGAAATCCATATATATGCATGCTTTTGTTTCCAAGGGGCGCAGAAAATATAAATCCAGGAAATTTATCAGGAGAATAAAGATGAGGTGACACAACTGGCCAATAGCAAACGGTAATCCTCTGCAACTGCAAGTTAATAAGATCATCATTTGGTAAACATGTTGTGTGTACTTCCTTGATGGGATAATAGGAAGCTTTAGCATCCACGAGGGTGACAGCAACGAAAACATGACTTCTAAAATGAGTGTTTTTTCAACTTTGTCGCGTTTATTCTCGTTCGCGGAAAATCATGTCGAATAAAGGCGAATTTTCCTGGTGTTGATTTCTTCAAGACCGCACTTCAGTTTAGACTGATAAGAGAAAGAATAATTCGTGTCCACGATTAGCTGGACCCTAGCTAGAATCTACTAGCTAAACCCTCTGACACTTACATAAAGTTCATTTGTCTTCGCTTGTTTACGTCCTCGATAAAAAGTGAAATTAGGCATTTTCACGTCGTAGTCGTGCGGTGACGCAGCCTGTTCCAGGCGTCTGCTCACATCTCTTTGCGCCGTCCCCACGATGATCTAAACGCCCTGAACAGAAGAACGTGCCGCACGTGCAAATTGTTACTTTTTTGAAGTTCTTGTTCCTGTCGCCGTCGTCGTTGCTAAAGCTTCCTAATGGCCACTTCCGAGTTCCAAAAACCTCACTTTCAAAATGAGGCCAAGTGCACAGCTTTTCTTGTGAAAATGAGCTTTACTTGCATGAGAATGAAAACTCATTTCCATATCAAAGGCTGAGCACTTAACCTCGTTTTGATACTGAGGCACGAAGGAAAACGGACAACATGGCCCATTCACATACGAGGGACAAAACAACAATAGAGCAGACTGATGGGGGGGGGGGGGGGGGGTGGGTCATATCAAAAGCCTTTTCTGCGAATTTTTGAAAATTTTATTTGAATGGGTTTTGAAACCAATGTCAAAGACTTTGTCAAGTAGCAATGGTGGTGAGATCATCATCTAGACTGTGAGCAGTCCTTCAGGATGGTCACGCGAGCAAGGAAATCGAGCGAAGCGAGCGAAAGGAAAAAAGCAAGAAGCCGAGGGAAGCTGGGGAGGAGGCCTCTCTCCAGTTTCCCTCTCTGCCATTTTGCTCTCTCCAGTCCTGCTGAGCTTAGACTCGACTGACTGAAGAGGGACTGCTCGCAGTCCAGATCATCATCATAAATTCTCGCTTGACTTAGTTAATGATTTTGTTGTTGTTGACTTGCCCAGACCCTTGCCCATAGAGCAAGTGAGCTTTAAAATTACCCAGCATAAAAATCTACTTGTCCAAGACCACTGGACAGGACTTTTTCGAGCCCAGAGTATTGTAAGTAACTTCAAGCTAACTCTTCTTCCCATCTCCCTGGGAAAACAGCCGACGTTTGCATCGCCACCATAGGTTTCCTCGCGAAATGACGTCTGAGCAACATCTGCAGAAATTCCATACTGATGACGTTCACTATTAAGATCTGGATAGCGTTTCTGGTTGAAGAAAATTTCCTTTGCAACACGACCAATCAGAAGCACTATACAGATCTGGGTAGTAACGCATCATCAGTAAGGAATTTGTGCACTCATTTCTCAGACAACATTTCGCGGGGAAACCAGTGGTAGCGTCACAAAATGTTGGCTGTTTTCTCAGGCTACTGGGGACAAGAAGACCTAAGAATAATTAATCTTGGAACAGGGATACCAAAGTGGGTAGCCTGTGAACAACCTGTGTTGCACAGACTTGGTCCAGACAAAATCAAGTTAGGTTGGAAAACTGTCTTGTTAAAAAGTTGTGTCAAGAATTAAGGAAAGATTTATTCCATAAATTATAATTTTGCTGTTACAGTCAGAATATAAACTTACACTCAGAGGTATTTGTACACCAAGGGGTCTAAGGATATTGTTTGCCCAAGGACCTAGAGAGGGAAAGAATCAATATCAAAACCTCTTAAGAAGAAGTTTCACTTGTTTCCTCTCAACAAAACAAACTTCTACCAGAAATTTATACACTCTACTCACCAGAAATCAAAAGAGAACCTTACAAATCAATAAAGTATTATCTATAATTTGCTACCAAACACTGATCACAGGGAAGATCTCTCCAGGGAGATCATGTTTTTTACTAATTTTTTTAAATTATAAAACAGTCAAGACTTGCTGAATGAACAACGAAGTTTTATTTCTTGTTATCCCACTTGAAAAAAAAATTGTTCAGATAAATTTGTGAATTCAATAGCAACCCCTCTCAACGGAGGTTTATTGGAAAGCCCAAAGGGAGTGGGTACAGCCAAACCATTTCCAGGTAATTCAAAGTAAACTGAAAATTTCACGTAGACAAGGGTGTACAACAATATATACATTTGCACTGTGAATATTAGAGGCCTAGTTATGTAGTGATCATCTCACCTCCTGTTATAACAATACTTTTTGCCCTGTAAGAATTTTTGTTTGTCTTTATGCTGATAACAGAACCAGGCTGAATATCCAACACCTTCTCTGCATCATGCAATGTTCCACCAAATTCCACAAATTGCTCCTAAATGAGACAAAAATGAAACCCTAAATCATTTCTCTGTAACGTGAAATCATTCTCTGCTGTCTACTAAGTAATGATCAACTGTCATTCTGCACGGCCATCCCAGTTCTTGGCCAAGAAAGACTAAACAATGTATAGCCTGAATACTTTCAGCTGTATCCTTGAGTATCTTAGGATAGTACAACTCAAGTAGACAGCTAAAATTCAGTCTTACTGAATTGAGTATCTGAAATACTTCTTTGTTGCATCTCACACTTTAATGAAGTCTTGAAACAATAAGGCATGCCAGTAGGTAGGTACTGATCTGATTACACAAAAAGGATTCCTCATTCAGCCAGCCAGAACTTTATTAGTTACCCTGTGCCCCTCACCTTAACTTAACATTGGATAAGAAAATGACATTAATTGACGTGGCCCCAGGTTGTTCAAGAGTTGGATAGTGCAAATACATCGCTAACCAATGGATAAGTCTTACGGAAACTAATAAATTGTTATCCACTGGAGAGGGATTTATCCAGTGGATATTTAATGCTATCCTTTTGATCAAAGGGGGCCAGCTTACCTGCAGGGATTTTAAGGCAAGATCAGCTTGTATCAATCCACTACTGGGCTCAAGGGCCCCACACTCTAAAGATGATAGATTTAACCCTGGAAATCGTTTGTTGATTTCATCTCCTGTCAGTTGCAAACACTCTTGTCCCACACCCCTCACGTTAGTTATCACCTTTGCCATTTCATCATAAGGTGGCCCATCTATCGTTAATAGCCCACACCTCCTGAAACCAGAAAGCAAATAGGTGCTAAGATAACATGAACAATGGTCATAAAAAACAACTGCTATTTCTACAAGTGATCATTTGCCAGGGATGTTATTAAGGGCCAGAAGCCAGGGATTTTCTTCAACTACAATGAGGGTGATCCCTTTCTACTTTTGTAAAAGTAATAATAATAAAATAGAACCAAAAGAAATTCCTAGCTTTTTTCTTCCCACCCTACTTAAAGTTCTTACCCAGAAACTTGCAATCATAGAGACAGCCCTGTATGTACCGGTAGTCTCTTTTTTATCACAAAAGCTCCATTTTGTTATGTCACAGATGATGATGAATTGAACCAGTCAGCATATGTATATGGTTATTCGCTGATTAATTTCATCAGATTCCATCCTGCCTATTAGAAGACTAAACCATTGATGTTACAGTGCAACTACTATAACCAAGGCCATCTAGACAAGGTTGACCAATCGGATAATAGGAAAATAACAATACATTCCGAGAAAGTTAGTTGTCAATCATAATTACCATGAAACAAGATTTCAACAACATGGAGCAAAATCAACCAATTACAACCTATAGACATGACCATTTAAACCCACTGAAGAAAGCACATGTTTCCTGAGAGGTCCATTAGAGTGAGTGACGGAGGCGAAAAACATAAACCACAGTTATATATTTGACTTTCAGTGACATGTTATTGCAAAACGTGGCAATACTAGAGAAAAAATTTGTGCTAGTTGACAAAATAGCAACTTGTGTCAACGAAATATGTCTCCTGACTGTTGTATGCAAAGTTTTGAAAAGAAAAACATTGTCTGGTGAAACATTTTGCTTTCCTGAAAAACATTTGCTATCAATATTAAATTTTGTGCTTCGCAAAACTTCTTGTTTTTTTCACGAGCTGCTGATTGACACACAACCAACTTTCTTGGAATGTATATGTACTTTACTATAATTTGATTGGTCAACCTTGTCTAAGTGGTCCCATTTATAGTAGTCACACTATAGCATGTGAGCTTTTTGATGCCATTTCAACTGCTTTTAATCTAGACCAATAATTAGGTATTGACAAAATAACCCCAGCCTATGAGGAAATCTCCATTCAGGGGACACAACATTTGGTCCCAGACAAGGGACAGTTCTATTCAGGGGAAAGGGACACTTTTTCTGGGTCCCAAAACTGAGTTTAACATCCATTCAGGATACACCTGTCCTAAAATGATGACTGACCTGACACTAGTCACAAACCTTATAAGAGTTCTACCAGCTTTCCTTTCTACTTCACTCCACATTTCAAATGCCTCAGGCATTACAGCTGTTAGAAATGACTGTACATATCCATAACGTACAAGTCTGCTCTGACCATGTGAACTTCCACGACAATGTGGAAGAGGAAACTATACAGTGCAACAACAACAAGGTTAAATTATTACAAAGATAAAATTAAAAATCACTGAATATTTTGGTTTCCATGGCAAAAAAATATATATGACCAAAGTTTGCAGCAGAAGCTGCCAATTTGGCAAACTTTATGCAGCCATCAATGATCATGTGCCAAGCCATATTATCTTTATAATTTACATAGTATTTTTGGTCTGTTGAAACGTATACTAATAGTGTGATAAACTATTTGCAAAAAAAAAAGTTATTTATACTCTGTTTTCTAAAGTGACCCTCCACAAAAACTCCAGCGTAATGATGACACGGCACACTAAGTGTGACATCTGACATGCATATGCCCATATTAATTTTATCTTGTTTTGCACGCCTTAACACGCTAACTCTGTCAATTATCCAGCTTTTTAAAACGCTCGAAATGCAGTCTCAGACAACCTACATAGTCCCCCCCCCCCTTCCCTGGTCTCATTCAGTCTGTCTCCTCATTGGATCACACCTCCCCATAAAAAATCTTGGCTACAGGCCTGATCATTTTTATTTATCAAGTGCTACATATAATGAAAGAGAGACCTACTATAGGTATGGGAAAGATGCACCATTTTTCAATGGAAGGTACATGAATGGGCTACCTTTTCAGTCATAAAAGGTATATTAAAGGGTAAAGGGTTGGACCTTGTGGCAGAGCTTCCCTGTATAATACAAGAGTAGCAGAGAGTATCAAGAAAAACAGTTTTGATCTAATGGGTTCGTTTTCCATATATTTGAGTATTATGTACTATAATAGGCCAGTTTTTTTGAAATCTTAAAATTCATGCATGTCTCCAAAATCTGTGGAGGGGGACAGGGGGGCGGGAGGCCGGGAGAACAGGGGGCGGGAGGGGTACGGGAGACGGGAGAAGAAAGGGCGGGAGGCGGGATCTCTACGATGGCGGGAAGCAGGAGAGAAATTCAAAAAGGCAGTCAAAGAAACGAACCCAACAACGTTTCTTGACTTCCATTTAACGTTTTCCGAGGCTTAAAGCAAAAACGAAAATTTGTGCTCGGGATAAAAAAAACGGCATTACTTTCCGTGAAATTGGAAACCTTTCCAAGTCGCTTACATCATAGGACATGAATGAGATAGCATGACATATGTACATGTGTGTCGACTGTATTAGCCGTGTCAGTGTCTCGTGTGTCTTGCTAGCTGTAGAAATTCTCGGTAAGGACAACAAAGCGAGTCAGGTCAAATGTTGTCAAAGACCATTTTGATCGGTCTTAGTATTTTTTGGTTTGTTGGGGAAAAATCCGTCCATGGAAGACCTTCCTGGGAGTTCACAAAACACTGTAATGAAGATTTTGCCACGTGGTGTAAACTTGTGTCGAAGGAATGCCGCTTCAATGATCACGTTGGAAAGTATGGAGTGGTTCGATTTACAACACAATTTTTTTTATTTTGGACAAGGCCAAAGCACTCCCTATTAGAATCTGCATAGGGAGTCAAACAGCATGATTTACATGATAACAGGAGAAACACAATAAAGGGCAGGAGTCAGGAGACCAAGGGACAAAAACGTACGGGAAGCGGGAGAACGGGGTACGGGAAGCAGGAGATTGTGACCCCCCTGTCCCCCCCCCCTAAGCTCAAAACAACAGAAATGGCATTGAGTCAGAGATGAGTATAAATCAGGATAATTCAAAGTCAAGTATGAATTTTGATAATTCAAAACTGGCATATTGTGGCAGAGTGCCCTATTTCATCATACCAGCATCCTTCGTATATGGGGATTCATTATATCAGAGTCATTAGGTATCTCTATGACTGAAAAATGCCCAGTTGTTTAAACATTGAAGCATTTATCAATTATTTCTGCCTTGGTTTCTACGAATTTTTCAACCATGGAGACTACCCAGCATCAAATTCAATAAGCTTACAAAACCCCATAATTATATAGTAGGCTTGGATAAAATCTGCCGGCAGAATTTTGAGCAGAATAAGCAATTTTTGAGTTGAGCATTTGGCCGGCAGAATAAGGGAAAATCAGCGGCGCTAATGATACGCATAACAGCTCTAAGAAAAATTTAAAACAAAATGAAAAACACATGGAAAATATCTTGTGATTAATTTGATTATTTATACTTGCTCCAACACACTCACATTAAAACAAAGATGAATTACAATTTCGCTACTCACAATGAATATGTAATATTAGTTGTTAGGGGTTACGCCAAGGCTCCCTTCTATATTTGCGAAAATAATACCGAGCAGAATTCGAGCAGAATTTTTAGCAGAATAAGGGGTGTCTTGAAAACAAAGACCCCTAAGACCACTAAGGCCCGGTTCAGACGCCGAACTTTTCATGAGCCGAACCTAATTCGAATTAAGGCCGACCCAAATTATTTAGACCGGCTGAATTGATTCAGACGCCGATCTTAATTCCACCCGAACTAAATTCAAAAGGAGAAAAATGCTCATTTCGGTCAAACTACTTACAAAATACGTTATAATAATTTATGCATTAGGTTCGGTACATGAAAAGTTCGGCGTCTGAATCAAAGCCATTCCAAAGTCGCTCCAAAGGCGAAATTCCCGGCCGGTCCAGGCGAAAAGAATGGCTAAGCCATTCCAAATTGAAATAAGCGTTCTTAATTGATTCAGATGCCGAACTTTTCATGTACTTAATTCAATGTATTAGGTTCGGCTCATGAAAAGTACGGCGTCTGAACCGGGCCTAGGACCCCCACCGAATGACTCTGAACTTTATCGATTAGGGTTAGGAAACTGAGTGAATCAGGTTCCATTTAAGTCATTATACTGGGCAAACAGACCCAAAAGTTGACTACTCAGTTTATAAACCCTAATCAATAAAGTTCAGAGTCATTCGGTGAATGTCTTAGGGGGTCTTAGGGGGGGGTTAGGGGTCTTTGTTTTTAAGACATCCCAGAATAAGCAATTTCTACGAGCACTGCCGGCAGGCAGAATAAGCCATTTTACAAGCAGAATTTATCCAAGCCTAATATACAGGGGCACCCAACGACTGTTTTCTGTAAAACATCTGTTCAGGGAAAGGAAAATTGCCTAGAATTTTCTATGGCTTGAGGAAGGCTAAAAATTTCTAGATGACTTTTTCGTGTACAATTTTCGAAGCTTATCTTATAAATTCCCTACGATTTTCTGAAGTTTAATTTTTCGCATTTTACTCCCAGTTTATCAGTTTAAGCTATTTTTCGTAGGAAAAGGAAACCTAATTTCGGATTTGAAAATGTGATGGAGAGAGGAATGAGAACAATTATTCTTACTTTCCGTAAAACGTTAAATTGCATCTAAATTTCTCGGGAAAATAGTACTGAAGCCCTAGCAATTTCGAATAGAGTCAAGTTGCCCTAGGATGACCGAACAGGTCCAACTTTTATAGCGCTGCTTACAAATGCATTTCTAGAGATCTAAAAGTTCTCTGGATACCCTAAAAAGTGTTTTCAACGCATTTAGGAAGAAACCGTCGTTCGGTGCCCCTGAATATATAAGTGATCCATTGAGTGATACTGGGAAGTTCGGTGCTACGATTATTAAGTTTAAGCTTTTAACCTGTTCCAGTAGAAGTGTATTTTTCCCCCTTGAAGCAAGATATCTAGCAGCTGAACTTCCTTCCACACCAGCTCCCACAACACAGACATCAAAAAGATCA